>CM067371.1:10355274-10495274 GCA_034401795.1 Chaetoderma sp. LZ-2023a
ATACATTTCTTATAGGTATTTTCCCAACTGAAGGATTAAATGCTGTAAAATAACCGCATTCACACTGCAACTATCTCGAGTATGTCCAACCCCACTCACACCGCAGTTATAGGTTTCTCCTCTTCTAAGCCTGATTTTTAAGCAGGCCCTTAGCTAAAAGTTTAGGTAGTTAAAACTAACTGGCTACCTCCCTTCTAGTTTTTTTTATAGTGGCACCGCTTGCTCAGTAACTTTAGGCCACTCTGTCCGCTACTTGAAAGACTGGACTAACGAGGTGCATGCACAGCAGCTAATTATTTTTGCTTGTCTTGTTTGGTAGCTGTGTTAGATTCAGCGTTGCATGTGTCATTCTAAATATTTGTGCTGCATGTTCGTCTTATGTGTTTCAATGTATTGCTGCATGATCTGCGTACTGTACAATCCACTGCGCTACCATTCCGAGGTGTGCTCAGGACAATTAGAACCTAGTTATCCGCTAAGCTCTAAAACCGTTAACGTGAGTAAATAGAACAGCATTATCGGACGATCGCAGTTCTCCTGTGGTACTCCCCCTTTTGAAATGCCCAGTCAGGTCTACTTGCTGAGGCGCGGCTCTAACTTGTGTCGTGTAGCCCACTGCACTACTACCCGGAATGGTACATAGCCTGCGATAATGTAACTATTTGCATCTCTGTATTCGCATCTGTCCCATGCTATGATGGATTGTGTCACTTTTCCGTACCTGTCACTATAAAGCATGCAGCGCCCTTCATTGTGACCATTAGTGTTGACTCGGAGGTCAAGTGAAGGGCACTATTATGCTCACGTTCGGTCATGTCTACTAACAGTATTCTAATAAGTTAGGATATCGCTAGTCTGTGAGGCATAAAGCACACGCACAGGCTAAAATCTCAAACCGTTAGCATATATGTAGGTAGACAAATGCCTACAGTGGGCACACTATAGCCTAGAAAGACCATCACGGGACCTCGACAGCGGCAACGATTAAACTGTCTTAGTAACCTACCGTTCTGGTTTATACAGAAATCCACGTGATAGGTCCCTTTTTGACTCACGCTTTCCGACCTCCTGTCGAAATTCGGGGAAAGGCATTTTCCCGTCTCTTTCGTTTCACCTTCTTGGAACCTCGAGTAGGCCACCATCAGTCCCAAATTATGCATGTTTCGAGTTGTGCTCTACACCGTTAAACAGGAAGGCCATTCTAAAAGGATCGCCTTCTATTCTTTCTTTCTCCTCTTCTCGTCCTCTTCTCTCGAGAAATTGGTGCACATTTAAAATTAGGTATAAGCCACCTAATAGATTAAACTTCACATAGAGCATCCCACGTGGTGTGTGCTCTCTCTCTCTCTCTCCCCTCCCCTCTCTCTCTCTCTCGCTCTCTCTCTCTATCTCTCTCTCTCCCTCTCTCCCTCTCTCCCTCTCTCTCCCTTTCTCCCTATCTCTCTCCCTCTCTCCCTATCTCTCTCTCCCTCTCTCTCTGTCTCTCTCTCTCCACCCCCCCACCCCCCTCTCACTCTCTCTCCCTCTCCCTCTCTCCCTCTCTCTCTCTCCCTCTCCTCTCTCCCCCTCTCCCTCTCTCTCTCCCTCTCTCTCCCTTCATCCCTCCCCTCTCCCTCCCTCCTCCCTCTCTCCCTCCCTCTCTCTCTTCCCAGTCTCTCCTCTCTCTCTCCTCCCTCTCCCTCCCTCTCTCTCTCTCCCTCTCCCTCTCCCTCTTCCCTCTCTCTCTCTCTCTCTCTCTCTCTCTCTCTCTCTCTCTCTCTCTCTCTCTCTCTCTCTCTCGTTTCGCTTGGAGTTATACATGTTTAGCATTTCCCCGTTTTCGAAATGAAGAGCCGCCAAAAGGATTAAGGCAAAGTAGCGACAAGTGACACAGTACATAAACTGGGACTGAAACTTAGAACCAGCGCGCCTATTGGGGGGTAGCGATCACACACGACCCAATGCCTGCAGCAGTTTGCTCATACTAGCCGCCACCGCCATCCTGCGTCGTCTGAGCCCGCGTTCCAGCCCGCCGCTCTGCCGCAACGCCTCTGTTTACTAGGAGGACAAGCACGAGAACGAGGAGAAGGAAGAGGATGGGGAGGATGAGGAGGAGGACGAATAGGAGGAGGAAGCGGGGTATAATAATAATGGCGGAGATGATGGCGTTGTTCAATAGGGGAGACGATGATGAAATCTGACGTCGAGAATCTGCTATAGGAAAACGCGTAGTTGACAGAAGATGGTGGTCATGAGAATGGTTGGAGCGCCGGCCATTTTGACGTAAGGAAGATAAGCGAGAAGCAAAAACCGTGTGAAGAAGACAGGGATGAATATAAGCATGAGAATGAAGAGGAAGCGGAGGTGAATGAAGCCTCGGAAACCAGGGAAACCATGGAAACGACGACGACGACGGCCACGAGCAGAATGTATGAATTAGGTTTTGCGTTGCAATAGCTCGTGATTTTAACAACGTCATTCTTATTTTTCACATATATCCTCTGGCCATTTCTTCTATTTATAAGGGAAATGACCACGCCGCTCCATAAACATTCGGCAACATAAGTTATCCAGTGAGAAGCCATCAGGTAAGTCTAGCGGGCCGCCTGCCTGTCTCTAGGATATAAATTTTAATGAAATTTGTTAGTAGATATAATCTAACAGTGGAGGATTCCAGTTTATGCGTCAATAATATGACGTCATAATGAACTATGTGACGTGTATGATGAGGTAATACTCAATTACGTCACGAATGACGTAGCTAAGTTAGTCACGATCGCTTAATTGATGACGGACTAAGTGTTGCTGTATGGATTGTATGTAGTTACTATTTAATATACATGCTGTTGAATATTTTGAAACTAATTTGACTGGGAGCTGTTGCTCCCATAGGCAGCAACATCACCAAGTCAAATTAGTTTCAAAATATTCAACAGCTTACCTGTATAGTTCTGTGGAAACCGTGACTATGGATGGATCCGAACTATCACCAAGTTCCTATATGACGTCATAGCTAATTACGTCACATAAGGCTGATATCGCAATTGTAATTGACAGAGAGTACTCCGCCGTGAAGCTGGAAAAGTCCGTCAAGTGTACGAATTGTATTGTATGCCTTTGATGACTGTACTATTTAACAAATATTCTGTTGAATATTTTAAAACTAATTTGACTGGGCGCTGCTGCTGCCATAGTACAATGTGATAATTTTCGACGAGGTTGATAATAGTGATATGAAATGGGATCAAATTTGAGATTCTATTTATCATATAAACTGATAAATCGATAACGATTTTCCAATAAATTTGATCGCTGAAACCTGTTTGAAGCTGTTCGTTTTCGTGGCTGTGACGCATCACTTGCTACGCGTTCTGACCATAGAGTTAGAATAGCCGTAGAGCGTTCACGACTCTCTTAAGGGCGGAATTTTAGAGTTCAGTACTTTCTCGCCGGATCTATAGTCTCCAAAGTAATATGTTTTTGTTACTAATTCTATTACCATTCGAATAAAGTGTTAGTTTAATACAGCTACTACAATTTTATTTCTAATAAGACGATATCAATTGGCTTCCGTTCAATTTCTCGTACAATTACCAAAAAATAATTTAGTCCTTTTTGGACATTATATGGCCTATGATATAGGCAGCTGATTGTCTGCGTCAGTCAGTCAGTGATGCCCGAACATGCGCAATTGCGATTTACCGAACTGACGTCACTGGCGATCGTGACAACTAGTCCCATATTGAAGGTATGCGCATGAACACTCTACGAATCTATCTCTATGGCTCTGATCAACGAGCTGCAAAAAGTAATGACAAACAAAGCATCGTTATTTCTGCATCTATCATGCAAATTTACAAACGTATTTCACAACTAGGTAGTATATATGTGTATTACAGAATTTAAATCAACAACTTAACATATCCCGTCTTGTTTACATTTTCGCCGTCGTCATCGTTAGGAAATATTTGCAGCGTCGCTGCGCATGCGTGATTATTATGTGTTATCTAACCCATAAAAAATATTTTATATGCGTTATCTAACTAATAATCTGTCGTTGAATATTACACCCGTGTTTATATCGAAAAAATATGCAACGGGCTGAAAGCCGTGTTTATATGGACATGACAAATAACATTTCTATATCTATGAGCTACTATAGGATATATAGTAAATGATAGAAGGAAAATCAAAGATAGCTATGCCCCGCCCATCTCTAGCTAAGTTCCACCGACACCTCGCTCGTGTTGGGATCGATCGATCTCTGAACACCCTGACTATCAATTTCCCCAAAAATACACAAGTAAGCTGTTGAATATTTTGAAACTAATTTGACTGGGTGCTGTTGCTGCCTAAGGCAGCAACAGCGCCCAGTCAAATTAGTTTCAAAATATTCAACAGCATGTTTATTAAATAGCTAAGAATTACAGACATACAATGCATACAATGTGTCGGAGTATTTGAGATTTGGTGACGGTCTATATGGAACCTTTTGTGACGTAATGATTGTGACGTCATAATAGACGCGCTGGACTGATTATGACGTCATACGAGGTAAGATATTCGATGGATACTCTGGAAAGGTGAATTCTTGCAGTTAGCTCTCGGAACGAGGCAGTCACTTTGATTATATTACATGTCGTTGAAGGCTTATTTGGAGACATGAAGTTCCTAGAACTATAGCATATATATCTGCTCTGGAAATCGGGAGTGGACATTCGGATGCTTCTATCAAGGGCTGTGTATCATTTCTCTGCAGAGTCCTCTGTAAGAAATGTGTCCATATCATGCAGCAAGGTAACCACGGGTGGACGTTATTCAAGCGGCAAAGCATTTAAATGGTGTTCAATTGCTACCGCCAACACTTGGAGCTTGGACGCAACACATCATCAGAAGAGCTCCCTGCGGTTTGGGAGCAGGATCTTATTCGCCATTCCGTAGTGACAGACCCTCTCAAAATCGGCTGGATAGAAGACAACTGTATATTACCAATATTTCCGAGGTTGCACCGGCCCCGTATGCAGTTGTTGAGTTAGTGAGGTGAGTGTGGTACCAGTAAACCATTCATCAGAGAAGTGTTCATGTGGAGCATGTGGTTTGCACAGAGCTTTGTCAGTGTGAAGCAGACATGGAGACATTCAAGAACATGGACAGACATTTAAACCTGAATGACGTGTTGTAATTGCACCTATGTAAAGACGGATTTGGTGTGTTATTAAACACAATGATATGCAAACAACGAATTGGAAATCGTGTGGGGACACTTGCGAAAAGGGGTATCGTAGTTTTGGTCTTTTTCTGCATGACAAGCTTATTTGCTGCTAAGCTGTGGATAAATTTCCTGAAAATATAGGTATACGTCAATTAGAATATCGTAACATTGGCGTGAAATGGCATCTATGAAGTCGAGTCTAATTTGAAACTCAGATGCAGTGTCATTTTTAATTTGAGAATGGTAACAATACATAGCATTCTTTGGAAAGTGTCTCAGTGGCCTAGTAAGTCAGATGCAGGCTAACATATGCAGTAAATAGCGGCCCCCGTAGCCATTTTGAAATTGAAGATGGCTGACAAACTGTAACATTCTAGAATTGTTTTTTTCAGTATGATAACCATTATTGTATCTAATAAGAAGAGAGGTTTATTTTTTTTAATTGGATTTGTATAGGGTTTACAAATGAAAGAACAGTTTACATTTGATTTTAAATGGTGACCATTTTGAAATTTAAAATGGCTGCCAAGCTTGTTCCATTCCAGGATTGTGTTTATTTGACTCAGTATGGTAACAATGGCAGTCGTTAACCCAAAGAGGACAATATTAGCATTGAAATCATGCTTATCTGGGCCTTGGAATGGACGATATAGTCCGAAGTAGGTTCAAAATGGCGACCATTTGAAATCCAAGATGACTGTTGTTCTGGTGACAGAAAGCACGTAAAAAATTTGTTTTACATTTCTTTATGTTAGAGGAATGTTCTCTGAAAATTGCTAAGAATTTACCCCAAAATGCTTATAAATTTCACAACCTGATAAACTGTACCATAGGCATCGCTACTTGACAAATGCAAACAGATGCAATTGACTGACTCGGGTTGTATTCAATACGAAACTGGTAACATATTACGAACTTCATTTGAGGCTACATTTAGTAAGTTAGTTGAAAGAGTTTGCAGCTACCAAGCATACGGTGGTGGCACATACCACTGATAGCTCAGTTTCATCTTCGCTCAGTTTCATCTTCGGTTATCTTTATTTTTCTAGGCTTAAAGGATAACTAGTCCCATCTCTTGATAGCTATTCAGGTGATCTAACACGCAGGTCATAAACTATCCAGGTAATTTTAAGCTTTTTATCACGCTGCTAGAGAAAGATATTCAGGATTTAATAGGTAAATATTGGTACATTTCTACACCCTACGATGGCTGTCATGATTTACTTTTCAACCAATCAGAAAAACCCTAGTGTGTCTGCATCGGTATATACGCTCAGTCATAGAGGCGCCAGCTATAGTTTGGAAACGTAGTATAAAAGCAATCGTACAGGTAAGCTGTTGAATATTTTGAAACCAATTTGATTGGAAGTTGTTGCTGCCATAGGCAGCAACAACTTCCAATCAAATTAGTTTCAAAATATTCTATGGGATGAGCATTACATAATGAAGAATGTGATGCATTGGACCCTACATGACATCACACACAATAGCTTGAGAAAACAAAATGGTGTCTTTTACTGTTCAACATTTACTCGATATTACAAAACAGATAATTGCGATACAGATCAGGGAATGTGACAAGATATGAATGATATGGTATCTATACACCATATTCTATCGTTGCAATACAACATTTGAGATGAGATTAGCATCGCTTTAATAATATTGGCACCTCATGTGTACAATGAAATTCTTATAGTTGAGGCAAAAGCGGCCGCTAGTAGTGTAGGAGGTCTATCATAGCATTCGGGGAAAATGCATACATTTAATAAGAAGATATGGTTGATAAATTGCTGAGTTATAAATAACCGTAGCCCAAATTGCTATGAGAACGAGCTCAACGCGTTCTTCATATTTGCTCTCTAATTTGCGCAACGTAAAAACACCATTAACACTTACCAACCTGATGCCGAATTTAGAAAATTTAAAAATTAAATCAAAAGATGAACTGATGTTCAGTTTTCAACATATTTGCTGTGTTGTGTTGCTTTTATATACAGAAACATCGTCCTCCAAAATTGTAGGAAAATGTACACCAGTGGCTTTGATATTGACAGAGTAAAAGATATGCATTTGACATCAGAGTGGTAAGTGGTAAAAATAACAATACAATTCTCTAACATTAACATCATTATATTTCACGGAATTTCGAATTTACGTAATAGCATGTTAAAAACCTCACTAGTTTCGTGGCCTAAGGGGTGTAACTGATTGAATGATATATTTGGGCCGATATCTCACACTGAATTAAGATTCTATTAGTTTCATGACCTCAGGGGTGTAATTGATTAAATGATATATTTTGCGCCCATATCGCAAACTGAATTAAGATTCACATAGACGAAACACTTTGGTCAAATAAAACTCCTCCAATTTAAAGAAAATATGTGATACATTGTTTGACAATAACAAAATCATCAAAATCGCCAATATAACTATATTGACACAAAATCTGAGTGCAAACCACACATTTTTATTAGTCTAAATAAAATTCACAAACAGAGAGATTCGAGACGAAAACCTGCCACAATATTATCAGATTCTACAAGCGCTCTAGTGATAAGAAACACTCAGCATGGTCAATCGTATTCAGAGCATTCGTTCAACAAAGCTCCATCTCTCTTCTAACTCATCCATCCCTTCCGCACTCACTCCCTCTTCTAACAATTCCCTCGACTTCCGCACTCCCTCTCTCTCTATAGTTAATCCTTTCCTCACCAGGTCCTCTTCTTCTAGTCTCCCCCACCCCCTTCCCTTCAACCTCGTCTTATACAGCACACTTCTTTGCCTCCCTCCCTCATCTGTCTACCTGTCAGTCTGTTTATCTGATTGTCTATTTGCCCGTTCATCCATCCATCCATCTAACCATCTATCTGCTCATTCTACCCATCCATCCACCCGTCCGCATGCTCACATCCACACCAATCTACCCTCCCGCCCACCCACAAGCCCACCCACTCGTCCACACCCATCCGCCCACCAACCTACCGGACCTGGGGACACGCCTGCCCTCCTGCCTACCCGCCAACGTGACCTCCCGACGTCCACCTCAGTTGGCCACCCGATATGCCTGCCCCTCTATCCCCTATCCCGTCCCACCTGCCTAGCATAACCTGCACTGCCCACATATTCTACCAGCCCGCCATGTGCGCCCACCCAGTCATCCAACTGCCTGTCCATCCATCCGTCCGTTCATCCGTTCATCCATCCATCCAACCATCCATCCATCCATCCATCCATCCATCCATCCATCCATCCATCCATCCATCCATCCATTTATCCATCATTCGTCCGTCCGTCCATCAGTCTGTCCGTCGGACTGACCATCCATCCATCCGTCCGTCCGCCCATCACCCCATCCATCCATCCACCCACCCACCCACCCACCCACCCACCCATCCATCCATCCATCCATCCATTCACCAATCCACCCATCCACCCACCACCCACCACCCACCCACGCATCCATCCATCCATCCGACCGACCGACTGTCCATCCGTCCATCTGTCAGTTCGTCCCTCCGTCCGCACTTATGAGAGTACACATGTGGCCTGATTTGTAAGTACAGGGGTCAGTTGTGGCCTATTTGGCACTTGTGGCTTGCAAGCCACATGCATATGTGCTAAAACTGGTCAGTTTGGCATTTCTGGCTTACACAAACAATTTTGGTAAAGTAGGCCACAAATATTACGGACACGATTTTATCGTCCGTTATGGCCATCACGGACAAAAAGACCCAGTGTTTGAGTTATATAATATGTGGGTAATTAACATATATACCCGTTCTTGGACTCGGACAGAATTAAAACGGCTCCCTTAATTCTTTCCGGAATCGACGATTCGTGTATCCTCTCGTTAGTAACGTAAGTGATAAACGGGTACTACGAATCTCATACCCGGTTATAAGTGCGCGGAGTCGATGACGTTGAAGGTTGAAGAAGGGGTGCTTCGGTTTCATGAACTACATAGAAGACAAAATACGAGTCACCGAATGTCGAAATAACCGTGATTTTTTCGCAACATCCGCCTTGCGCGTATTTATGCTTGGTAAGTTTAATAACTTGTAATTTAAATATCTAATGCCATCAGTCATTTACCGTTCAGATTATAACCCATTTCACCCAAAACAGTTGATTAGAATAATGGGATTATCAGATATCTCTACATACGGGAGAGAATGGTAGGCCTACTTTTCGGTTTTCACTCCTTGAAACACCCAGCTTGTAGGGAATGACAAAGCTCCGCCACCTCACCTCACCCTACCAAACACCTTGCATAAATTTGCATCGAACATGTTGAAATAGAAATCGGCATTTCCCGGAATTTGGTGTTTTTAGGGGAAAACACCTCTTCATTAACACTGAATCTTGACAATAATGTCAAGGATGATTAGAAAGGGACGAGTGCAGTATTTCGTATTCCAAAACTGGTGTTTAAGATCAGTGATACACAGTGTTTTGTTTAATATATAGTGATTACTTTGTAGAACATGAATAATAAAGTGTTAGATCGTGACGTTTTCATAAAAATCTGCATCATCCTTATCACCTGATTGGATAGATTATCAAAAGTTCTAAATTGTATTCTATATTCGGGATTAATACACAAGTCGTGCCTAAGCAACCATCAAAGCGTATAGACTGCCCACTTACACAATAGAGGCAGAGAATCAAAATTATATCAACAATCTAATTATAATATACTATATTATTAAATGCATTAACTGTTTGCGCTTTGTTTGATAGCATTAATTATTTGCTCTTTGTTGATAGTGTTCCCCATAGCAACCACAAGACCAAATCCCATCATGAATATCTAAAAATCTAAAAATAAAATAAAATAACATAGGTTAAATACCACAACACCAAATCCCATCATGAATATCTAAAAATCTAAAAATAAAATAACATAGGTTAAATATACATTTATACAGTCACATCAACACTGGCACACTAGTCATCATGGTTAAGTATCTAGACCATAAGATATCTTGCCATGACTGTGGTGTAGGCAAAACAAAAGACCCGTCAGTCGAAAATCGGGAGTGTGACTACTTTCTATGTAATACCTGTAATAATGCACGTAGGGCAAATAAAGAGATTGCAAACAACCCGCTACAGGAAGGGGCTATCGCCATGCCACCTTCATTTCATGTAGCAGACACACAGACCACTGCACATAAGCCATTTAAATCACCACCCATCTCAATAACGATCTTGTCACCTACTACTAATGCTAACACAAACAGCAATCCTACCTTACCATATACTAACTCTAAACCAATTTTTGATTCTGCTTCTACCTGTACTGCCCCTGCAATATGTACTACACCAGATCTTCCAATCTGCACAACAACAGACTCTGTTACAGCTACCCAGCCAAATACTAACCAAATAAACGGCAAAAAACCCAACATGATGGCTGTCTATGCGGGGATCCTAGTAATCAATATATGATCAAGTGCGATGAATGCAAAGTTTGGATGCACTACGCATGTTCAGGGCTTCCCCCCTACATTTTGTCAATTTTAACATCATCCAAACGGAAATACACGTGTTTTGAATGTTCACATATTACTGACTACGTTAAAGAGTTTCTAGCTTGGTATGTCGCAGAACATAGACGCACATATTACCATGATCTATCACAGCATTACATGGCATCATCTGGAAATAATATCCCTCCAGTTGCTGACAACTCAAGTATCGTGCATCAGGACACCCATAATGATTATCTGAATGCATCATCAGCATCCAATGTCTCACTGAGTCATGATGTGATCCCGGAATCACAGGTTTTAACTCCTAAATTACAGGATATTGGTGTAACCACATGCAATAAAGAAAAACAGTCAACATTTAATAATGTTGAAATACTAAATGAAATTGTGGATGAAATACAACAAATGAAAAAGAATCAGTCATCCCTCCAAGCAGATGTTCTCATTCTGAAAAATCAGACTCGGACTGCTCACGCTGGCAACATTTCTGCCAACAGGGCAGGGGAACAGTTCACCCCATTAGCTATACCTGACAAAACCAGCTATGAAAGTTTGCCCATAGGTCATGACCTGCATGTGCCTGCATCTAACATGGCCAACCATGTGCCTGTACCTACTAAGATTACGGAATCTAATACACCCAAACCTATTATACAGCCTGGAATCAGGTCCTACAGAGAAGTTCTCTCAAACCAAACTTGTCCTGATAGGCCTAACTCTGGGGATACACGTATGCCTAATAGACAGACAACCCAACAGGAACAAACAACTACAAAAATATCCTTGTAATTGGAAGTTCGACACTGAGGAACCTCAGTGGAAAATACATGTCAAATGACTGTATCAACGCAACAGTTCGATCGTACAGTGGAGCATGTATAGATGACATTACAAACCGAGTAACTGACTTCCTTAGTCCAAATCACTTTGATGCTGTAGTCATACACGTCGGTAGTAATGATATACGTAGACAATCCACCACTGACATAATATATGATTATGATGGTTTAATTGACCACATCAAGGCTCTAGCTCCTGGCATTACCATTAGCCTATCAGCTCTCTTGCCACGACCCACCAGCATATATGCCAATAGGAAAATTATGCAGTTCAACCACATGTTGCACTCCCTTGCCACATGGCATTCTGTAAATTTCATAGATCATAATAATCTCTTCTGCCATCCAGATGGACGCATTATGCAAGAGCTTTTCCATGACCACGTACACCCAAACTACGATGGTATGAGGTTATTGTCAAATAACATTATGAGTTGCGTAGAAAGCATATTTGATTCAACTGTAGCTCAAAGCAAACCATCAAAACCTAATAATTTTTTATCCACAGCCCCCAGGACGAGTGCGTCTGTTCAACCATGCTAAATATTAATCCTATAAACGCAGCACAAACCAACACAACGGAGCACATGTATTTTAATCAATCTAGAACAAAAACAAACAATAATGAATGTCAAAAGAACCAATTAAAATTATCCAATCGTTTTAAGATCCTTCCAGATTTATGCAACACTACAAATCCAGCCACTGATATGGATGCTGATGGAAATTGTAATGATAAACATAAAAACACAACAATTCAATCAAGATCAATAGCCAACAAAACACAAACAAACAAAAGTAACAAATCACTAAATAAGCACTGTCGCAAACCGTATATTACTAATGTTTTAGAAAAAGTTACGACTGGAACGTATGGACAGCAAACCAGCAATATTAGCTATCTCAGAAATCAAACCCAAGCATTTCCGATATGAAAGAGTATTAGCTGAATATAACATAAACGGCTATGATACTTTACCTTCGAACACATCTAAAGGGACAGAAGGCAGGGGAATGATCATTTATATAAAATCATCATTGCCATACAAACTCATAGACACTGACCTTGAATTTTCTGAATTTATCAGCATTGGAATTGATTTGGGTGGTGGAAATAACCTGTTGTTCACATGCATTTATCGCAGCCCAAATTCAACATTAGAAAATAACAAAAATCTACAAATACTTTTAGGAGACCTAGTCCACAAGCGATTCTCCCACTGCATTATTGTTGGAGACTTCAACTTTCCATGCATCAATTGGGTAAATAACTCAACTACAAATGGGCCAGACCATACAGAATATGAATTTATTGAGACTGTAAGAGATTACTTCTTGTACCAACATATTACAGAACCAACAAGAGGGAGGGGAACAGATAGATCATCATGCATTGATCTACTATTTACAAATGAAGAGGGGATGGTAGATCAAATTGACATTGGCGCACCCCTTGGAAAAAGCGATCATGCACTAATAACCTTTAAGTTTATTGCTGAAGTGACAGGCTTGCCAAAACCAAAAACAAGATATTTGTATGAGAAAGCTGATTATGAGAAAATGAAACAAATGCTTGATATGGATTGTGATGAGATGTTGAAGGATAAGGAAGTAGACGATCAGTGGCAAATTATTACATCAGAATTAAATTCGGCTATTCAGGAATGTGTACCACAAACATGTATTAAGAGAGATTTTACAAACCTCAACAAACACAAACTCCCATTCAGTCAAAAAATTGTGTCCAAGATTCACCGCAAGTGTAGACTATTGGAAGAATATAAGCCAACAAGAAATGATACTGTGAGGATTAAATACAATAAAGTACGAAATCAAGTCTGTCAGGAAACTAGAAAAATTGTTAAGTTACATGAGCAAAAAATTACAGAAAAAATTAAAATAAACCCAAAGAAATTCTGGACATATGTTCAAACTAAGACGAAAACTAGACTGTCTATACCAGACTTATATACTGATAACAATAAGAAAAACCTTACTACTTCTAACTGTGAAAAAGCAAATGCCTTAGCAAATTTCTTTTCATCTGTATTCGTCTGCGAACCTGATGATATGCTACCAGAGCTTGATAGACTATCTACCCGACAGCAAAATATCTTACAAATAAAGCAAAATGATATCAAAAAGAGTTTAGATAAATTAAAAATATCAAAGTCACCCGGTCCTGATGGCATCCAACCGCGTATCCTAAAAGAACTTAGTAATACTTTAGCCCACCCGCTCAAAATATTATTTCAAAACTCATTGAACTCCAGTACATTACCAACACCATGGAAGCAGGCCAATATTACACCTATATTTAAAAAGGGAGACAGAAAAGTCACAAGCAATTATAGGCCAATAAGTCTGACAAGTGTCGTCTGCAAAGTACTTGAAGGTTTAATTAGAGACAGTATCATCCAGCATATGAAAACGAATGGCTTATTTAGTAAATGTCAATTTGGTTTCATCACAGGTAGGTCCACCACACTGCAGTTATTGACGGTAGTGGATAAATGGTTACAAATATTGGATAGTGATGGTGGTGTGGTGGATGTTGCATATTTTGATTTTTTAAAGGCATTTGACAAGGTTCCCCATCGTAGACTTGTACATAAACTGAATCTATATAACATCAATCCACAGATTATTAAATGGATAGAAAGCTTCTTGTCACAGCGTAGCCAGAGAGTAATCATTAGTGATGAACCCTCTGAATGGAAATCAGTATTTAGTGGGATACCACAGGGATCAGTTTTAGGACCAGTTTTGTTTGTTTTATATATAAATGACTTACCTAATGGGATAGCTAACAATAGTGAAATATACCTGTATGCGGATGACACAAAACATTTTCATGGCATAAAATCCAATGATGATGCTAACGAAATGCAACCCGATATATACTTGTTAACAGAATGGACCAGTAATTGGTTACTCCAATTTAATGCTGATAAGTGTAAATCTATGCGAATTGGCAAAACCAATTTACAAAATCATAGCTATATTCTCGGTAAAGACGGGCCCAGTATTAATCCAAACGAGGACGAAAAGGATATAGGTGTTATTATTGATGACAAACTATGTTTCGAGAAGCACATAATAGATAAAGTTAATAAAGCCAACTCCATTATGGGTGTAATAAGGCGCACATTTGTATCCCTTGACACAAACATATTTAGAACCCTGTATACATCATTAGCGCGGCCACATCCGGAATTTGCTAATCAGGTTTGGAGCCCTTATCTCAAGAAACATATAGAGCTGTTAGAAAATGTTCAGCGAAAGGCGACAAAAAGTGTCTCGGGACTATCAAAACTAAATTATGAGACTAGGCTCAGGGTCCTTAATATACAAACTCTTGCATACCGTAGAGTACGAGGAGACATTATTGAAGCTTACACAATTATAACCAAAAAATATGATCCAGAAGTGTGCAACCTATTTGAATTTCGATCAGACTCAAGAACCAGGGGACACAGGCTAAAACTATACAAATCCAGATCACGTTTAAACATACAAAAATACTCCTTTAAACATAGAATTGTGGACTTATGGAACAGTCTTCCGAACCATGTTATAGAAGCAACAACCATGATATCATTTGAAACAAAATTAGATAAACTATGGGATAACCAACCCCTATACTATAACTATCTAGCTGGCAATATAAATCCCATGTTTTATAACCAAATTGAAAAAGGAAATTAGGAATCTGTCATTACAGGCTTTTAGCCTTCTCACAGAAATAGAATATGATTGATTGATTGATTGATTAAAGCACGCAGTATGATTTCATCCTGAACAGTTATCCGCCAACCCGGCCAAAGAAATATAGTCAATATAAAGACTCGTACGTATTTCAGTCACGCGACTACATTGGGTGAGGTCAAGTCTGGGTGTTAGTGTTAGTGTTAGTGCAATACTAACACGAGATAACACCGAGACTTGACCTCGTGTTAGTGTTAGCACCAGATTTAGTGTTAACACCGTGTTAGCGCCTATAGTGTTAACACCAAATATTGTGTTAGTGTTAGTGTTGATACCAACCCCTGCTTTTGCCTTCATTTTCCCATAAGTCATTAGCTAATAAAATGGAAATAGATATTCAAATCAGCATAAAATAAGCTTAATTTACTTGGCGTGAATGAGTTATTAGCTTCCCTTTTCACTGGCAGATGAAAATTTAGTCACTTATAGTTATATCTAGTTTGGTGTTAACACTAACCTCTAGAGGTTAACACCGTGTTGAGATTAAGTCTTGGTGTTAGTGCTTGCTGTTAATAAACGACAAGTCAAAGCATAACTCATGTTATCGACGGCATGATGTATCTCAGTAACAACAACTGGTTCACAATACAACACATTACAAAAAAATAACCAAGATTTACCTTATATAGCCATATGGCAACTCCGTACTTTATTGTGGGACACCAGCCTATTTTTTTGTCTATATAGAAAATAGTTATTTACCTCAAATATGTAGAGAGAAGCCAGAGGTGCTATGTTTATCACGCAGAGGGGGGTTCCGCTCCTTTTAAACATGTAACGTGCCGGATATTAAATATTAGAACTACAAACAATTTAAGTTGAAAATAAAATAGCATGTGATTTTTAGTTGAATTACATCCCTTGCAAAATAATCAGACAAATATGAGATGGTATAGTCTGATTCACATATCTGTGGTAAATTTTGAAGACACTGTTTGCTGGTGACATTTAATTTCGGTTAATGACAAGTCTATGAAAACATAGTTATAATAAAAAATACAAATTCCTGAAGACTAGTTCACCTATTTATCAACTTTAGCACCGCATTCCAAGTCTTTGTCTTTTCAGGCATAGGGGAGACCGGGGCACTAGGCCTATATGTACGTGATACACAAATATATGTGTCTCAAATAAGTTTAACCTTAATACAGATTATCAGTTCATTAAAATGTGCCCCAACGGCGTACATATAGGCTATGTACTTTATAAAATTACACAGAAAATATAGTGTTTTTCCTTTACACTCAAATCTCATATGCAACCTGTGGGGTTACTATCCTGAATATTACGGTGACCTGGTATGGGATACTGTGGTCAGTTGCTTGTTTCCAGCCCTGCAAAACTAAAGTGGCCCATAAAGACAGGCAGTAAGTTGATAACTCTCATCTGCTATAGGATGGTGGTTCTCTGAGATTGGCGGGCATAAGACCACTCCTGAGTCCTCTCACGCAACAATAGGGTTGAACACATAAATTGGGCAGAGCACAGCAAGCATGTACAATTGTGTCAAGTGTTTCCATTCCACTAGCATCTGCTTGTATTGGAAGTTATTGGAATTGTATCCCCAAGCATAGAATATTTTTGTCTCATCATCCCATTCACACATTACATTGTCAAACCAATAATAATAGGTAAGATTTAGAAGCCTGTAAGCTGTTGCTGTCATATAGGCAGCAATAGATTCCAGCCAAATTAGTTTCAAAATATTCAGCAGATTTACTAAATTATTTAATAAATTATTATAAGAGTGAAAGCTTTCAACACACCATATTACTGAAATTCCTTTGCAGAAACTAGATCCTATGCATTCTACCACCACACACAGACAGACATTGATATAAACATACCATAGACATGAATCGAAGTGTGTGGTGTGGGAATGTTAGACCAGGTTTTGGGTGTGTGTGTTGTGAAGCTGTCAGACCGGGAATGCGAAGGAGGGTGGGGATGAAGAAAAAAGCGAGACATAGGTATCACTTTTCCGACGGCGACGGCGTCAACAATGTTAAGTTTTTTGCGTTTAGCAAAACTTCTCGGCTTATATCTCAAGATCGGCTAATCCTATTCCAACCAAACTTGGGTACATGATTGCCCATACTGTTAGGAAACAGCAGCATGGTTATAAGGTCACAGGGTCAAAGGTCAAGGTCACTTTGACCTTGATACAAAAATCAGTGTTTTCAACTTAAAGTTTTTGCGTTTAGCATCCTATTGAAACTAAACTTGGATAGATGTTAAGGGATAAAGTTAAGAAACAGCATGATGGCATTAAGGTCACAAGGTCAAAGGCGAAAAAGCGGCGATAGGCGAGACATTTAATTCCGCAGAATTCTTGTTTTTGTCAAAATGTTATCAGAAGGACAAGACTTATGACAAGGCCCTTTAAGTATTTAGGCAGTGTTAGCTCACCTGGCCAGAATGGCTAAGTGAGAGCTTATGCTGTGGCAACCATCCGTCTGTCTGTCTGTCCGTCAACTGTTCCTTTAAACGACTTCTCAGAAACTACTGGGCCGAATTCAATTATATTTGACAGGAAGCATCCTCAGGACATAGGGATCTAAGTTTGTTCAAACGAAGCCGATCGGCCATATCCAAGATGGCCGCCGGCCAAATCGGCCGATTTTGAGAAATGTCTTTAAAAATCTCCGAAACCGCTGGGCAGATCGATTCAAAACTCAGGAAATATCATCTAGGGCAAGGGCTGAACCAAGTTTGTTCAAGAGAAATTGATTGGCCAAATAGTTTGGCGGCCATCTTGGATGACCTAGTTTTCCCGAAAACGACTTCTCCAGAACCGCTGAAAGGATAAAGCCGAAATTTGTAAGATATAATCAGGCACTAAGGGTGATTAAAGTTTGTTCAAGTGAAGTCGATCCATAAAAAAACATGGCCGCCGTGAGCCAATCACAACATAGCGTGTTTGGTGGCCATTTAGAATTTTTTATTTGATGGATTTGAGGCCGAAATTGGTTATAATTATAATTAATAGGGGTATTCTAATATCAAATTAGCCATTTTTGAAATCATTTTCCAGCCAAAAGCTCCCATACTAAAGCAATGTGCAATTTAAAATGTCGTCTACTGGAGAACCAGTAGGCCGATTTCAATTATATATGGCAGGAACAAACCTTAGGACATAGAGATTCAAGTTTGTACAAACATACCCGATCGGCCAATTTGGCTGGTGGCCATCTTGGATTTTGGCTGACTTTTGGAAACCTCTTAAAAATCTCTGAAATGCCTTTGGGGTGGGGGCGGGGTGATTGATGCACGCCTCTTGAAATATGATCTAGGCCAAGAACTGAATCATGTTTGTTCGAGGGAACTTGATTTGCCAAATGGTTGCCAAGGTGTCAGTGGCCAATAATTGCAGGTGAGCGATACACACCCCTTAGTACATTTCATAATGGCTATGATGTTTGTATTTAAATTTTCAGATTCCAAGATACATGTACATGTATGAACTTCTGAAATATGAAACCTGTTTGTGCTGTATTATTTTCTAGTCGCTGTTCATTCAAACTTTTTTATCATTCGATTTCGAGTCGGTTTCATGGCCCTTTTTTATATTCATATTATTTCTCACAAATATTTCTTGCTTATTTCTACTTGTCCCTACCTTTTTTAGCTTTCTTGTGCACTTTTGCGTAAATCATTCATTCCTACAATGTTTTCTGTTTGGCGGTATCCCTTGCCTGGTTTCATCCTTGATCGCTTTGTAGGTACGTAATACAGCATCCTTTTTTATGTATGCTTTCTGCATAATCTAAGTAATATATTTCAACCTGTCCAATAGTACCATATTTATCTTAATTTTCCCTAATTTTAGTCATGGTAGCTGGTGTTGCTTATGAGTCTGATGCAGTTGAATGGTGTTGCTGTCATAGCTCCACTGGTAATCACTATGCCCGCCGGGCTGTAAAATTATGATAAATATATATATATATATATACATATGTTTTGAAAACAATATTCTTGCTATCAAATTGCAATTGTCATGCATCTTCCAACATCTAAAACCAATGAAATGATCATATAAATCTAGAGGAGCATAAATTTGTAGCAATTATTCATTCATCTTGCACTAATTCAAACTTTAAAATCCACAATCTTATATGAATTTGAGTGAACGGGCATGCACTTGTACATGTAAACACAGATTGTGTACCAGCATCCTCGAAATTGAACTAAGAGATAGAAAATTTAACTTCCCGCACGGAGAATGGAATTTCAGATGTTCAGTAAAATCATTTAACCCTTAAATACCATCTAGATTTATTCAATAAAAGTTCAGTTTTCTCGTAGAAATTGTCCGCTTGTAGGCCAAGCCACCATGAAGCTTGTTTTGGAACATGTGTTGACAATAGGCGGTTTTCTTGTTTATGCTTGGTGATGTCACACCAGCGCATGAGCATTAGCTGGTTGGCAAATGATACACCATGCTCACATGTGTTGAGTTGATAAACAGTAGTATCAGCTATGTCTAATTTTACGATTCACTGAGATATTGCACGAAATAAAGGTATGATGGGAGGTTGCGAGTGGGTGGAGTACGGATAGATGATCCTTACATCATTCAGACTGGATGGGTTCTAAATATCTCACTGTTGTCAATGATCAACTACATATATATATGCATATCTGAATGTGTGTTCACGGTGGGGAGTTGCCTATGTGGTGTGGTGTGACCTCTCCTTTGTATTTCACCCAGCCACCCCACCCAGGGATGGTGTGGTTGGTGCGGAGAGTATTAAACAACATGTTTGTTTTGCATACATATAGCACACATATGTATATCTATAATACTCCATCCCACTAAGCTCATACATAAATGCACAGCTAGGTAGCTTAAGATGTCGACTATTTTGGGAAAAAAATGCAAATATGTCTATTTTTCAGTTTCATATCATACCCTTTGGTGATTTTCTCGTCTGGTAGGGGAAAACAGTAAGCCAATTTACTCCCCAGGACAACTCACCCCATAGCTGATGGACAAATCACCCCACATAATACAGTACAGACCTTAGTTAGCTTTACTGTTTGACGAAGCAAAAACGAAACAAAAATGCGTCTTTAACGCGTCCAAAACGCGTAGCGTTTCCAGGCGTGGCCAAACACCAAACCCATTTTATTTATGTTATAGGCGCGTCTAACGGAAAGTCTAACCCGTCCTACAATATGTTAAACTTATCATGATATGTTTTAAACCCGTCACGGAAAAAGTCAAACGCGCAATCAAATGTATTCATTAACGCTACAAAGATTCTTACTACGCGTCATTAAACATAAAGTGGAATCGGTCTATAGTCTGTCAAGAACCCGTACATGTAAATTTAAATTGCAATTGGAGCCGTATGTGTATCCGCCTTTAGCTTTTTTTGTGGCTGTAAATGATAATTGCCGAAATGTCATCATCGTAATCAATTCTAATTTTGTACCTGGGTATTCTTTACTGAGTATAAAGCTAGTGTGATGTCTGTGCGTATATTTGAAAACATTTTTAATCCACAATTTCTTTTGAAATCTGGTTGAATAAACCAAGATATTCTCTGAAATGGGTTTATTACAATATAGTCTAATTTGAGCCGACGTAATAGGCATAACTTTTTAGAACAATATATGCACCAGTTGCAGCTAGTGTGTTATGCCCAGTGTGTCTTATAACGGAAATGGAAGCGATTTACAAAATCTGCAAACCTGACATTCGGTTGTTTTCGAGTTCGCTATTTCATACATAATAAGTAGCCGAAAATCTCCGCTTTTACATAGACATGCACATGCGTACATAGTTGTTTTACCCGTGCCTGGGGTGCGTTCAGGACCGCGAAAAACGTTTTCCATTATATATACTGAACACTGTACCGCGTAGATCGCGAACGTTCGCCGAACATTCGCCTTCCTGAACTCACTCCAGGAGTATCCGAGTACATAACGTTATTACCCGTTTTCGGCAACGGGTATCACCGTCTGATTGGTCGAGAATACACGCATATTTAATCAGATCTAGCAAAGATGGCGTCGACTGTTTAGAAAATAACATATTCTTGTGTGTGCAATTCATCAATCTACGCACATTTCGTGTACGCCACAGACTAAAAAGTAGACCGATAACACGGAATAACGAAACTGCCAATCGGAAAGTGTGATGCCTATATATTTGACCGCTTCGGCATCTTAACTCAGGCTTATTACTGACAGTGCTTCAAGTTAGTTATCTTGAAAACTGTAAACAAAGACACGCGTCGATGATCGAGTTTATCGGATTGTTTATCTTCAACATTGTTTTTTCGCGACCAGGACGAAATGGATATTATATATATATTTTGTGTCCGCGGCTCTCTTGCGACAATCAATAACTTTCTAATTATCGGTGACATCACATTTACTAAAACAGAAATGATAATGCAGGTTACTGGGCCAATATTGGCCTAGTAACCTGCATTATCAGTGAAGTAGGCCCCAAATCTATACCAATGAATTACCACATTTTATCCATTTGAACCTGAAATCCCAGAATTCCACTTTTACAGTCATTATATATGTATGATGTTGAATATTTTGAAAGCAATTTGACTGGAAGCTGGCTTTCAGTCAAATTAGTTTCAAAATATTCACCAGAATTTTGACACATTCGTAACAAATTTATTATTTTCTCTTGTCGTTTGAAATTGTTAATGCAATAGAAGAAGTATTCCCTTGTTGGAGGCGATATTCCCACCCTGTATTATATTCATAGAATCACAATGCCGTCATCACAATCAAATTTCCCATACTACCCTGGGAGATACGCCATTTTCAGAGGGGCTAATTTAACATTACGAGCAATGGGCCGGTAAACCTCAATTACGTTTTCTTTAATATATTGCGAAATTCACTCATGATTTCATGTTTTCTGATACCTGACAGGGTTATTACAGATTTTCAGACTCAGGATTTAATGGTTTGAACATCAAGGAAAATGTAAACAATGAGTTTGTATGGGCAGTCCTCTTTAGCATGTAGTAAGTTTTCCCCAACTTTAATGGCTGTCGAATTCAAGATGCCAGGATGTGCGAAACTATGAATAATGTGTTTGATTTCTGCGCTAAAGTCTGAGGGCGGTGTATGACCATAACAGCCGCTGTCTGGTCATAGGGCCTAACTGTACATGTATATAGTATATTACTGGATATATATTGTGCCATATATTTTAAACCAAATATCACTCATCGTGGCGTTGTAAACGTGGAATCAGACACTGATAGTAATGGTGAGACGGCTAATGTGTGGGACTGAATCTTCTGATGATGACATGTTTGACGATGAGGAAGCCACCACTACTGGAAAGACTTGAAGATGAACTTGAAGCTGGTACACTACAGATTGAGTGCACTTCTCCAATCAGTGACAAAGAGTTTGCCCTGAAGTTTGGGTTATTTTGGTGCATTCACCATGATCATGTGTGCCGTTTGAATTTAATTAAATGTTAAAGTTTGTTATATTGAATTAGCTCTAACTAACATGATTAGATATACCAATAACATACCAAGAGTTAGTAGTTAGTCACTGTTATAAGAATTGTACATTTTAGCAATTGACCCTTTAACACTCCAGCTGGTGAAAACATGTTCTGTGGTGGCCTTGAGAAATGTCCATATGCAGAACAAGAATTATTTTTTTACCGTGACTCAGTGAGTGGTCAAAACTGGCCTCAGCAATCAAATTGTCTTGAGAAATGATCATTTGCAGGCCAAGAGAAGACTACTTTAAGATTTTACCACTGGAATAACAGGCTTGATAACAAAGCTAATCATTACAGTTCTAAATGTTAAAAGATTGCCTTGGCTTGCAAATGGGCATTTATTAACCCTTTAATGGTCAAATCAGCCATAACCAGCCTCTGCAGTGTTCCTGAGAAATGCCCTTTTGCTGACTAAGAGAATACTATTTTTGAAAATTTATCACCGTAATCACTGGCTCCCAGAATGCTCTTGATCAGCAAATTGACATTTTATGAGACAATTGGAATTTTCTTGACCAAATTTACCCATTAAAGGGTTCAGCAGAAATTTACATTTTCTTGACAAATATTGGACAGTAAAGGGTTGTAAAGCTGGAGTTTTACTTACCTTTAACTACCTTGTTCTGCTGTTCACAATGGGGAAAAATTCTCAATCCTTGTTCCACTGAAGATCAAAGAAATGATGAAAACACCATACAACCTTTACTTACATACAGTAAATAAGTCAAACCAGGTCATTTTTGATTTGATTAAATTGTTTATTCATTCACTTAACAAGTTTAATGTCATTGGTATTGAATGCTGCCATATTGATATAATGCAGAGTTTGCTCAAACAATCACCAACACAGACAGTAGCGCAAACCACCACTCATTAGCAGCATGAGCAATATTATATAGGACCAAGATTACGTTTACTTTACTGTTGATTTTGAGATTTGTATTGTTATCGATGATCAATAACAATACAAGTCCAGTCTCTAGAACAAAAGTAAACTATCTTGGTCCTATATAATATTGCCCATGCTTGTGATCAGCGGTGTTTTATGGTTATGCTACTGTCTGTGTTGATGAATGATGTTGCTGGTCACAGGTCATATATTACTGATAGTGGTCTTTCAAATTTCTGTCCTACTGTTCCAGATTGCGTACGTTTATTTTTGCAACATTTGTTTGTGGTCTGGCTATGTTTCAACAGTAGCTGAAATAGAAAGTGAAACAAATATGATTACACCTGGAGTTATAAGCATTACATAATGGACCTTTCCATTTTATCCATCAATCATGATGTCATAATCAACTACATGATGCATAAGGATGACAACATAATGAATGACGTAGATAAGTTCGTCAATCTTCACAGACACTTAATTGATGACGGACTATATGTATTCTATTTAACCCTTTAATGGACAAATTTGGTGAAGAAAATTTTAATACCCACTTATTGAATGTCCAATTAGAGGCCAAGAGAATGCAATTTTTGAAAATTTATGACAAATTACTGGCTCGGTCATTGAGCCAGTCATTTGTGGTGCATTTTCAAAAATTCTATTCTCTTGGCCTGTAAATGGACATTTCACAAGGCCATAATAGAGGCCAGTTTTGGTCGGCATGGCCATTAAAGGGTTAATAAAAATGATGTCGAATATTTTAAAACTAATTTAACTGGGAGTTGTTGCTGTCATGTCAACAGCTTACACGTATAGTTTTCAGGAATTTGAGATTCAGAGAGTACAGAGATCGATCCCAGTGCAGGTAAAGCTTGGGTGGAGCTTAGCTAGAGATGGGCGGGGAATAGCTAAAACTGGATTCTTCCATTGGGCAAAGCTATAAGTAAGACTGAGCGGTGGTAGTGAACACCTGACCTAGCACTGTAATAGTAGCACGACAAAATAGCAATCTATCTGTGTTGGTACAAGTACATTATGTAATAAATTATTAAAAAGTGTACCAACACAAATACTGATAGAATGCTACATGTATTTTGACATGCTACTGGTGCACTGCCCGGTCAATTGTTTACCACCACTCAGTCTCACGCCACAATAATAAATTAGCTACTATAATCTCACTCTGTCTGAGTATAGCGTACATTGCTCATAGTGATATTCACTATACCACCACGTACCTCACCGATAATATTTGTTAGAATAAACCAGCACGATTATAATCATGCCAGTTTATTCATTCATTTTGTTGGGTGACATGCATTGTGGTACCTGATAAGCATGCTGGATTATTCATTAATTTTTCTGGGTGGCATGCATGGTGGTTACAACTCAGGTGATGTGAAGTTTGAAAGAAAAAATTCTATGGAAACTAGTAAAAAAATATTTAAGTTTCATAGACAACAAAACAGCCCTTAAGCATATTTATACCTGGCCTCAGCTGCTCTCGGAGAGCATCTAGACTTCAAAGTTTTCCGGTGGAAAGTTGGTGTTTCCAGGTGAGTGACCGCTGAGGACAGTGAATCGCGCATGTCAGGAGAGTGAAAGACTGATTCAAGTCAGACCACCAATGACCGATAGGAAAATATCTATTTGCAGAACAAGAGAAGACTATTTTTGAAAATGTATGACTGGAATGACTGGCTTGGTTATCGAGACAGTCATTCCAGTGATAAATTTTCAAAAATAGCCTTTTCTTGGTCTGCAAATAAATATTTCTCAACACCACTGCAGAAACCGGTTTTGGATGATATGAGCCGGGTTCTGCCGATCCGGTTTGCTTAGTGGGGTGAACTGTCCCACTTCCTCAAGAAATCATGGGTCATTTTGACAAATGTTGGATCAAGTACATACATCGAAGATAACCATGTGTGAAGGTAATGATTGGATGGTCTGAATATTAGAGCACTAAATGGTGCAAGGGCCCTGCCTCCGCAAAACCCTGCATGAGTAGTATGATGACGTTGAATTAATTACCTACCTACCTTTAAAATCTCCTCGAGTCCTTTCTTTATCTCCATGTTTTGAAAAAATTAGGATACATTTGTCTCCATCCATTCATCATGCTATCTCCTCCCAAACAGTTGGGTGGAATTCAACCAAATTTGGTAAATGGGTTATCCATATGATTGTGGATTGGCTGACAACATTTATTTTATGTAGTCAGAGATTGGTGTCTTCCAGATTTATCTAGATTTCCCATAGTCCTGCCCACACTCTCGCACATCATTTGACACCCTCTCAATAGTTTTAAATTAAGCCAGATGAGCCACTACATCTAGATAGGACTAGTGATTACTAGATTCTACTATAGCCCTTCAAATCTTTACAGACCAAGGGAAGACTATTTTTTTAATTTTACCACTGAAATGACTGGCTCAATTATCGAGCCAGTCATTCTACTGGTAAATTTCCATAAATAGTCGTCTTGCTCTGTTCACAGTAGAGGAATTTTTTGACCACCTTGACCATTAAAGAGTTGACATGTCAAATTGTTACCATTGGGTTGGTCAGTTACAAATTGTACTAGCCCTGGTCAATTTCTGCTAACCTCGCGCTCATGTTAATTTTAACCCCTGCTCTCACAGATCATTTCCCCTTAAGACCTCCAGATTTTTCACAGCGATCCACGCCAGTCTCTGTGTAATGTAACTCCTCCGAAAGCGGTGGATGGAATTCAAACAAATGTTGTAGGTTACTATAGAGTGCAAGAGGCCATTTTTATCTCACCTACGAAGTAAAATGAGCTATTGTGATACCATGCACGTCGCCCAGCACCGTCTAATTTGCGTTTAGCTCAACTTTTCTGTTTATATCTCATGTTTGGTTGATCATACTGGTCCTAAACTTGGACACATGCCTCCTTATAATGACACGGCATCACACAATGATGATCTGGCCAAAAGGTCAAAATCACTGATACGCATGCAACCATTTGCTGTCCGCCATCCATCCGTCAACTTTTGTTTAAAAAAATAAGTTGACGGATGGATGGCGGACAGCAGATGGTTGCCATGCGTATCAGTGATTTTGACCTTTTGGCCAGAACATCATTGTGTGATGCTGTGTCTCATACATACATTAACCGCTTGGCGGATTTCAAACTAATTTGGCTGGAAGGACCCTAATGCTTTCGGCTTCCGAACATGCATACAGAATTTTGATTAGTAACTTTTTGTGTGAAAATCTTTGACTTTATGAAAAATTAAGCAGAAATTGCCAAAACGCTACTCCTCATTAACCAATTGACAGATTGCAACCCTAGTTGGCTGGACATAAACTGCCAAAATGCATATTCTCCATGACCACTTGGTGGATTATATCCAAATTTGGCGGAAGGATTCTGCAGTAGTTGGCTCTAGAACTTCTATTCAGAATTTTTTTTTATAATTCTGTGCTTAGCAACAGCCGTCATCAGATGAGATATTTTGACAGTTCGCCTCTATGTCCGCCTCATCTCAAAAGAAAAATAGGAAGTGGAAGTTAGATAAGGGTATACAGGCAACCTACTGAATATTTTGAAAAGTTTTGATAGATAGATAGATAGGTATGTACATACTCGGTATATTTTATAGGCAGCCTTTTTTGACATAGTAGCAGCCTTCTCTGCTGGCAGCCCTTATTGCCATACACCGTCCAGGATACCGTTACTGGCCCTTGGCCCCCTTGTTGATAAGCCTTCTAAGTTTATTTTATCTTTGAAGTCAATCATCAGAGTTCATTGCTGTCATGAAGTCGAGATTCATGGTTGCATTGCAGCCACATTTCTGGTATTACATTTGGCTCCTCCCCTGGGGTAGTGAATGTGGTCGATTGCTATGACACGCCATCGACCAAACAATCTAGTTATCACTTACTTTCCATCGTCAGATAGATCCAAGTTATCAGAGATTGTAACCCACAGCCTATAATTTTTCTTTTGATCACTTCCAGGGTTGTTAAATCTTAATGTATGATCACACAACCTCCTTTATTAAAATTTGAGCACAATCTGACCAGTTTGTTTCCGATATATCCATAGATTAAAATTTGTACCCAATCTGGATCCAACTTGGTTTTTGTCCCGATCACAGCCAAAGTCTGGAAATCCTTGTTTAGGTTATGTTGCTTTTTTACCTGTCGTCTAATAGTACACAACTGTCAAAGCGTCATGAGATTAGTTCAACCAATCAGATTTGCCATTGATGGCTTTTCCAACATATCTCTGCCAATCAAAGATAACGAGGTTAAATATATACGCGATGACGTCATCAGAATGGAATGGTGTTCCAGTTCAAGACGATTGTCCATTCGGCCTTAGATATATCGAGATTTTTACTATAAAAGCGCAGAAATTAGACGAATCCCGCGAAGAAACACTAAATTAAATACATCTTCTGATAAATCCAGCCACAAATTGACGTAAATAAGCTAAAATCATGTACGGAGGAAACATGTACTGATAAGCGGTTCTGCATAGACTAGGAACCGGGTACCCGTTTGCTTCTAGCCATAGGACTCGTCGAAAGAACTGGAAAACCGCGGTTGGAATTAATGGCGTGTTTAATTTATCGTAAAAATTTTCAAACGCTACCAAACGCGTAGGGCAAAAAGTTAAACCCATCATTCAAAATGTAAAACCCGTAATGTCAAAATTTCAACCCGTCAAGATAAAATTCAAGATGCATATTGAAATTTTACCAAACGCACCATCACTACGAGAAAATGTCTGGAAAATGACGCCATACAGATGTGTTTTAAACGAGCTTTAGGATGCGTTTAAGTAAAGCTAACTAAGATCTGTACTGTAGCTAACATTTACCCATTTTACCCATTTTAAATCAAGTGCAATACATCATATGCACCCGATACTTATGGACAACTCACCTCACAGCTGATGGACAAATCACCCCACACAATGGACATGATTAATTTATATATCCCTTTTCTTTCAGGAACAGTACACCATTTGCTCCATAGACTTATGCACAACTCATTTCATAGTTGATGGACAAACCACCCCACAAAATGGTTAACATTTACCGATTTCATTTCAAGTGCAGTATCTCATATGCACCCCAGACCTATGGATAACTCACCTCATAATTGATGGACAAATCACCCCGCATAATGGACATGATTAATTTATATATCCCTTTTCTTTCAGGAACAGTAAACCATTTGCTCCACAGACTTATGCACAACTCACCTCATAGTTGATGGCCAAATCACCCCACAAAATGGCTAACATTTACCCATTTTATTTCACGTGCAGTACATCATATGCACCCCATACTTATGGACACCTCTCCTCATAACTGATGGAAAAATCACCCCACACAATGGACATGATTAATTTATATGTCCCTTTTCGTTCAGGAACAGTAAACCCATTTGCTCCCCCGACCTATGCACAATTCACCTCATAGTTGATGGACAAATCAGCCCACAAAATGGCTAGCATTTACCGATTTCATTTCAAGTGCAGTACGTCATATACACCCCAGACTTATGGACAACTCACCTCATAACTGATGGCCAAATCACCCCACACAATGGGCATGATTAATTTATATATCCCTTTTCTTTCAGGAACAGCAAATTCCACTTTTGCTCCACATACTTATGCACAACTCACCTCATCGTTGATGGACAAATCACCCCGCAAAATGGCCTACATTTACCGATTTCATTTCAAGTGCAGTATCTCATATGCACCCCAGACTTATGGACACATCACCTCGTAGCTGATGGACAAATCACCGCACATAATGGACATGATTAATTTATATATCCCTTTTCTTTCAGGAACAGCAAACCCATTTGCTCCACAGACTTATGCACAACTCACTTCATAGTTGATGGACAAACCACCCCACGAAACGGCTAACATTTACCGATTTCATTTCAAGTTCAGTATCTCATATGCACCCCAGACTTATGGACAACTCACCTCATAGTTGATGGACAAATAACCCTACATAATGGACAATTTGCACCTCAGTATTATGGACAATTTGCACCTCAGTAATATGGACAATGCACCTCATAAGATGGACGCTTTTAAGGTGCTACTCAGATGTACCCGCTGTATCAGGATGCACCCCACAAGTACAAATTTGCACAAGTGTACTCTCACTGGTATAGCCGACCGACAGACCGACTGACTGACCACCATCCGTCCGTTCGTCCCTCCGTCTGTCTGTCCATCAACCCGCCCGTCACTCCATCCATCCATCCATCCATCCATTGCACGCACGCACTGACGCATCCACGCGCACACGCACGTACGAATGTTCAATGTTGACATGTTTGCCACTGTCTCTTCAGAGATCGAGTTTGAAGCTCACGATGCGGATATACACTTTACTGGTTCTTTGCATGGTGATATTCTTGAGATGCTCAGATGGACGTGTGAGTAGCTTAACTAATAATTCAACTCATCTCCGCATTAAAATCATACTAATCTCATCGCACATGTTGTTTTCCACCCATACATTATTGTATATTCAGATACCATATCATTGACATCACGGCACAGTCCTTTATCTGTATGACGTATATTTGCCTGACCAATTCATCTCGAGCAATAGAGGAATCTTTAGCTATGTCCCGTCCATCTCTAGCTAAGACCCACCCATGCTTTGCCCGTGTTGGGATCGATCGATCCATGCATTCATTGAATCCACAATTTCAAATACAGGTAAGCTGTTGAATATGGTGAAAGTAATTTGACTGGGTGCTCTTGTTGCCTATGACAGCAGTCCAGCGCCCAGTCAAATTAGTTTCACAATATTCAAGAGAATGTTTATTAAATATTAAAAAGACATACAATTCGCACAACAACGGTTTGTCCGTCATCAATTAAGCATTCGTGACGAACTTTTCTACGCCATCCATGACGTAATTGATTATGGCATCAGCCTACACGTCACGTAGTTGATTATGACGTCGTGCGATTGATGGATACACTGGAATCCTTCATACATTGTGATGTCGTGTACGTGTCGATACAGCACATCTTTTTTATGTAACTCTCATCCTGTTGATTATTTTAACAATCATTTGACTTTGCCTAAAGCAGTTACAGTTTCCAGTAAAATTCGTTTTAAAGTATCCAACAGATTACCTGTATGGTTGATTTTTATGACCACGTTGTCGAACTATAGATAATACCTAAATGACTGAACATGTATAGCCAGGGAGACAACAGGGATTTGTCTGATCGGTTCAAATCTAAATCATGTCATCCTTCAGAGGCGGGAGAAATGCATTACAAGCCTGGATATCTTTGTTTGTCGACATGATAAAGAAAATAATATGCCATCGATAGCGTATCTGTTGCATATTCATTTACCTGAATGGGTACGATAAGATGAAGTAAGTTTTCCTTTAAGCTGAAAATCACACCTAGCCTATTGGCTGTGCTATATTTATAACGATGTCCTTTTGATAATAAGTTTTATTGCCGAGGTCATATTGATAATGATACTGTTATTGCCGAAGTGATATTGATAATAACTCTCGCATTGACGATGTCATATCGATAATGACTCGCTTATTGACGATGGCGTATTGATAAGGAGTCTCTTATTGACGACGTCATATTGATAATGACTCTCTTATTGCCGACGTCATATTGATAATAACGCTCGTATTGACGATGTCATATTGATAATAACTCTCGTATTGACGGTGTCATATTGATAATGAGTCTCTTATTGCCGACGTGGTGTTGATAATAATTCTCGCATTGACGATGTCATACCGATAATGACTCTTTTATTGCCGGAGTCATATTGATAACAACTCTCTTATTGACGAAGTCATATTGATAATGAGTCTCTTATTGACGATGTCATATTGATATTGAGTCTCTTTTTGCCGAAGTCATATTGATAATAACTCTCATATTGATGATGTCATGTTGATAATGATTCTCTTAATGACGATGTTATATTAATAACGAGTCTCTTATTGACGAGGTCATATTGATAATGACTCTCTTATTGCCGAAGTCATATTGATAATGGCTCTCTTATTGACGATGTAATATTGATAACAACTCTCTTATTGACGAAGTCATATTGAGCATGCAATCGCATGGAGTTCAGCGCAATATAAATGCACTATCATTCACTATCATTCATCATATTGATAATGAGTCTCTTATTGACGATGTCATATTGATATTGAGTCTCTTTTTGCCGAAGTCATATTGATAATAACTCTCATATTGATGATGTCATGTTGATAATGATTTTCTTAATGGCGATGTTATATTAATAACGAGTCTCTTATTGACGTGGTCATATTGATAATAACTCTCGTATTGACGGTGTCATATTGATAATGAGTCTCTTATTGACGATGTTATATTGATATTGAGTCTCTTTTTGCCGATGTCATATTGATAATAACTCTCATATTGGTGATGTCCTGTTGATAATGATTCTCTTAATGACGATATTAAATTAATAACGAGTCTCTTATTGACGAGGTCATATTGATAATGACTCTCTTATTGCCGAAGTCATATTGATAATGGCTCTCTTATTGACGATGTCATATTGCTAATAACTCTCGTATTGGCGATGTGATATTGATAATGAGTCTCTTATTGACGATGCCATATTGATAATAACTCTGGGCGTGACGATGTCATATTAATAATGAGTCTCTTATTGACGAGGTCATATTGATAACAACTCTCTTATTGACGAAGTCATATTGAGCATGCAATCGCATGGAGTTCAGCGCAATATAAATGCACTATCATTCACTATCATTCATCATATTGATAATGAGTCTCTTATTGACGATGTCATATTGATATTGAGTCTCTTTTTGCCGAAGTCATATTGATAATAACTCTCATATTGATGATGGCATGTTGATAATGATTCCCTTAATGGCGATGTTATATTAATAACGAGTCTCTTATTGACGAGGTCATATTGATAATGACTCTCTTATTGCCGAAGTCATATTGGTAATGGCTCTCTTATTGACGATGCCATATTGATAATAACTCTCGTATTGGCGATGTGATATTGATAATGAGTCTCTTATTGACGAGGTCATATTGATAATGAGTCTCTTATTGACGATGTCATATTGATAATGAGTCTCTTATTGACGAGGTCATATTGATAATAACTCTCTTATTGACGAAGTCATATTGATAATGAGTCTCTTATTGACGATGTCATATTGATAATAACTCTGGGCGTGACGATGCCATATTGATAATGAGTCTCTTATTGACGAGGTCATATTGATAATAACTCTCTTATTGATGAAGTCATATTGATAATGAGTCTCTTATTGACGATGTCATATTGATATTAAGTCTCTTTTTGCCGAAGTCATAGTGATAATAACTCATATTGATGATGTCATGATGATAATGATTCTCTTAATGACGTGGTTATATTAATAACGAGTCTCTTATTGACGAGGTCATATTGATAATGACTCTCTTATTGCCGAAGTCATATTGATAATGGCTCTCTTATTGACGATGTCATATTGATAATAACTCTCGTATTGGCGATGTGATATTGATAATGAGTGTCTTATTGACGATGCCATATTGATAATAACTCTGGGCGTGACGATGTCATATTAATAAAGAGTCTCTTATTGACGAGGTCATATTGATAACAACTCTCTTATTGACGAAGTCATATTGAGCATGCAATCGCATGGAGTTCAGCGCAATATAAATGCACTATCATTCACTATCATTCATCATATTGATAATGAGTCTCTTATTGACGATATCATATTGATATTGAGTCTCTTTTTGCCGAAGTCATATTGATAATAACTCTCATATTGATGATGTCATGTTGATAATGATTCTCTTAATGGCGATGTTATATTAATAACGAGTCTCTTATTGACGAGGTCATATTGACAATAACTCTCGTATTGACGGTGTCATATTGATAATGAGTCTCTTATTGACGATGTCATATTGATATTGAGTCTCTTTTTGCCGAAGTCATATTGATAATAACTCTCATATTGATGATGTCATGTTGATAATGATTCTCTTAATGGCGATGTTATTTTAATAACGAGTCTCTTATTGACGAGGTCATATTGATAATAACTCTCGTATTGACGGTGTCATATTGATAATGAGTCTCTTATTGACGATGTCATATTGATAATAACTCTCATATTGATGATGTCCTGTTGATAATGATTCTCTTAATGACGATATTATATTAATAACGAGTCTCTTATTGACGAGGTCATATTGATAATGACTCTCTTATTGCCGAAGTCATATTGATAATGGCTCTCTTATTGACGATGTCATATTGATAATAACTCTCGTATTGGCGATGTGATATTGATAATGAGTCTCTTATTGACGATGCCATATTGATAATAACTCTGGGCGTGACGATGTCATATTAATAATGAGTCTCTTATTGACGAGGTCATATTGATAACAACTCTCTTATTGACGAAGTCATATTGAGCATGCAATCGCATGGAGTTCAGCGCAATATAAATGCACTATCATTCACTATCATTCATCATATTGATAATGAGTCTCTTATTGACGATGTCATATTGATATTGAGTCTCTTTTTGCCGAAGTCATATTGATAATAACTCTCATATTGATGATGTCATGATGATAATGATTCTCTTAATGACGATGTTATATTAATAACGAGTCTCTTATTGACGAGGTCATATTGATAATAACTCTCGTATTGACGGTGTCATATTGATAATGAGTCTCTTATTGACGAGGTCATATTGATAATAACTCTCTTATTGACGAAGTCATATTGATAATGAGTCTCTTATTGACGATGTCATATTGATATTGAGTCTCTTTTTGCCGATGTCATATTGATAATAACTCTCATATTGATGATGTCCTGTTGATAATGATTCTCTTATTGACGATGCCATATTGATAATAACTCTCGTATTGGCGATGTGATATTGATAATGAGTCTCTTATTGACGATGTCATATTGATAATAACTCTCTTATTGACGATGTCATATTGATAATGAGTCTCTTATTGACGAGGTCATATTGATAATATCTCTCTTATTGACGAAGTCATATTGATAATGAGTCTCTTATTGACGATGTCATATTGATAATGAGTCTCTTATTGACGAGGTCATATTGATAATAACTCTCTTATTGACGAAGTCATATTGATAATAACTCTCGTATTGGCGATGTGATATTGATAATGAGTCTCTTATTGACGATGCCATATTGATAATAACTCTGGGCGTGACGATGTCATATTAATAATGAGTCTCTTATTGACGAGGTCATATTGATAACAACTCTCTTATTGACGAAGTCATATTGAGCATGCAATCGCATGGAGTTCAGCGCAATATAAATGCACTATCATTCACTATCATTCATCATATTGATAATGAGTCTCTTATTGACGATGTCATATTGATATTAAGTCTCTTTTTGCCGAAGTCATAGTGATAATAACTCATATTGATGATATCATGATGATAATGATTCTCTTAATGACGATGTTATATTAATAACGAGTCTCTTATTGACGAGGTCATATTGATAATGACTCTCTTATTGCCGAAGTCATATTGATAATGGCTCTCTTATTGACGATGCCATATTGATAATAACACTCGTATTGGCGATGTGATATTGATAATGAGTCTCTTATTGACGATGTCATATTGATAATAACTCTCTTATTGACGATGTCATATTGATAATGAGTCTCTTATTGACGAGGTCATATTGATAATAACTCTCTTATTGACGAAGTCATATTGATAATGAGTCTCTTATTGACGAGGTCATATTGATAATAACTCTCTTATTGACGAAGTCATATTGATAATGAGTCTCTTATTGACGATGTCATATTGATAATAACTCTGGGCGTGACGATGCCATATTGATAATGAGTCTCTTATTGACGAGGTCATATTGATAATAACTCTCTTATTGACGAAGTCATATTGATAATGAGTCTCTTATTGACGATGTCATATTGATATTAAGTCTCTTTTTGCCGAAGTCATAGTGATAATAACTCATATTGATGATGTCATGATGATAATGATTCTCTTAATGACGATGTTATATAAATAACGAGTCTCTTATTGACGAGGTCATATTGATAATGACTCTCTTATTGCCGAAGTCATATTGATAATGGCTCTCTTATTGACGATGTCATATTGATAATAACTCTCGTATTGGCGATGTGATATTGATAATGAGTCTCTTATTGACGATGTCATATTGATAATAACTCTCGGCGTGACGATGTCATATTGATAATGAGTCTCTTATTGACGAGGTCATATTGATAATAACTCTCTTATTGACGAAGTCATATTGATAATGACTCTCTTATTGAGGATGTCATATTGATAATGACACTCGTATTGACGATGTCATAATGATAATGAATATCTTATTGACGAGGTCATATGGATAATTGCTCTCTTATTGACGAAGTCATATTGATAATGACTCTCTTATTGAGGTCATATTGACAACAACTCTCTTATTGACGAGGTCATATTGATAATGATTCTTCTTGAGGTCATATTGACAATGACTCTCTTATTGACGAGGTCATATTGAAAATGATTCTCTTATTGACGGAGTCATATTGATAATGACTCTCTTATTGACGATGTCATATTGATATTAAGTCTCTTTTTGCCGAAGTCATAGTGATAATAACTCATATTGATGATGTCATGATGATAATGATTCTCTTAATGACGATGTTATATTAATAACGAGTCTCTTATTGACGAGGTCATATTGATAATGACTCTCTTATTGCCGAAGTCATATTGATAATGGCTCTCTTATTGACGATGTAATATTGATAACAACTCTCTTATTGACGAAGTCATATTGAGCATGCAATCGCATGGAGTTCAGCGCAATATAAATGCACTATCATTCACTATCATTCATCATATTGATAATGAGTCTCTTATTGACGATGTCATATTGATATTGAGTCTCTTTTTGCCGAAGTCATATTGATAATAACTCTCATATTGATGATGTCATGTTGATAATGATTCTCTTAATGGCGATGTTATATTAATAACGAGTCTCTTATTGACGTGGTCATATTGATAATAACTCTCGTATTGACGGTGTCATATTGATAATGAGTCTCTTATTGACGATGTTATATTGATATTGAGTCTCTTTTTGCCGATGTCATATTGATAATAACTCTCATATTGATGATGTCCTGTTGATAATGATTCTCTTAATGACGATATTAAATTAATAACGAGTCTCTTATTGACGAAGTCATATTGATAATGACTCTCTTATTGCCGAAGTCATATTGATAATGGCTCTCTTATTGACGATGTCATATTGCTAATAACTCTCGTATTGGCGATGTGATATTGATAATGAGTCTCTTATTGACGATGCCATATTGATAATAACTCTGGGCGTGACGATGTCATATTAATAATGAGTCTCTTATTGCCGAAGTCATATTGATAATGGCTCTCTTATTGACGATGTCATATTGATAATAACTCTCGTATTGGCGATGTGATATTGATAATGAGTCTCTTATTGACGATGTCATATTGATAATAACTCTCGGCGTGACGATGTCATATTGATAATGAGTCTCTTATTGACGAGGTCATATTGATAATAACTCTCTTATTGACGAAGTCATATTGATAATGACTCTCTTATTGAGGATGTCATATTGATAATGACACTCGTATTGACGATGTCATAATGATAATGAATATCTTATTGACGAGGTCATATGGATAATTGCTCTCTTATTGACGAAGTCATATTGATAATGACTCTCTTATTGAGGTCATATTGACAACAACTCTCTTATTGACGAGGTCATATTGATAATGAATCTTCTTGAGGTCATATTGACAATGACTCTCTTATTGACGAGGTCATATTGATAATGATTCTCTTATTGATGGAGTCATATTGATAATGACTCTCTTATTGACGATGTCATATTGATATTAAGTCTCTTTTTGCCGAAGTCATAGTGATAATAACTCATATTGATGATGTCATGATGATAATGATTCTCTTAATGACGATGTTATATTAATAACGAGTCTCTTATTGACGAGGTCATATTGATAATGACTCTCTTATTGCCGAAGTCATATTGATAATGGCTCTCTTATTGACGATGTAATATTGATAACAACTCTCTTATTGACGAAGTCATATTGAGCATGCAATCGCATGGAGTTCAGCGCAATATAAATGCACTATCATTCACTATCATTCATCATATTGATAATGAGTCTCTTATTGTCGATGTCATATTGATATTGAGTCTCTTTTTGCCGAAGTCATATTGATAATAACTCTCATATTGATGATGTCATGTTGATAATGATTCTCTTAATGACGATGTTATATTAATAACGAGTCTCTTATTGACGAGGTCATATTGATAATGACTCTCTTATTGCCGAAGTCATATTGATAATGGCTCTCTTATTGACGATGTAATATTGATAACAACTCTCTTATTGACGAAGTCATATTGAGCATGCAATCGCATGGAGTTCAGCGCAATATAAATGCACTATCATTCACAATCATTCATCATATTGATAATGAGTCTCTTATTGACGATGTCATATTGATATTGAGTCTCTTTTTGCCGAAGTCATATTGATAATAACTCTCATATTGATGATGTCATGTTGATAATGATTCTCTTAATGGCGATGTTATATTAATAACGAGTCTCTTATTGACGTGGTCATATTGATAATAACTCTCGTATTGACGGTGTCATATTGATAATGAGTCTCTTATTGACGATGTTATATTGATATTGAGTCTCTTTTTGCCGATGTCATATTGATAATAACTCTCATATTGATGATGTCCTGTTGATAATGATTCTCTTAATGACGATATTAAATTAATAACGAGTCTCTTATTGACGAGGTCATATTGATAATGACTCTCTTATTGCCGAAGTCATATTGATAATGGCTCTCTTATTGACGATGTCATATTGCTAATAACTCTCGTATTGGCGATGTGATATTGATAATGAGTCTCTTATTGACGATGCCATATTGATAATAACTCTGGGCGTGACGATGTCATATTAATAATGAGTCTCTTATTGACGAGGTCATATTGATAACAACTCTCTTATTGACGAAGTCATATTGAGCATGCAATCGCATGGAGTTCAGCGCAATATAAATGCACTATCATTCACTATCATTCATCATATTGATAATGAGTCTCTTATTGACGATGTCATATTGATATTGAGTCTCTTTTTGCCGAAGTCATATTGATAATAACTCTCATATTGATGATGGCATGTTGATAATGATTCCCTTAATGGCGATGTTATATGAATAACGAGTCTCTTATTGACGAGGTCATATTGATAATGACTCTCTTATTGCCGAAGTCATATTGATAATGGCTCTCTTATTGACGATGCCATATTGATAATAACTCTCGTATTGGCGATGTGATATTGATAATGAGTCTCTTATTGACGAGGTCATATTGATAATAACTCTCTTATTGATGAAGTCATATTGATAATGAGTCTCTTATTGACGATGTCATATTGATAATGAGTCTCTTATTGACGAGGTCATATTGATAATAACTCTCTTATTGACGAAGTCATATTGATAATGAGTCTCTTATTGACGATGTCATATTGATAATAACTCTGGGCGTGACGATGCCATATTGATAATGAGTCTCTTATTGACGAGGTCATATTGATAATAACTCTCTTATTGATGAAGTCATATTGATAATGAGTCTCTTATTGACGATGTCATATTGATATTAAGTCTCTTTTTGCCGAAGTCATAGTGATAATAACTCATATTGATGATGACATGATGATAATGATTCTCTTAATGACGATGTTATATTAATAACGAGTCTCTTATTGACGAGGTCATATTGATAATGACTCTCTTATTGCCGAAGTCATATTGATAATGGTTCTCTTATTGACGATGTCATATTGATAATAACTCTCATATAGGCGATGTGATATTGATAATGAGTGTCTTATTGACGATGCCATATTGATAATAACTCTGGGCGTGACGATGTCATATTAATAAAGAGTCTCTTATTGACGAGGTCATATTGATAACAACTCTCTTATTGACGAAGTCATATTGAGCATGCAATCGCATGGAGTTCAGCGCAATATAAATGCACTATCATTCACTATCATTCATCATATTGATAATGAGTCTCTTATTGACGATATCATATTGATATTGAGTCTCTTTTTGCCGAAGTCATATTGATAATAACTCTCATATTGATGATGTCATGTTGATAATGATTCTCTTATTGGCGATGTTATATTAATAACGAGTCTCTTATTGACGAGGTCATATTGACAATAACTCTCGTATTGACGGTGTCATATTGATAATGAGTCTCTTATTGACGATGTCATATTGATATTGAGTCTCCTTTTGCCGAAGTCATATTGATAATAACTCTCATATTGATGATGTCATGTTGATAATGATTCTCTTAATGGCGATGTTATATTAATAACGAGTCTCTTATTGACGAGGTCATATTGATAATAACTCTCGTATTGACGGTGTCATATTGATAATGAGTCTCTTATTGACGATGTCATATTGATATTGAGTCTCTTTTTGCCGATGTCATATTGATAATAACTCTCATATTGATGATGTCCTGTTGATAATGATTCTCTTAATGACGATATTATATTAATAACGAGTCTCTTATTGACGAGGTCATATTGAGAATGACTCTCTTATTGCCGAAGTCATATTGATAATGGCTCTCTTATTGACGATGTCATATTGATAATAACTCTCGTATTGGCGATGTGATATTGATAATGGGTCTCTTATTGACGATGCCATATTGATAATAACTCTGGGCGTGACGATGTCATATTAATAATGAGTCTCTTATTGACGAGGTCATATTGAGCATGCAATCGCATGGAGTTCAGCGCAATATAAATGCACTATCATTCACTATCATTCATCATATTGATAATGAGTCTCTTATTGACGATGTCATATTGATATTGAGTCTCTTTTTGCCGAAGTCATATTGATAATAACTCTCATATTGATGATGTCATGTTGATAATGATTCTCTTAATGGCGATGTTATATTAATAACGAGTCTCTTATTGACGAGGTCATATTGATAATAACTCTCGTATTGACGGTGTCATATTGATAATGAGTCTCTTATTGACGAGGTCATATTGATAATAACTCTCTTATTGACGAAGTCATATTGATAATGAGTCTCTTATTGACGATGTCATATTGATATTGAGTCTCTTTTTGCCGATGTCATATTGATAATAACTCTCATATTGATGATGTCCTGTTGATAATGATTCTCTTATTGACGATGCCATATTGATAATAACTCTCGTATTGGCGATGTGATATTGATAATGAGTCTCTTATTGACGATGTCATATTGATAATATCTCTCTTATTGACGAAGTCATATTGATAATGAGTCTCTTATTGACGATGTCATATTGATAATGAGTCTCTTATTGACGAGGTCATATTGATAATATCTCTCTTATTGACGAAGTCATATTGATAATGAGTCTCTTATTGACGATGTCATATTGATAATGAGTCTCTTATTGACGAGGTCATATTGATAATAACTCTCTTATTGACGAAGTCATATTGATAATAACTCTCGTATTGGCGATGTGATATTGATAATGAGTCTCTTATTGACGATGCCATATTGATAATAACTCTGGGCGTGACGATGTCATATTAATAATGAGTCTCTTATTGACGAGGTCATATTGATAACAACTCTCTTATTGACGAAGTCATATTGAGCATGCAATCGCATGGAGTTCAGCGCAATATAAATGCACTATCATTCACTATCATTCATCATATTGATAATGAGTCTCTTATTGACGATGTCATATTGATATTAAGTCTCTTTTTGCCGAAGTCATAGTGATAATAACTCATATTGATGATGTCATGATGATAATGATTCTCTTAATGACGATGTTATATTAATAACGAGTCTCTTATTGACGAGGTCATATTGATAATGACTCTCTTATTGCCGAAGTCATATTGATAATGGCTCTCTTATTGACGATGCCATATTGATAATAACACTCGTATTGGCGATGTGATATTGATAATGAGTCTCTTATTGACGATGTCATATTGATAATAACTCTCTTATTGACGATGTCATATTGATAATGAGTCTCTTATTGACGAGGTCATATTGATAATAACTCTCTTATTGACGAAGTCATATTGATAATGAGTCTCTTATTGACGATGTCATATTGATAATGAGTCTCTTATTGACGAGGTCATATTGATAATAACTCTCTTATTGACGAAGTCATATTGATAATGAGTCTCTTATTGACGATGTCATATTGATAATAACTCTGGGCGTGACGATGCCATATTGATAATGAGTCTCTTATTGACGAGGTCATATTGATAATGACTCTCTTATTGCCGAAGTCATATTGATAATGGCTCTCTTATTGACGATGTCATATTGATAATAACTCTCGTATTGGCGATGTGATATTGATAATGAGTCTCTTATTGACGATGTCATATTGATAATAACTCTCGGCGTGACGATGTCATATTGATAATGAGTCTCTTATTGACGAGGTCATATTGATAATAACGCTCTTATTGACGAAGTCATATTGATAATGACTCTCTTATTGAGGATGTCATATTGATAATGACACTCGTATTGACGATGTCATAATGATAATGAATATCTTATTGACGAGGTCATATGGATAATTGCTCTCTTATTGACGAAGTCATATTGATAATGACTCTCTTATTGAGGTCATATTGACAACAACTCTCTTATTGACGAGGTCATATTGATAATGAGTCTTCTTGAGGTCATATTGACAATGACTCTCTTATTGACGAGGTCATATTGATAATGATTCTCTTATTGACGGAGTCATATTGATAATGACTCTCTTATTGACGATGTCATATTGATATTAAGTCTCTTTTTGCCGAAGTCATAGTGATAATAACTCATATTGATGATGTCATGATGATAATGATTCTCTTAATGACGATGTTATATTAATAACGAGTCTCTTATTGACGAGGTCATATTGATAATGACTCTCTTATTGCCGAAGTCATATTGATAATGGCTCTCTTATTGACGATGCCATATTGATAATAACTCTCGTATTGGCGATGTGATATTGATAATGAGTCTCTTATTGACGAGGTCATATTGATAATAACTCTCTTATTGACGAAGTCATATTGATAATGAGTCTCTTATTGACGATGTCATATTGATAATGAGTCTCTTATTGACGAGGTCATACTGATAATAACTCTCTTATTGACGAAGTCATATTGATAATGAGTCTCTTATTGACGATGTCATATTGATAATAACTCTGGGCGTGACGATGCCATATTGATAATGAGTCTCTTATTGACGAGGTCATATTGATAATAACTCTCTTATTGATGAAGTCATATTGATAATGAGTCTCTTATTGACGATGTCATATTGATATTAAGTCTCTTTTTGCCGAAGTCATAGTGATAATAACTCATATTGATGATGACATGATGATAATGATTCTCTTAATGACGATGTTATATTAATAACGAGTCTCTTATTGACGAGGTCATATTGATAATGACTCTCTTATTGCCGAAGTCATATTGATAATGGCTCTCTTATTTACGATGTCATATTGATAATAACTCTCGTATTGGCGATGTGATATTGATAATGAGTGTCTTATTGACGATGCCATATTGATAATAACTCTGGGCGTGACGATGTCATATTAATAAAGAGTCTCTTATTGACGAGGTCATATTGATAACAACTCTCTTATTGACGAAGTCATATTGAGCATGCAATCGCATGGAGTTCAGCGCAATATAAATGCACTATCATTCACTATCATTCATCATATTGATAATGAGTCTCTTATTGACGATATCATATTGATATTGAGTCTCTTTTTGCCGAAGTCATATTGATAATAACTCTCATATTGATGATGTCATGTTGATAATGATTCTCTTAATGGCGATGTTCTCTTAATAACGAGTCTCTTATTGACGAGGTCATATTGACAATAACTCTCGTATTGACGGTGTCATATTGATAATGAGTCTCTTATTGACGATGTCATATTGATATTGAGTCTCTTTTTGCCGAAGTCATATTGATAATAACTCTCATATTGATGATGTCATGTTGATAATGATTCTCTTAATGGCGATGTTATATTAATAACGAGTCTCTTATTGACGAGGTCATATTGATAATAACTCTCGTATTGACGGTGTCATATTGATAATGAGTCTCTTATTGACGATGTCATATTGATATTGAGTCTCTTTTTGCCGATGTCATATTGATAATAACTCTCATATTGATGATGTCCTGTTGATAATGATTCTCTTAATGACGATATTATATTAATAACGAGTCTCTTATTGACGAGGTCATATTGAGAATGACTCTCTTATTGCCGAAGTCATATTGATAATGGCTCTCTTATTGACGATGTCATATTGATAATAACTCTCGTATTGGCGATGTGATATTGATAATGAGTCTCTTATTGACGATGCCATATTGATAATAACTCTGGGCGTGACGATGTCATATTAATAATGAGTCTCTTATTGACGAGGTCATATTGATAACAACTCTCTTATTGACGAAGTCATATTGAGCATGCAATCGCATGGAGTTCAGCGCAATATAAATGCACTATCATTCACTATCATTCATCATATTGATAATGAGTCTCTTATTGACGATGTCATATTGATATTGAGTCTCTTTTTGCCGAAGTCATATTGATAATAACTCTCATATTGATGATGTCATGTTGATAATGATTCTCTTAATGGCGATGTTATATTAATAACGAGTCTCTTATTGACGAGGTCATATTGATAATAACTCTCGTATTGACGGTGTCATATTGATAATGAGTCTCTTATTGACGAGGTCATATTGATAATAACTCTCTTATTGACGAAGTCATATTGATAATGAGTCTCTTATTGACGATGTCATATTGATATTGAGTCTCTTTTTGCCGATGTCATATTGATAATAACTCTCATATTGATGATGTCCTGTTGATAATGATTCTCTTATTGACGATACCATATTGATAATAACTCTCGTATTGGCGATGTGATATTGATAATGAGTGTCTTATTGACGATGCCATATTGATAATAACTCTGGGCGTGACGATATCATATTAATAAAGAGTCTCTTATTGACGAGGTCATATTGATAACAACTCTCTTATTGACGAAGTTATATTGAGCATGCAATCGCATGGAGTTCAGCGCAATATAAATGCACTATCATTCACTATCATTCATCATATTGATAATGAGTCTCTTATTGACGATATCATATTGATATTGAGTCTCTTTTTGCCGAAGTCATATTGATAATAACTCTCATATTGATGATGTCATGTTGATAATGATTCTCTTAATGGCGATGTCATATTGATATTGAGTCTCTTTTTGCCGAAGTCATATTGATAATAACTCTCATATTGATGATGTCATGTTGATAATGATTCTCTTAATGGCGATGGTATATTAATAACGAGTCTCTTATTGACGAGGTCATATTGACAATAACTCTCGTATTGACGGTGTCATATTGATAATGAGTCTCTTATTGACGATGTCATATTGATATTGAGTCTCTTTTTGCCGAAGTCATATTGATAATAACTCTCATATTGATGATGTCATGTTGATAATGATTCTCTTAATGGCGATGTTATATTAATAACGAGTCTCTTATTGACGAGGTCATATTGATAATAACTCTCGTATTGACGGTGTCATATTGATAATGAGTCTCTTATTGACGATGTCATATTGATATTGAGTCTCTTTTTGCCGATGTCATATTGATAATAACTCTCATATTGATGATGTCCTGTTGATAATGATTCTCTTAATGACGATATTATATTAATAACGAGTCTCTTATTGACGAGGTCATATTGAGAATGACTCTCTTATTGCCGAAGTCATATTGATAATGGCTCTCTTATTGACGATGTCATATTGATAATAACTCTCGTATTGGCGATGTGATATTGATAATGAGTCTCTTATTGACGATGCCATATTGATAATAACTCTGGGCGTGACGATGTCATATTAATAATGAGTCTCTTATTGACGAGGTCATATTGATAACAACTCTCTTATTGACGAAGTCATATTGAGCATGCAATCGCATGGAGTTCAGCGCAATATAAATGCACTATCATTCACTATCATTCATCATATTGATAATGAGTCTCTTATTGACGATGTCATATTGATATTGAGTCTCTTTTTGCCGAAGTCATATTGATAATAACTCTCATATTGATGATGTCATGTTGATAATGATTCTCTTAATGGCGATGTTATATTAATAACGAGTCTCTTATTGACGAGGTCATATTGATAATAACTCTCGTATTGACGGTGTCATATTGATAATGAGTCTCTTATTGACGAGGTCATATTGATAATAACTCTCTTATTGACGAAGTCATATTGATAATGAGTCTCTTATTGACGATGTCATATTGATATTGAGTCTCTTTTTGCCGATGTCATATTGATAATAACTCTCATATTGATGATGTCCTGTTGATAATGATTCTCTTATTGACGATGCCATATTGATAATAACTCTCGTATTGGCGATGTGATATTGATAATGAGTATCTTATTGACGATGTCATATTGATAATAACTCTCTTATTGACGATGTCATATTGATAATGAGTCTCTTATTGACGAGGTCATATTGATAATATCTCTCTTATTGACGAAGTCATATTGATAATGAGTCTCTTATTGACGATGTCATATTGATAATGAGTCTCTTATTGACGAGGTCATATTGATAATAACTCTCTTATTGACGAAGTCATATTGATAATAACTCTCGTATTGGCGATGTGATATTGATAATGAGTCTCTTATTGACGATGCCATATTGATAATAACTCTGGGCGTGACGATGTCATATTAATAATGATTCTCTTATTGACGAGGTCATATTGATAACAACTCTCTTATTGACGAAGTCATATTGAGCATGCAATCGCATGGAGTTCAGCGCAATATAAATGCACTATCATTCACTATCATTCATCATATTGATAATGAGTCTCTTATTGACGATGTCATATTGATATTAAGTCTCTTTTTGCCGAAGTCATAGTGATAATAATTCATATTGATGATGTCATGATGATAATGATTCTCTTAATGACGATGTTATATTAATAACGAGTCTCTTATTGACGAGGTCATATTGATAATGACTCTCTTATTGTCGAAGTCATATTGATAATGGCTCTCTTATTGACGATGCCATATTGATAATAACACTCGTATTGGCGATGTGATATTGATAATGAGTCTCTTATTGACGATGTCATATTGATAATAACTCTCTTATTGACGATGTCATATTGATAATGAGTCTCTTATTGACGAGGTCATATTGATAATAACTCTCTTATTGACGAAGTCATATTGATAATGAGTCTCTTATTGACGATGTCATATTGATAATGAGTCTCTTATTGACGAGGTCATATTGATAATAACTCTCTTATTGACGAAGTCATATTGATAATGAGTCTCTTATTGACGATGTCATATTGATAATAACTCTGGGCGTGACGATGCCATATTGATAATGAGTCTCTTATTGACGAGGTCATATTGATAATAACTCTCTTATTGACGAAGTCATATTGATAATGAGTCTCTTATTGACGATGTCATATTGATATTAAGTCTCTTTTTGCCGAAGTCATAGTGATAATAACTCATATTGATGATGTCATGATGATAATGATTCTCTTAATGACGATGTTATATTAATAACGAGTCTCTTATTGACGGGGTCATATTGATAATGACTCTCTTATTGCCGAAGTCATATTGATAATGGCTCTCTTATTGACGATGTCATATTGATAATAACTCTCGTATTGGCGATGTGATATTGATAATGAGTCTCTTATTGACGATGTCATATTGATAATAACTCTCGGCGTGACGATGTCATATTGATAATGAGTCTCTTATTGACGAGGTCATATTGATAATAACTCTCTTATTGACGAAGTCATATTGATAATGACTCTCTTATTGAGGATGTCATATTGATAATGACACTCGGATTGACGATGTCATAATGATAATGAATACCTTATTGACGAGGTCATATGGATAATTGCTCTCTTATTGACGAAGTCATATTGATAATGACTCTCTTATTGAGGTCATATTGACAACAACTCTCTTATTGACGAGGTCATATTGATAATGAGTCTTCTTGAGGTCATATTGACAATGACTCTCTTATTGACGAGGTCATATTGATAATGATTCTCTTATTGACGGAGTCATATTAATAATGACTCTCTTATTGACGATGTCATATTGATATTAAGTCTCTTTTTGCCGAAGTCATAGTGATAATAACTCATATTGATGATGTCATGATGATAATGATTCTCTTAATGACGATGTTATATTAATAACGAGTCTCTTATTGACGAGGTCATATTGATAATGACTCTCTTATTGCCGAAGTCATATTGATAATGGCTCTCTTATTGACGATGCCATATTGATAATAACTCTCGTATTGGCGATGTGATATTGATAATGAGTCTCTTATTGACGATGTCATATTGATAATAACTCTCTGATTGACGATGTCATATTGATAATGAGTCTCTTATTGACGAGGTCATATTGTTAACAACTCTCTTATTGACGAAGTCATATTGATAATGAGTCTCTTATTGACGATGTCATATTGATAATAACTCTGGGCGTGACGATGCCATATTGATAATGAGTCTCTTATTGACGAGGTCATATTGATAATAACTCTCTTATTGACGAAGTCATATTGATAATGAGTCTCTTATTGACGATGTCATATTGATAATGAGTCTCTTATTGACGAGGTCATATTGATAATAACTCTCTTATTGACGAAGTCATATTGATAATGAGTCTCTTATTGACGATGTCATATTGATATTAAGTCTCTTTTTGCCGAAGTCATAGTGATAATAACTCATATTGATGATGTCATGATGATAATGATTCTCTTAATGACGATGTTATATTAATAACGAGTCTCTTATTGACGAGGTCGTATTGATAATGACTCTCTTATTGCCGAAGTCATATTGATAATGGCTCTTTTATTGACGATGTCATATTGATAATAACTCTCGTATTGGCGATGTGATATTGATAATGAGTCTCTTATTGAGATGTCATATTGATAATAACTCTCTTATTGACGAAGTCATATTGATAATGACTCTCTTATTGAGGATGTCATATTGATAATGACACTCGTATTGACGATGTCATATTGATAAAGAATATCTTATTGACGAGGTCATATGGATAATTGCTCTCTTATTGAGGTCATATTGACAACAACTCTCTTATTGACGAGGTCATATTGATAATGAGTCTTATTGAGGTCATATTGACAATGACTCTCTTATTGACGAGGTCATATTGATAATGATTCTCTTATTGACGGAGTCATATTGATAATGACTCTCTTATTAACGAGGTCATATTGATAATAACTCTCGTATTGATGATGTCATGTTGATAATGAGTCTCTTATTGACGAGGTCATATTGATAATGACTCTTATTGACAAGGTCATATTGAGAATGAGTCTCTTATTGATGAGTTCATATTGATAATGACTTTCTTCTTCTTCTTCTTCATCTTCTTCTTCTTCTCCTTCTTCTTCTTCAAATTATGGCGAATCGCCTCTTACAGAGTAGTATTACACCAATGTGCGTATGTGCGGTATTGGTCATCTTGTGCAAGTTAAAAATATTTACAGGATATGTACATTAATTAAGTGGTGATTAGTAGAAATGGACCCTCTCAAGTGAAGTGTTGAAGGTGTCTCGAAATGGCTGACTAACCACTTAAGCTGGCAGCGAATTCCACAGCCTGGCGCTGTTTGGGCTCTAGCTGTGCTGGTGTGCTAGTGTGCGGATATGTGGTACTAGCAGCCTATTGTTGTGACCCCTTATCTTGCTCTGCACTCGTTTGTAAGCGTTGAGAGAGATATTCACAAGGGCAGTCATGATGCGGTATGATGGTATTGTTGATCTTGTTTTATACTGTCTTTCCTGTCGGCCGTCCCATCCTTTGAGACGCTACTGTGTTTTTGGTCGTCACCATGAGTGAAGCGAGCTGCGCGACGCTGGATCCGTTCACGTTATTTATGTTTTTCGGAGTTTGAGGAGACCAGGCACTGGATGCATATTCTAGGATGGGCCGAATCAGGGTTGTAAAGCAAGATTCTTTGTGTTCTTTGGACAGTGTTCGTTGTTCCGCTGGAGAAAGGCAAGTGTACCAACCGCCTTCAAGGCTGTGATGTCAATGTGGTAGTCCCATGAAATGGCATCTGATATGTTCACTTCAAGTTTTGGCATGGCTCAAAATTGTCATTGTCTGGTTGTGAATATGGTATGCTGCTGGTACCTTGGATCGCCTTTTGGTGATCTGGAGGACGTGGCACTTGGATGGGTAGAACTCCATACGCCATTTACTCTCCAACTCCTGTACCCTGTCAAGATTTGGCGGCAGAGCCTGTGTATCAGTAGCCGATTTCATCACTCGGCAAATAGGTGTACAGTTATTACAGCTGATATGCATTCGGGCAGGTCATTGATGAAAAGGAGGAATAACATGGGTCACTGAATTGATCCTTGTGGGACCGCTGATGTCATATTTTCTATCTTCGATCTGACTCCGCCGACAATTACTTCTTGCACTCGATCAGATAAGAAGTTCCTGATCCATTTGCTGGTGATTCCTCGGATGCCATAGAGCGCGAGCTTCTTTATCAGATGTTCTTGGGGAACTTTATCGAATGCTTTGGAGAAATCGAGAAGAATGAGATCGGTTTGAAGTCCATTTTCAGTATTCTGGATGCTGTCATTTGCTGTGAGAATAAGCTGGGTGTCACATGATCGTCGTTTTTCTAAAACAATGTTGTGCATCAGTTGCGATCTTATGGGAAGCTAGGTGTATCATGATATTGCTGCAAATTATGTGTTCTAATAGTTTACAGCATATACATGTTAGCAAGACGGCTTTGTAGTTGCTGGCTTTACTACGATCTCCTTTCTTGGAGATTGGGACCACAAGAGTCTTCTTACAGTCAGCTGGGAATTTGCCTTGTTTCAGTGATGCTTGAAATACATGCTTAGCATTGACGTGATTTCGCAGGCTGTCTCCTTTAGTAAGCGCATGGGAGAGGTTTCTGGACCCGATTCCTTATGTGGTTTGATGTCTCTAAGAGGCTTTGTAACATATGCACGTCCTATGGTAATAGCTGGTATGTCTGGATGCAGGCTAGGCCCCTTATTAGGAAGGGGACGTGAGTGGTCATAGTAACTGAAGACTGAAGCAAATTGGTCATTGAGAATGTTTGCTTGTGAGGTGTCATCACATAGGAGTGTGCCATGTTCATTCTTCAGAGGTGCTACCCCAAAGTGTAAGCACCACCTGCTTAAACTGAAGCTCCAGCATCGTTTTGGATTTTGGTGAAGATCCGGACTTATGATGTTGGTCATATATTCTTTGTATGCAGCATGGTACACGCTTTGCATTTTCTTTTTCAGGCTGCGTAGACGATCACAGTCATGTGGGTCATTGGTTTGTTTGGCTTTATTATAGCACATTCTTTTCCTACGGGATACCCGCTTGATATCTATGTAAAACCATGGCTGTGTGTAACGAGTTGATGCCATTTTGCTTTGCATTCCGATAGGAATGATTTACTAAGAGCGTATGCTGATTACCTTACCAGTGATAAGTCAGACTTTTTCCATAATTGCATTGTTCTTCTCACTGTCGATTACACGTGGCTGTCACGCCAGATTCGATGCGGACGATGCCGTAGTCGCAAAGGCCTGGGCCAGGGTAGTTCTTGGTTATCAGTGATGGTTTGCTTGTTAGGAATAGGTATAGTATAGCATTGTTTCGGGTAGGAACGGCGATAGTTTACTCCAGCCCTGTAGTTGTGAACATGTTTAGGTTGTGCTTATTGATAGTTAGCTTGTCTTGGTTGCCATCTATTGATAGGGTTTCCCAATAGATGTCTGCTAAATTAAAATCACCTCCCAACGAGAATGTTGCTTTTTGTGCTTTGTAGTGATTCAATGGTGGTACATAAATTGTTCATGTTGCAAATATGGGATTGGCTTGTGGGAAGTCATGACCCCGCAGGATGTCTTATAATTCACTTAAGTCCCAAAAGAAATTATGTTTTGAAAATACTAGGTGAGATAAAAGTCCAGGTAGCATAAGATGGATGCCATAGATATGCATCATTATTTTGGTAACGTACTGACATACAATTCGACGCACGGATGACGAAGTATACTATGGCTGTGTCGACCACCTGTTGTTATGTGAACATGTCAATCATTGGGACGGTGGAAAGTCGAGCAGGCCGGGTCATCTCTTTGTATGTAGTAGGAACGTACTAATGTTAAATGAATAGGATGCTAGTTATGACGTCATGAAACGAGCAGATGAAATTAGTGTAATATTTGAAATGGACGAATTGATTGGAAAAGATTCTATGGTTCTGAGTTGATATGTATTTGAAAATAGTTTAGATAAAAGTTGTTGCTGTTCAGTCGGCATTCACTTTTATAATATTCAGCAGTTGTTGGTAATCGTAGTTTTGGAAATAATCAATGTATAATAATCAGTGTTGGGATGAGTGTAACTGAACGTGACAAACGGACTTAGTTAATGACGTAAGCAATCTAGTTTCTCACACTAGGCTAGAGCAGCACCACCTGGTAATGATATCCTCCAGCACAGGGGCCTTGCACCCTAGCATTCTCGAGACTTCTCCATCAATAGGCAATGGACAGGACATGGACATTGTAGCGTCCTTTAGGAATGAATAACATAATCAAAATTTGTTTATCAACTATATGTCAATCATTTGATGGTATGCAACAACAACACATTCCGTAATGTTGTTAGTTACCTGACAGATCACATCAAACCAGACCCAGTCCCCACCACTTTGTTTATGTCAGGCGCAGTCTCTATGGAAGGATTAGGCAGAGTATGATTGGTTAGAATGACGTCATAACCAATCGGGATCGATCAGACTCTGCACTAAAGAATAATGTTGAATAGATTTGTGCGCCAGGCAAAGGATGGAGGAATCACTGATTGGCTGAGAGGACCAATCAGTTATCAGGTCAGAACTTCTAGGAAGAAATAAGCAGAGATTGATTGGTGGACTGATTGTTCAGCCAGTCAAAGTGTGCTTATGGAATATATAGAAGAGTTGTAGGAAAAGTTAAGAATAGATTCAGGAGGAATATAGTTATTATAATTACTATAGAACTTGGCAAGAGATCTGAATCTAAGCGTATATAAGGCGAAAGTTAACTGAGATAAATGAATCCGTCACCGTCTGTGATTCCGTAAGGTACTCCTTACGAGCCATAGCTTTACGCTTAACAGGCTAATTGTTAGAATATAATAAGTTAGAGATAGAGAATGGTTTAGTACTTGTTAGATTCTACAACGTTTTGTACTTAGTGTATTACTGAGCGATTTTGCTCTTGACTACAATTTGTTATTTCTTTGTAGAAACTAATGGTTGAAAGGACAGGGGTGAGTACCTAGATACTTTGGTGGATACTGGTGCTAGCACTTCCCTTGTCAGGAAGGATATATGGAAGAGCATCTTAAATGCTCGTCCATTAAAGAAGGCTAAGACTTTGTTAGCCGTAAATGGTTCACTGATTAATGTCTTGGGAGAAACTCAAGTTAAATTCAGAGATGCCAGGCCAATTCCAAGTATGATTGTGGAAAATATGAGGCATGAATGTCTAATCGGTGTGGATGCTTTGTTTCTGGTTTCAATGCAAAGATTGACTATGAGACCAAAGAAGTAATATGGTTTGGTAAAAAGTATCCGTTTAGGATACCCTTCAGGATTCAAAATGATTATGTATATGCCAGTTGTAAGGAAACAACGGAATATGCAGTTATTGACAAAGTACTGAGCGACTGTGCCAATACTTTCGATACGGCTTGTCCACATACATTAGGACGCATGCCCCAGGTTAAATGTACAATTCCGACAGGAGACCACCCTCCAATACGACAGAAGGTGTACTGAATACGGTTAGCTAAAGCTTACTTGGTTACGAATCAGGTTAAAGAAATGTTATCGGCTGGCATCATAAGACCATCGTCATCACTGTGGGCGTCACCCATCACCTTGGTACCCAAGAAGGATGGTGATACGCGTTTCTGTGTAGATTTTAGGAAGTTAAATTCAGTTTGTCATAAAGATAGTTACCCTCTACCTAATATCTCAGATATTTTTGATTCGATGAGGGGCGCAGCACTATTTTCTACGATGGACTTGAAGTCTGGCTATTGCCACATACCCATGGCTAGCCAACACATCGAGAAGACAGCGTTTGTCTGCACAGAAAGTCTTTTTAAATGGTTTCGGATGCCGTTTGTTTTTTGCAACTCAGATGCCGTATTTCAGAGGGCAATGAATGAAATTTTACGTGATTTTGTAGGAAAATATGTGCATGTTTTTGTCGACGATATAGTCGTATATTCACGAAATCCAACTGAACATGCACGTCATTTACGTCAGGTCATGGCTAAGATTCAGGAATATAATTTGCAATTGAAGAAAAAGAAATGTGACTTTGCGGGTAAGTCTGTTGACTTGTTAGGCTATCACATTTCAGCGCAAGGAGTAGCTCCTCAGAGTCAGAAGGTCAAGGTTATACGAGAAATGTCACCACCCCGTGATGTGGGTGAAGTTCGTAGTTTTCTCGGAGCTACTGGCTATTATCGGTCTTGCGTGTTAGGCTATGCCGAAATTGCCAAGCCTTTGATCGAGTTAACGAAGTAGTATAAGAGATTTGATTGGGGAAAGCATGAATAGCAAGCATTTGAGAAATTAAAGAACTTGCCATGTAGTGAGACCGTACTCACTTATCCGACTCTGAATAAACCGTATGAACTGTACACTGACGCATCGAGTTATGCGATAGGAGAAATTTTGGTGCAAGTTGATAATAACAGTATTGAACGCGTTATTCTGTAGGTCAGTTCAACCCTTAAGGATAGTCATCTAAATTGGCCCGTGATAGAAAAGGAAGCTTACGCTGTGATCTATGCATTGAAGAAGCTACGACCTTATCTATTTGGTGCGCAGTTTATAGTGTATACCGAACACACACCTCTTAAGAGTCTGTTTGTGGGCGAGGTTAAGAATACTAAAGTGCAGCACTTATTTCTTTGTAAATAAAAGTTTAATCTTACGTTTATGTAACACTCGCGTTTGTCAAGTTGAATAGGAGAATCTACCCGAGCTGAGAGAAACACTCACACCTTACCATCAGTCAGACAAGGCGAGGCGACTGCCGTCATCATTCTCCGTTACCGATAGCCATTGCCGCAGAAATGCTATCCAGCTACAGGTAGCGAGGTGGGATTATCATTAGATCGTTACTGAGTGAGAAGAAGAAGAAGAAGTTTCCAGTCATCGACTTTGACCTCTGGAGAGAAATCCCAAATCTTCAATGTGTGTTTCATCTGAGGATGGAGGTCTGTATATAGATCCTACAATTAGCACTTGATTCTTACCTATTATGATCTCAGTGAAGATTTTAGATTTGGCTGGTTAGAGAAGACAATATGGTCAATAATATGATCATTGCAATATATAGAATTTTGCTGAGGTGGTAATATTTCACTGTTGGTGGTGTTAGCTTTTAACGACGTGTCCGTGCCATACATAATATCTGACTGAGACAGGGTGAATTCGACACTGTAAGTTATTGTTGATACTCTGAATGTTAACTAGTTGAGCAGTCAAACACTTTCTTTGCTCTGTTTATATTCTGCATGTGGCGTGTTGGATTTTGCAGTGACAACATGAATGTGGGGCTTCCATTATCTCTGTTAAATGATTCAGAGTCAGCTGAACTGCTTAAAACCTCTGCTCTCAAAGCTGAATCAGACTGAATGAGAATTGTGGCATTCCACAGTTCATACAGTGCCATGCCATGTCAGTGTGTGCTAATGATTCATATAAAGCAGAGTTCATATCCATACACTGGGAATTATACCACAATTGGCAGTCCTCACAGCCTAGTGCTCGCTGGGACCATTTAACCGCTCTGTTGCAGATCTGGCATGGGTACTTCGGAGGGCGAGGACCTGTGGTTAGTCCTACATCACCAGATTGTGCTATGCTGATGCGGCTAATGCATAGAAGAACAATCGTTGATTTGCACATTACATCTGGAAAAGTAATTCTTTCTCACATTAGCTCTCTTAATTGGCTGTATGTACAAGTCTGATTGCAGATTACTACTGGACTGGTGATGATAGGCAGCGCTGAGGGGCACAATGTGATAGTCGGAACTCTCTAATTATGATGTAGTCTCCTCTTTCTATATGCGTGCCAGTGATCTAGAGAGGTAGACAGTATCGGTTTCAGCAATTTTAAGTTAGAACAAGTATCAGCCAACTTCCCGTCAGCAAGGTTATGAGACCATATAGCAGGTTGACATCATGCATATGCTTCCAGAACTGTCGAACGTGATGTAAACATGTGAAATAATCGGCGGTGACGAGATGGGGCGGGGGGGGGGGCGGTCAGGGGGTCAACTACCCAGGGTCCTGGAGTCTGTCAAGGGGCCAAAGCTGAAGCTCCTTTTTTTCTAAATCCAGCTTAATCATATCTTAATAGACAAGAGTAAAGCAAACCCCCTCATTCTCACATGCTTAGCATTGACGTGATTTCACAGGCTGTCTCCTTTAGTAAGCGCAGGGGAGAGGTTTCTGGACCCGATTCCTTATGTGATTTGAGGTCTCTAGGAGGCGTTGTAACATATGCATGTCCTATGGTAATAGCTAGTATGTCTGGATGCAGGCTAGGCCCCTTATCAGGAAGGGGACGTGAGTGGTCATAGTAACTGAAGTCTGAAGCAAATTGGTCATTGGGAATGTTTGCTTGTGAGATGTCATCACTTAGGAGTGTGCCATGTTCATTCTATAGAGGTGCTACCCCAAAGTTTTCGCACCACCTGCTTAAACTGAAGCTCCAGCATCGTTTTGGATTTTGGTGTAGATCCGGACTTATGATATTGGTCATATATTCTTTGTATGCAGCATGGTGCATGCTTTGCATTTTCTTTTTCAGGCTGCGTAGACGATCACAGTCATGTGGGTCATTGGTTTGTTTGGCTTTATTATAGCACATTCTTTTCCTATGGGATACTCGCTTGATATCTGTGTACCACCATGGCTATGTGTAACGAGTTGATGCCATTTTGCTTGGTATAATCTTGTCCAGAATATTGTTCAGGCCACTGGCGATAAATTTCCACATATATTCTATGCCGCTGTCAATGCCAAATTCTGATAGGAATGATTTACTAAGAGCGTATGCTGACTACCTTACCAGTGATAAGTCAGACTTTTCCCATAATTGCATTGTTCTTCTCACTGTCGATTACACGTGGCTGTCACGCCAGATTCGATGCGGACGATGCCGTGGTCGCAAAGGCCTGGGCCAGGGTAGTTCTTGGTTATCAGTGATGGTTTGCTTGTTAGGAATAGGTCTAGTATAGCATTGTTTCGGGTAGGAACGGCGATAGCTTACTCCAGCCCTGTAGTTGTGAACATGTTTAGGTTGTGCTTATTGATACTTAGCTTGTCTTGGTTGCCTTCTATTGATAGGGTTTCCCAATAGATGTCTGCTAAATTAAAATCACCTCCCTACGAGAATGTTGCTTTTTGTGCTTTGTAGTGATTCAATGGTGGTACATAAATTGTTCATGTTGCAAATATGGGATTGTCTTGTGGGAAGTCATGACCCGCAGGATGTCTTATAATTCACTTAAGGCCCAAAATAAATTATGTTTTGAAAATACTAGGTGAGATGAAAGTCCAGGTGAGCATAAGATGGATGCCATAGATATGCATCATTATTTTGGTAACGTACTGACATATAATTCGACGCACGGATGACGAAGTATACTATGACTGTGTCGACCACCTGTTGTTATGTGAACATGTCAATCATTGGGACGGTGGGAAGTCGAGCAGGCCGGGTCATCTCTTTGTATGTAGTAGGAACGTACAAATGTTAAATGAATAGGATGCTAGTTATAACGTTATGAAACCAGCAGACGAAATTAGTGTAATATTTGAAATGGACGAATTGATTGGAAAAGATTCTATTGTTCTGAGTTGATATGTATTTGAAAATAGTTTAGATAAAGGTTGTTGCTGTTCAGTCGGCATTCTCTTTTATAATATTCAGCAGTTGTTGGTAATCGTAGTTTTGGAAATAATCAATGTATAATAATCAGTGTTGGGATGAGTGAAACTGAACGTGACAAACAGACTTGGTTAATGACGTAAGCAATCTAGTTTCTCACACTAGGCTAGAGCAGCACCACCTGGTAATGATATCCTCCAGCACAGGTGCCTTTCACCCTAGCATTCTCAAGACTTCTCCATCAATAGGCAATGGACAGGACATGGACATTGTAGCGTCCTTTAGCAATGAATAACATAATCGACATTTGTATATCAACTATATTCTAATCATTTGATGGTATGCAACAAACCCACATTCTGTAATGTTGTTAGTTAGCTGACAGATCACATCAAACCAGAACCGGTCCCCACGGCTTTGTTTATGTGCGGCGCAGTCTCTATGGAAGGATTAGGCAGGGTATGATTGGTTAGAATGGCGTCATAACCAATCGGGATCGATCAGACTCTGCACTAAAGAATAATGAAGAATAGATTTGTGCGCCAGGCAAAGGATGGAGGAATCACTGATTGGCTGAGAGGACCAATCAGTGATCAGGTCAGAACTCCTAGGAAGAAATAAGCAGAGATTGATTGGTGGACTGATTGTTCAGCCAGTCAAAGTGTGCTTATGGAATATATAGAAGAGTTGTAGGAATAGTTGAGAATAGATTCAGGAGGAATATAGTTATTATAATTACTATAGAACTTGGCAAGAGATCTGAATCTAAGCGTATATAAGGCGAAAATTAACTGAGATAAAGGAATCCGTCACCATCTGTGATTCCGTAAGGTACTCCTTACGAGCCATAGCTTTACGCTTAACAGGCTAATTGTTAGAATAGAATAAGTTAGAGTTAGAGAATAGTTTAGTACTTGTTAGATTGTACAACGTTTTGTACTTAGTGTATTACTGAGCGATTTTGCTCTTGACTACAATTTGTTATTTCTTTGTAGGACCCAATGTTTGAAAGGACAAGGGTGAGTACCTAGATGCTTTAGTGGATACTGGTGCTAGCACTTCCCTTGTCAGGAAGGATATATGGAAGACCATCTTAAATGCTCGTCCATTAAAGAAGGCTAAGACTTTGTTAGCCGTAAATGGTTCACCGATTAATGTCTTGGGAGAAACTCAAGTTAAATTCAGAGATGCCAGGCCAATTCCAAGTATGATTGTGGAAAATATGAGGCATGAATGTATAATCGGTGTGGATGCTTTGTTTCTGGTTTCAATGCAAAGATTGACTATGAGATCGAAGAAGTAATATGGTTTAGTAAAAAGTATCCGTTTAGGATACCCTTCAGGAGTCAAAATGATTGTGTATATGCCAGTTGTAAGGAAACAATGGGATATGCAGTTATTGACAAAGTACTGAGCGACTGTGCCAATACTTTCGATACGGCTTGTCCAAATACATTAGGACGCATGCCCCAGGTTAAATGTACAATTCCGACAGGAGACCACCCTCCAATACGACAGAAGGTGTACTGAATACTGTTAGCTAAAGCTTACTTGGTGACGAATCAGGTTAAAGAAATGTTATCGGCTGGCATCATAAGACCATCGTCATCACTTTGGGCGTCACCCATCACCTTGGTACCCAAGAAGGATGGTGATACGCGTTTCTGTGTAGATTTTAGGAAGTTAAATTCAGTTTGTCATAAAGATAGTTACCCTCTACCTAATAACTCAGAAATTTTTGATTCGATGAGGGGCGCAGCACTATTTTCTACGATGGACTTGAAGTCTGACTATTGGCAGATACGCATGGCTAGCCAAGACATCGAGAAGACAGCCTTTGTCTGCACAGAAGGTCTTTTTGAATGGTTTCGGATGCTGTTTGTTTTTTGCAACTCAGATGCCGTATTTCAGAGGGCAATGAATGATATTTTCCGTGATTTTGTAGGAAAATATATGCATGTTTTTGTCGACGATATAGTCGTATATTCACGAAATCCAACTGAACATGCACGTCATTTACGTCAGGTCATGGCTAAGATTCAGCAATATAATTTGCAATTGAAGAAAAAGAAATGTGACTTTGCGAGTAAGTCTGTTGACTTGTTAGGCTATCACATTTCAGCCCAAGGAGTAGCTCCTCAGAGTTAGAAGGTCAAGGTTATACGAGAAATGTCACCACCCCGTGATGTGGGTGAAGTTCGTAGTTTTCTCGGAGTTACTGGCAATTATCGATCTTGCGTGAAAGGCTATACCGAAATTGCCAAGCCTTTGACCGAGTTAACGAAGTAGTATAAGAGATTTGAATGGGGAAAGCATGAACAGCAAGCGTTTGAGAAATTAAAGAACTTGCCATGTAGTGAGATCGTACTCACTTATCCGAATCTGAATAAACCGTATGAACTGTACACTGATGCATCGAGTTATGCGATAGGAGCAATTTTGGTGCAAGTTGATAATAACAGTATTGAACGCGTTATTCAGTATGTCAGTTCAACCCTTAAGGATAGTCATCTAAATTGGCCCGTGATAGAAAAGGAAGCTTACGCTGTGATCTATGCATTGAAGAAGCTACGACCGTATCTATTTGGTGCGCAGTTTATATTGTATACCGACCACACACCTCTTAAGAGTCTGTTTGTGGGCGAGGTTAAGAATACTAAAGTGCAGCACTTATTTCTTTGTAAATAAAAGTTTAATCTTACGTTTATGTCACACTCGCATTTGTCAAGTTGAATAGGAGAATCTACCCGAGCTGAGAGAAACACTCACACCTTACCATCAGTCAGGCAAGGCGAGCCAACTGCCGTCATCCTTCTCCATTACCGATAGCCGTTGCTGCAGCAATGCTATCCAGCTACAGGTAGCGAGGCAGGATTATCATTAGATCGTTACTGAATGAGAAGAAGAAGAAGAGGTTTCCAGTCATCGACGTTGACCTCTGGAGAGAAATCCCAAATCTTCAATGTGTGTTTAATCTGAGGATGGAGGTCTGTATATAGATCCTACAATTAGCACGTGATTCTTACCTATTATGATTTCAGTGAAGATTTTAGATTTGGCTGGTTAGAGAAGACAATATGGTCAATAATATGATCATTGCAATATATAGAATTTTGCTGAGGTGGTAATATTTCACTGTTGGTGGTGTTAGCTTTTAACGACGTGTCTGTGCCATAAATAATATCTGGCTGAGACAGGGTGAATTCGACACTGTAAGTTATGGTTGATAGTCTGAATGTTAATTAGTTGAGCAGTCGAACACTTTCTTTGCTCTGTTTATAGTCTGCATGTGGCGTGTTGGATTTTGCAGTGACAACATGAATGTGGGGCTTCCATTATCTCTGTTAAATGACTCAGAGTCAGCTGAACTGCTTAAAACCTCTGCTCTCAAAGCTGAATCAGACTGAATGAGAATTGTGGCAATCCACAGTTCATACAGTGCCATGCCATGTCAGTGTGTGCTAATGATTCATATAAAGCAGAGTTCATATCCATACACTGGGAATTATACCACAATTGGCAGTCCTCACAGCCTAGTGCTCGCCGGGACCATTTAACCGCTCTGTTGCAGATCTGGCATGGGTACTTTGGAGGGCGAGGACCTGTCGTTAGTCCTACATCACCAGATTGTGCTATGCTGATGCTGCTAATGCATAGAAGAACAATCGTTGATGTACACATTACATCTGGAAAAGTAGTTCTTTCTCACATTAGCTCTCTTAATTGGCTGTATGTACAATTCTGATTGCAGATTACTACTGGACTGGTGATGATAGGTAGCGCTGAGGGGCACAATGTGATAGTCGGAACTCTCTAATTATGATGTAGTCTCCTCTTTCTATATGCTTGCCAGTGATCTAGAGAGGTAGACAGTATCGGTTTCAGCAATTTTAAGTTAGAACAAGTATCAGCAAACTTCCCGTCAGCAAGGTTATGAGACCATATAGCAGGTTGACATCATGCATATGCTTCCAGAACTGTCCAACGTGATGTAAACATGTGAAGTAATCGGCGGTGACGAGATGGGGGGGGGCGGTCAGGGGGTCAACTACCCTGGGTCCTGGAGTCTGTCAAGGGGCCAGAGCTGAAGCTCCTTTTTTTCTAAATCCAACGTAATCATATCTTAATAGACAAGAGTGAAGCAAACCCCCTCATTCTCACATGCTTAGCATTGACGTGATTTCGCAGGCTGTCTCCTTTAGTAAGCGCAGGGGAGAGGTTTTTGGACCCGATTCCTTCTGTGGTTTGAGGTCTCTAAGAGGCTTTGTAACATATGCATGTCCTATGGTAATAGCTGGTATGTCTGGATGCAGGCTAGGCCCCTTATCAGGAAGGGGACGTGAGTGGTCATAGTAACTGAAGACTGAAGCAAATTGGTCATTGAAAATGTTTGCTTGTGAGATGTCATCACTTAGGAGTGTGCCATGTTCATTCTTCAGAGGTGCTACCCCAAAGTTTTCGCACCACCTGCTTAAACTGAAGCTCCAGCATCGTTTTGGATTTTGGTGTAGATCCGGACTTATGATGTTGGTCATATATTCTTTGTATGCAGCATGGTGCACGCTTTGCATTTTCTTTTTCAGGCTGCGTAGACGATCACAGTCATGTGGGTCATTGGTTTGTTTGGCTTTATTATAGAACATTCTTTTCCTACGGGATAGTCGCTTGATATCTGTGTAACACCATGGCTGTGTGTAACGAGTTGATGCCATTTTGCTTGGTATAATGTTGTCCAGAATATTGTTCAGGCCACTGGCGATAAATTTCCACATATATGCTATGCCGCTGTCAATGCCAAATTCTGATAGGAATGATTTACTAAGAGCATATGCTGACTACCTTACCAGTGATAAGTCAGACTTTTTCCATAATTGCATTGTTCTAGTCACTGTCGATTACACGTGGCTGTCACGCCAGATTCGATGCGGACGATGCCGTGGTCGCAAAGGAATGGGCCAGGGTAGTTCTTGGTTATCAGTGATGGTTTGCTTGTTAGGAATAGGTCTAGTATAGCATTGTTTCAGGTAGGAACGGCGATAGCTTACTCCAGCCCTGTAGTTGTGAACATGTTTAGGTTGTGCTTAATGATACTTAGCTTGTCTTGGTTGCCTTCTATTGATAGGGTTTCCCAATAGATGTCTGCTAAATTAAAATCACCTCCCAACGAGAATGTTGCTTTTTGTGCTTTGTAGTGATTCAATGGTGGTACATAAATTGTTCATGTTGCAAATATGGGATTGTCTTGTGGGAAGTCATGACCCCGCAGGATGTCTTATAATTCACTTAAGGCCCAAAAGAAATTATGTTTTGAAAATACTAGGTGAGATAAAAGTCCAGGTGACATAAGATGGATGCCATAGATATGCATAATTATTTTGGTAACGTACTGACATACAATTCGACGCACGGATGACGAAGTATACTATGACTGTGTCTACCACCTGTTGTTATGTGAACATGTCAATCATTGGGACGGTGGAAAGTCGAGCAGGCCGGGTCATCTCTTTGTATGTAGTAGGAATGTACTAATGTTAAATGAATAGGATGCTAGTTATAACGTTATGAAACCAGCAGATGAAATTAGTGTAATATTTGAAATGGACGAATTGATTGGAAAAGATTCTATGGTTCTGAGTTGATATGTATTTGAAAATAGTTTAGATAAAAGTTGTTGCTGTTCAGTCGGCATTCACTTTTATAATATTCAGCAGATGTTGGTAATCGTAGTTTTGGAAATAATCAATGTATAATAATCAGTGTTGGGATGAGTGAAACTGAACGTGACAAACAGACTTGGTTAATGACGTAAGCAATCTAGTTTCTCACACTAGGCTAGAGCTGCACCACCTGGTAATGATATCCTCCAGCACAGGTGCCTTTCACCCTAGCATTCTCGAGACTTCTCCATCAATAGGCAATGGACAGGACATGGACATTGTAGCGTCCTTTAGCAATGAATAACATAATCGACATTTGTATATCAACTATATGCCAATCATTTGATGGTATGCAACAACAACACATTCCGTAATGTTGTTAGTTAGCTGACAGATCACATCAAACCAGAACCGGTCCCCACCGCTTTGTTTATGTGAGGCGCAGTCTCTATGGAAGGATTACGCAGGGTATGATTGGTTAGAATGACGTCATAACCAATCGGGATCGATCAGACTCTGCACTAAAGAATAATGAAGAATAGATTTGTGCGCCAGGCAAAGGATGGAGGAATCACTGATTGGCTGAGAGGACCAATCAGTTATCAGGTCAGAACTTCTAGGAAGAAATAAGCAGAGATTGATTGGTGGACTGATTGTTCAGCCAGTCAAAGTGTGCTTATGGAATATATAGAAGAGTTGTAGGAATAGTTAAGAATAGATTCAGGAGGAATATAGTTATTATAATTACTATAGAACTTGGCAAGAGATCTGAATCTAAGCGTATATAAGCCGAAAATTAACTGAGATAAAGGAATCCGTCACCATCTGTGATTAAGTAAGGTACTCCTTACGAGCCATAGCTTTACGCTTAACAGGCTAATTGTTAGAATAGAATAAGTTAGAGTTAGAGCATAGTTTAGTACTTGTTAGATTGTACAACGTTTTGTACTTAGTGTATTACTGAGCGATTTTGCTCTTGACTACAATTTGTTATTTCTTTGTAGGTACCAATGGTTGAAAGGACAATGGTGAGTACCTAGATGCTTTAGTGGATACTGGTGCTAGCACTTCCCTTGTCAGGAAGGATATATGGAAGAGCATCTTAAATGCTCGTCCATTAAAGAAGGCTAAGACTTTGTTAGCCGTAAATGGTTCACCGATTAATGTCTTGGGAGAAACTCAAGTTAAATTCAGAGATGCCAGGCCAATTCCAAGTATGATTGTGGAAAATATGAGGCATGAATGTATAATCGGTGTGGATGCTTTGTTTCTGGTTTCAATGCAAAGATTGACTGTGAGACCAAAGAAGTAATATGGTTTGGTAAAAAGTATCCAGTTAGGATACCCTTCAGGTGTCAAAATGATTATGTATATGCCAGTTGTAAGGAAACGACGGGATATGTAGTTATTGACAAAGTACTGAGCGACTGTGCCAATACTTTCGATACGGCTTGTCCAAATACATTAGGACGCATGCACCAGGTTAAATGTACAATTCCGACAGGAGACCACCCTCCAATATGACAGAAGGTGTACTGAATACTGTTAGCTAAAGCTTACTTGGTTAAGAATCAGGTTAAAGAAATGTTATCAGCTGGCATCATAAGACCATCGTCATCACTGGGCGTCACCCATCACCTTGGTACCCAAGAAGGATGGTGATACGCGTTTCTGTGTAGATTTTAGGAAGTTAAATTCAGTTTGTCATAAAGATAGTTACCCTCTACCTAATATCTCAGATATTTTTTATTCGATGAGGTGCGCAGCACTATTTTCTACGATGGACTTGAAGTCTGGCTATTGGCAGATACCCATGGCTAGCCAAGATATCGAGAAGACAGCGTTTGTCTGCACAGAAGGTCTTTTTGAATGGTTTCGGATGCCGTTTGTTTTTTGCGACTCAGGTGCCGTATTTCAGAGGGCAATGAATGATATTTTCGTGTTTTTTGTAGGAAAATATGTGCATGTTTTTGTCGACGATATAGTCGTATATTTACGAAATCCAACTGAACACGCACGTCATTTACGTCAGGTCATGGCTAAGATTCAGGAATATAATGTGCAATTGAAGAAAAAGAAATGTGACTTTGCGAGTAAGTCTGTTGACTTGTTAGGCTATCACATTTCAGCCCAAGGAGTAGCTCCTCAGAGTCAGAAGGTCAAGGTTATACGAGAAATGTCACCACCCCGTGATGTGGGTGAAGTTCGTAGTTTTCTCGGAGCTACTGGCTATTATCGATCTTGCGTGAAAGGCTATGCCGAAATTGCCAAGCCTTTGACCGAGTTAACGAAGTAGTATAAGAGATTTGAATGGGGAAAGCATGAACAGCAAGCGTTTGAGAAATTAAAGAACTTGCCATGTAGTGAGATCGTACTCACTTATCCGAATCTGAATAAACCGTATGAACTGTACACTGATGCATCGAGTTATGTGATAGGAGCAATTTTGGTGCAAGTTGATAATAACAGTATTGAACGCGTTATTCAGTATGTCAGTTCAACCCTTAAGGATAGTCATCTAAATTGGCCCGTGATAGAAAAGGAAGCTTACGCTGTGATCTATGCATTGAAGAAGCTACGACCGTATCTATTTGGTGCGCAGTTTATATTGTATACTGACCACACACCTCTTAAGAGTCTGTTTGTGGGCGAGGTTAAGAATACTAAAGTGCAGCGCTTATTTATTTGTAAATAAAAGTTTAATCTTACGTTTATGTAACACTCGCGTTTGTCAAGTTGAATAGGAGAATCTACCCGAGCTGAGAGAAAGACTCACACCTTACCATCAGTCAGACAAGGCAAGCCGACTGCCGTCATCCTTCTCCGTTACCGATAGCCGTTGCTGCAGCAATGCTATCCAGCTACAGGTAGCGAGGCAGGATTATCATTAGATCGTTACTGAATGAGAAGAAGAAGAAGAAGTTTCCAGTCATCGACTTTGACCTCTGGAGAGAAATCCCAAATCTTCAATGTGTGTTTCATCTGAGGATGGAGGTCTGTATATAGATCCTACAATTAGCACTTGATTCTTACCTATTATGATCTCAGTGAAGATTTTAGATTTGGCTGGTTAGAGAAGACAATATGGTCAATAATATGATCATTGCAATATACAGAATTTTTTGAGGTGGTAATATTTCACTGTTGGTGGTGTTAGCTTTTAACGACGTGTCTGTGCCATACATAATATCTGGCTGAGACAGGGTGAATTCGACACTGTAAGTTATTGTTGATACTCTGAATGTTAACTAGTTGAGCCGTCAAACACTTTCTTTGCTCTGTTTATAGTCTGCATGTGGCGTGTTGGATTTTGCAGTGACAACATGAATGTGGGGCTTCCATTATCTCTGTTAAATGACTCAGAGTCAGCTGAACTGCTTAAAGCCTCTGCTCTCAAAGCTGAATCAGACTGGATGAGAATTGTGGCATTCCACAGTTCATACAGTGCCATGCCATGTCAGTGTGTGCTAATGATTCATATAAAGCATAGTTCATATCCATACACTGGGAATGATACCACAATTGGCAGTCCTTACAGGCTACTGCTCGCTGGGACCATTTAACCGCTCTGTTGCAGATCTGGCATGGGTACTTCGGAGGGCGAGGACCTGTGGTTAGTCCTACATCACCAGATTGTGCTATGCTGATGCTGCTAATGCATAGAAGAACAATCGTTGATTTACACATTACATCTGGAAAAATAGTTCTTTCTCACATTAGCTCTCTTAATTGGCTGTATGTACATATCTGATTGCAGATTACTACTGGACTGGTGATGATAGGTAGCGCTGAGGGGCGCAATGTGATAGTCGGAACTCTCTAATTATGATGTAGTCTCCTCTTTCTATATGCTTGCCAGTGATCTACAGAGGTAGACAGTATCGTTTTCAGCAATTTATGTTAGAAAAAGTATCAGCAAACTTCCCGTCAGCAAGGTTATGAGACCATATAGCAGGTTGACATCATGCATATGCTTCCAGAACTGTCGAACGTGATGTAAACATGTGAAGTAATCGGCGGTGACGAGATGGGGCGGGGGGGGGGGGGTGCGGTCAGGCGGTCAACTACCCTGGGTCCTGGAGTCTGTCAAGGGGCCAAAGCTGAAGCTCCTTTTTTTCTAAATCCAACTTAATCATATCTTAATAGACAAGAGTAAAGCAAACCCCCTCATTCTCACATGCTTAGCATTGACGTGATTTCGCAGGCTGTCTCCTTTAGTAAGCGCAGGGGAGAGGTTTCTGGACCCGATTCCTTATGTGGTTTGAGGTCTCTAGGAGGCTTTGTAACATATGCATGTCCTATGGTAATAGCTGGTATGTCTGGATGCAGGCTAGGCCCCTTATCAGGAAGGGGACGTGAGTGGTCATAGTAACTGAAGACTGAAGCAAATTGGTCATTGAGAATGTTTGCTTGTGAGATGTCATCACTTAGGAGTGTGCCATGTTCATTCTTCAGAGGAGCTACCCCAAAGTTTTCGCACCACCTGCTTAAACTGAAGCTCCAGCATCGTTTTGGATTTTGGTGTAGATCCGGACTTATGATGTTGGTCATATATTCTTTGTATGCAGCATGGTGCACGCTTTGCATTTTCTTTTTCAGGCTGCGTAGACGATCACAGTCATGTGGGTCATTGGTTTGTTTGGCTTTATTATAGCACATTCTTTTCCTATGGGATACTCGCTTGATATCTGTGTAACACCATGGCAGTGTGTAACGAGTTGATGCCATTTTGCTTGGTATAATGTTGTCCAGAATATTGTTCAGGCCACTGGCGATAAATTTCCACATATATTCTATGTCGCTGTCAATGCCAAATTCTGATAGGAATGATTTACTAAGAGCGTATGCTTACTACCTTACCAGTGATAAGTCAGACTTTTTCCATAATTGCATTGTTCTTCTCACTGTCGATTACACGTGGCTGTCACGCCAGATTCGATGCGGACGATGCCGTGGTCGCAAAGGCCTGGGCCAGGGTAGTGCTTGGTTATCAGTGATGGTTTGCTTGTTAGGAATAGGTCTAGTATAGCATTGTTTCGGGTAGGAACGGCGATAGTTTTGTACTTAAAGTATTACTGAGCGATTTTGCTCTTGACTACAATTTGTTTTTTCTTTGTAGAAACCAATGGTTGAAAGGACAAGGGTGAGTACCTAGATGCTTTAGTGGACACTGGTGCTAGCACTTCCCTTGTCAGGAAGGATATATGGAAGAGCATCTTAAATGCTCGTCCATTACAGAAGGCTCAGACTTTGTTAGCTAAAAATGGTTCACCGATTAATGTCTTGGGAGAAACTCAAGTTAAATTCAGAGATGCCAGGCCAATTCCAAGTATGATTGTGGAAAATATGAGGCATGAATGTCTAATCGGTGTGGATGCTTTGTTTCTGGTTTCAATGCACAGATTGACTATGAGACCAAAGAAGTAATATGGTTTGGTAAAAAGTATCCATTTAGGATACCCTTCAGGAGTCAAAATGATTATGTATTTGCCAGTTGTAAGGAAACGACCGGATATGCAGTTATTGACAAAGTACTGAGCGACTGTGCCAATATTTTCGATACGCTATCACATTTCAGCCCAAGGAGTAGCTCCTCAGAGTCAGAAGGCCAAGGTTATACGAGAAATGTCACCACCCCGTGATGTGGGTGAAGTTCGTAGTTTTCTCGGAGCTACTGGCTATTATCGATCTTGCGTGAAAGGCTATGCCGAAATTGCCAAGCCTTTGATCGAGTTAACGAAGAAGTATAAGAGATTTGAATGGGGAAAGCATGAACAGCAAGCGTTTGAGAAAATAAAGAACTTGCTGTGTGGTGAGACCGTACTCACTTATCCGAATCTGAATAAACCGTATGAACTGTACACTGACGCATCGAGTTATGCGATAGGAGCAATTTTGGTGCAAGTTGATAATAACAGTATTGAACACGTTATTCAGTATGTCAGTTCAACCCTTAAGGATAGTCATCTAAATTGGCACGTGATAGAAAAGGAAGCTTACGCTGTGATCTATGCGTTGAAGAAGCTACGACCTTATCTATTTGGCACGCAGTTTATAGTGTATGACGACCACACACCTCTTAAGAGTCTGTTTGTGGGCGAGGTTAAGAATACTAAAGTGCAGCACTTATTTCTTTGTAAATAAAAGTTTAATCTTACGTTTATGTAAGACTCGCGTTTGTCAAGTTGAATAGGAGAATCTACCCGAGCTGAGAGAAACACTCAGTCCTTACTTGGAACCTTAGAATTAGTCAGATAGGCCCAGCAGTCATTCAAGATAAATATCGCCACCTTACCATCAGTCAGACAAGGCGAGCCGACTGCCGTCATCCTTCTCCGTTACCGATAGCCGTTGCCGCAGCAATGCTATCCAGCTACAGGTAGCGAGGCGGGATTATCATTAGATCGTTACTGAGTGAGAAGAAGAAGAAGAAGTTTTCAGTCATCGACGTTGACCTCTGGAGAAAAATCCCAAATCTTCAATGTGTGTTTCATCTGAGGATGGAGGTCTGTATATAGATCCTACAATTAGCACTTGATTCTTACCTATTATGATCTCAGCGAAGGTTTTAGATTTGGCTGGTTAGAGAAGACAATATGGTCAATAATATGATCATTGCAATATATAGAATTTTGCTGAGGTGGTAATATTTCACTGTTGGTGGTGTTAGCTTTTAACGACGTGTCTGTGCCATAAATAATATCTGGCTGAGACAGGGTGAATTCGACACTGTAAGTTATGGTTGATACTCTGAATGTTAATTAGTTGAGCCGTCAAACACTTTCTTTGCTCTGTTTATAGTCTGCATGTGGCGTGTTGGATTTTGCAGTGACAACATGAATGTGGGGCTTCCATTATCTCTATTAAATGACTCAGAGTCAGCTGAACTGCTTAAAACCTATCAAAGCTGAATCAGACTGAATGAGAATTGTGGCATTCAACAGTTCATACAGTACCATGCCATGTCAGTGTGTGCTAATGATTCATATAAAGCAGAGTTCATATCCATACACTGGGAATGATACCACAATTGGCAGTCCTCACAGGCTAGTGCTCGCTGGGACCATTTAACCGCTCTGTTGCAGATCTGGCATGGGTACTTCGGAGGGCGAGGACCTGTGGTTAGTCCTACATCACCAGATTGTGCTATGCTGATGCTGCTAATGCATAGAAGAACAATCGTTGATTTACACATTACATCTGGAGAAATAGTTCTCACATTAGCTCTCTTAACTGGCTGTATGTACACGTCTGATTGCAGATTACTACTGGACTGGTGATGATAGGTAGCGCTGAGGGGCGCAATGTAATAGTCGGAACTCTCTAATTATGATGTAGTCTCCTCTTTCTATATGCTTGCCAGTGATCTATAGAGGTAGACAGTATTGTTTTCAGCAATTTTAAGTTAGAAAAAGCATCAGCAAACTTCCCGTCAGCAAGGTTATGAGACCATATAGCAGGTTGACATCATGCATATGCTTCCAGAACTGTCGAACGTGATGTAAACATTTGAAGTAATCGGCGGTGACGAGATGGGGCGGGGGGCGGTCAGGGGATCAACTACCCTGGGTCCTGGAGTCTGTCAAGGGGCCAGAGCTGAAGCTCCTTTTTTTCTAAATCCAACTTAATCATATCTTAATAGACAAGAGTAAAGCAAACCCCCTCATTCTCACTATTCTCTTGTTATATGATACGTACCAGTCATTGCCGCACAGGCAGAACGCTCGGTTAGTACGCTGACAAGGGTAAAATTGTCTTGAGATCAACTATGTGTCAAGATAGACCAACCAGTTTGGGAACACTGGCGCTGGAGGCAACCCTTGCAAGAAAATTTGTCTTTGATTCTGTTATTGAAGTGTTCGCTAGCGTAAAGCTCACAAAGCAGCTTTGGACTCAAGCTTCATTTAATAATCAATCGTCATTTAATTAAGTTAGCCTTTGTATATTCTCAACCTCTACATCCAATGCCACAGCTCTGGCTTGCAGTGGGGGCTTTCTCTGTATATGGGTGCAGGATACTTCAACTTAAGGATGAATGAATGATTGAAATAATAATTCGAGTAATTACTAATATCTTTTCTTTCTTTATAAATTTAATCGATATAGAAAGTTGTGGAATATTTTGAAACTAATTATCCTCACGCTTTTCGAAGAAAAGGTGTGGATTATGTGATCAGACCTGTGTGCGTGCCGGCCAGCTGTGCACTTATCGATTGTAACGCATCTCCTTCTAGACCATTTAAGATAGAAACATGAAACCTTGGGGATGATCATACCTATGCGTAAGAATGTGCATGACACTTTTTGGAATTTTGTTCTGACCCCCGAACAGCCATTTAAGCGAACAGCCATTGCAAAATAATTGATGACGTAGTACACAGCTTTTCGCTTAAAAAATCACGCAACTTCGGCCCCGGCAAATTCGACCACGGGATGATTAAATTAAACTGGAAAGACAATGGCAAATCTAGATCAAGTCAGTTTGTTGCTGGTTGCTTAGATAAGATATTTAATTATTTATGCTGTATTCATTATTCTCATTTTATATCCGAGAGTGTTTGGGTGTGTGAGGGGGTGGGTGGATTGGTAGGATGGAGGGTGGGCGTGTATGAGGGAGGGTGGGTGATGTGCGTGTGTGAGTGAGTGATTCAATGACTGAGTGATTCAGTGAATAAGTCGGTCGGGCGGTCAGTCGGTCGGTCATTCGGTCATTCATTCGTTCGTTTGGTCAGTCAGTCGGTCGGTCGGTTGGTCAGTCGGTCGGTCGGTCGGACGTATCTTGGCTGGATAGGCCTTATCTAGGCCATAGCTAAGTCTAACTAGGACTTAGCTAGGGTTAAATATACATAACCTAGGCTTTAGCTACGCCTTAGCGAAGCTTGGATAAGTTTACCTAGGCCGTAGCCATGACTTGCTACCCTTTACCTAGGCCTTAGCAAGGCTTGACTAGGCCTTAGTGTTTGCCTTAGTCAGAATTGGCTAGGCCTTACCTAGGTCTTAGCCAGAATTTGCGGCCCTTTGCCTAGACCTTAGCAAGTCTTGACTCGACCTTAGTCAGGCTTGACTTGACCTTAACTGGCCTTGACTCGACCTTAGCTCGGCATTGATCAAGCTTGATTAGGCCTTGCCTAGACATTAGCCAGGCTTTACTCGGCCTTAGCCACGCCATGATCAGGGTTTACTAGGCCTTGCCTTAGCCAGGTTTAACTATGTCTTATATAGGTCTTCACCAGTCTTCAATATGCATTACCCATGCCTTAGCGAGGGTTGAATAGGCCTTAACCAAGCCTTAGCCAGTTAACGGGGAATATCCAGGCTTGACTCGCCCAGACCTAGGCCTTAACTAGCATTGACTAGGCTTGGCTACACATTACCTAGGCCTTCGCCAGGCTTGACTAGGTCTTAGCTACCAGCCTACTAGTCTACTAGCTTACGCGCCTATAGTCTACCAGCCTACTAGCCTTCAAGCATAGTCAACCAGCCTACTAGCCTACAGCCCTGATATACCAGCTTACTAGCCTACATGTCTATTCTACCAGCCTACTAGCCAACAGACATTGCCTACCAGCCTACACGCCTAGTCTACCAGCCTACTAATCTACCCGCTTTCTAGTTGACATATATACTGTACCAGCCACAGGCCTACTCTACTAGCCTACATGCATAGTCTAACAGCCTACTAGTCTAATAGCATACGGGCCTAGTCTACCAGCTCCCTAGCCTACACACCTAGTATGCCATCCTACTATCCTACGGACCTAGTCTAGCCTACATGGTTAGGCCGTAGTTCTGCCTTAACCAGGCTTGACTAGGTCTTAAGTAGATCTCAGCTAAGCTTGCCTAAACCTTACATAGGCCTTCTCTGGCTTGAATATGTCTTATCAAGACTTGGCTGGGTCTTAGCTAGGGTTACCTCGGCGGCACCTATCCCGTAGCTAGGCATGGCTAGGCATTCCTATGCCTAAGCAATGCCTGATCTAGGCTTGGCTTAGTCTTACATAGGCCTTAGCCATGCTCACGCAGGCATTAGTTAGTCGATACTTGAACCTTAGCTGGTCATTATTTATCCTTGTCTAGGCCTTAGCTATGCTTGACCAGGCCATACATAGGCTTTGGATCGGCCTTAGTATGCTTTGCAAGGTCTTACCTAGGCCTTAACCTGACTTGACTAGCCCTTAGCTAGGCTTGAGTAGGCGTTAACAAGGCCGGATTAGGCCTTACCTAAACCATATCCTAGCTTGGCGAAGCCTTATATAGGCTTGGATATGCCGTAGCTAGCTAAGGCATGGCTAGAACTTACCTGGGCCTAAGATACGCCTTATCTAGGCTTGTTTATTCGTACCTGTGCCTTAAGCTGGCTTACATAGGCATTATCTTCTTCTTACTTAGGCCTTAGCTAGTCCTTAGGTACGCTTGGCTGGGCTTTATCTAGGCTGGATTACGCCGTACCAAGGCCTTAGCCAGGTTTGAGTAGGCCATACAAATGCCTTAGCTAGGCACGGGTAGGCCTTGTATAGGCCTTAGCTAGGCTTGACTTGACCATACGTAGGCCGTAGCCAGGCTTTGCTAGGGCAAGCTTGGCGAAGGCCTCGGTAACGTGTAGCCAAGCCTAACTATGGCATATCCAAGCCTGGCTACGGCCGAGCCAGGACCTAGGTACGGCCTAGTCAAGCCTAGTTAAGGCATAGGTCTGGTCTAATCAAGCCTGTGTAATGCCCAGCTAACTGGCTAAGGTTTGGCTAAGGCCTAGTCAAGCCTCGCTAAGGCCTAGATATGGCATACTTGAGCCTGGCGAAGGCCTAGTCAAGCCTTGCTAAGGCCTAATCAATCCTGGGGAAGGTCTAGTTAATGCCTAGTCAAGCCTCTCTATGGCCTAGTCAAGGTTGGCAAAGGCCTACGTAAGGTGTAGCCAAGCCTATCTACATCCTATTAAAGCCTAGGTAATGCCAAGCCAGCACCTAGGTACGGTCTAGTCAAGGCTAGCTACGGCCCAGGTATGGCATAGTCAAGCCTGACTGATTCCCAGTTAACTGGCTATAGCCTGGTTAAGGCTTAGTCAAGCCTCGCTAAAGCCTAGGTAAGGCATAGTAAAGACTGGCAAAGGCCTAGGTAGGCATAGTTAAGCCAGGCTAACGCCCAGGCAAGGTCTAGCAAAACCTGACTAAGGTCGAGCTAAGGCCGAGCCAAGCCTTACTAAGACCGAGGTAAAGGGCAGCAAATCCTGGCTAAGGCCTAGTTAAGGCCTAGCCAAGCCTGAGTAAGACCGATCTAAGATCTAATCAAGCCTTGCTAAGGTCTAGGTAAACGGTAGCAAGTCATGACTAAGGCTTATATAAGCCTAACCAAACCTAGCTAATGCGTAGCTAAAGCCTAGGTAATGCCTAGTTAGCCCTAGCTAAGGCCTAGTTAGACCTAACTATGGCCTAGATAAAGCCAATCAAACCAAGATCAGACCTAGCTAATATCTATGTAAGGCCTGGCCAGGCGGAGCCTAAGGTCTATGTAGGGCCTAGTCAAAGCGATCTATGACCGAGCTAAGCCCTAACTAGACATATCCAGCCCAAGATAAGGCATATGTAACGCCTAGCCAAGCTTCACTAAAGACTATGTAGGCCAAAGTCAAGTATGGCCAAGGCCTAGGTATCGCCTACACTACCATACTCTACCATATCATAGGTCAAAGTCGCAGTGACCAGATACAATATTTTGAAAAGTATCATTTGAAAACTAATTTATCAATAACTCTGGTTCTATTGGAAGTATCTTGCCCAGCCTGGGAGGGACGGTTGCATGTAGGGGCCTGAAGAAGTATCCTAAATTTGGATTCAAGTGGTCAAAGGTCAAGGTCACAGTGACTAGATTAATCAGATTATCATTATTTTGAAAACAAATGTATCAATAACTGCGGCTCCATTGGAAATATATTGACCAAACTTGGGTGGAAGGTTGCCTGTAGCGTCCTGAAGAAGTGTGATCTATTTAACCCTAGCTATGGCCAAGATAAGTCCAGCCGACCGACCGATCGACTGACCGACTGACCGACCAACCGACTGACTATCTTATTCACTGAATCACTCAATCACTGAATCGCTGAATCACTCACTCACCCACACATCACCTACCCTCCCTCCTACCCACCCACCCTCCATCCTACCCATCCACCACCACCCACCCAACCCCTCACACACCCAAACAACACCCACGGATGGTAAATGAGAATAATGAATGCAGCATAAATAATTAGATATCTTATCTAAACAACAAAACTGACGTGATCCAGATGTGTCATTGTCTTTCCAGTTTAATATAATCTTGTTGGGTCGAATTTGCTCGGGGCGAATTTGTGTGATTTTAGAAATAATTATTAAGAGGCGCGCTAACAAGCGGTGGCGGATTTCTCCAACCTTTGAACATATAAATTGCTCTGATTCTCTCCGCCCCAAATATCTGTCACAGGGGTCGGTTGAGTCAGAGCAGACTCGGAGGAGAAGCCAGGATACTACAGGACACAATGCTACAACTTACATGAGAGTGCAAGGCTGGATCCACGATGGTGGTCAAGGTCATTTGAGAGTGTTACCTGGTTAGGCTCCTTAAACATGTCAAAGCGTCATTAAATGCCCTTAAAATGAAGATATCTATAATTTTAAAACAAAATAAAGATGCTGTTTTTATCACTCAGAAGGCAGGAAATGGCTTCTCAAAGCACATAATTTGCCCCGGGTGGAGACCGCAGCACCCCCCCCCCCCGCCAACCACCCCACTCCCCACCCCGCCGCGCTCTTGGCCATGACACCAATTCCCTGTCTTCCTGTCCATCCACCACTGAGGGCCCACCAAGGCTGGTTGATGCAGGGCCCGCACTGCCTCTCAACGCCCTTGGAAGTGATACAAGCAACCCCATATACAGCAGAACGTACCTTCAGTGGCTCGCGCTGGACGAAGACATATTTGTGAAACACCGTGCGGCAAGAATGATTAAACAGCATTGTCCTAATAAACATTGTACGCTAATATGCTATGTTCTTGAACGTGGCATAGACAAGTTAATTGATAAGTCTGATAAGAGGAAAGACAGATACAGATATCACTCACGCCGTCAAAGGCCGCTGTAGGTAGTGCGGTCCGTCCATCCGTCCATCCGTCCGACCATCTATCCATCCGGCCAGAGTTCTATGATGTAGAATCGCAAAATTTGGTACATTCATTCATATAAGAATAGTTAGCAAAAGATTTAGTTTGGGATCAACAAGTAAACGATTCGGGGTGAGGAGGGGGAACGAGGTCTTTTGGTGCATACAAGAATACACGTTTTCGTCGATAACTCTGCAATACAAGGATGTGGAATCACCAAATCGTAAAAATACATTCATATCGTGGTTCGCTAGAACGGAATATTAGTTGCAAGAAAAATTCAAATATCTAGGTCACGCGGTCACCAAGTGCATCCCGAAATACACATTTTAAGCCATAAATCGCGAACGCAAGTAGGTAGAATCACCAAATCATCAATTCATATTATATATGGCTAGAAGTACTATGGGTTTCCGGACAAAGCAACACGTGTCTAGGTCACGTGGTGACAAAGTGAATACTGGAATATACATTGTTGTCCATTACTCTGGAATGCAAGAAGGTAGAATCGCCAGATTTAGCATGCGCCTTCATATTACGACAATATATGATTTCTTCGAGTTTGAGATCAACGGATCAGCTATCTAGATCGGTAGGGGTCGGGGTCGGTAAGTGCATTGTCAAGCCATAGTGGAAAGGCGTGAGTCAGCATCACCCTCGAGTGCATTCAAGTTTATTTTGAGTTTGGATTGATTATTTAAGGTATCACTTTACAGTAGCGTTCGCTGAGTACCAGTACTGTAGTAACCCTAGTCGGCAGTTGGGACCTGTAAATTTGCATCATTTGATTTTTACTTTCAAATGGTTATGGATCTATTCTATGATGGATGGGCAAGCAGTTTCACCCCATCTATGAAGGGAAATAGTAATCCCTAACATTTGCATTTTGAAATGTGGTAATAGGTAAATAATTGGCAAACACATAAGGGGCTATGCTGCAGACTTCCTGCATGCGTACCACTAGCTGTATAATTTCCTTTCCATTTCCAATAGCTGACATAAATCCCCATGTTGGAGTCTCAACTATCAAAGGGCTTGGATATTTATTGACTAGATTTTCATATTTCACACTTAATTCGCAAGCAGTCGTATATGTATTAAATGAAACATTATAAATGCCCATTATCCTGTACCCGCGTTTCTCTCGCATCTGGAATTTGTTGCTCTTTAACAGAAGTAATGTTCAGCAACACTCTTTCAAAATACACGGATACCGCTATGCATATTACGTAACAGTGTAGTTAGACCGACTTGAATTTGAAAGATGTTTTAGTCAAAACAGTTTGTTTAATAGCGTGCTTACAGTCTTACAGAGCAAACCCTTTCCGCAACACCATTGTCAAATAAATGTCAATGAAGAAATAATAAATAAATATTGGGTTTTTTTCTGTTTGGATGTAGGCATTCAAGTCATGGAGACGGTGCACTATGCGAGGGTTCGGTGAGCCACACATTGAAACCTGCAATGCTCCTGGAACATATGTGACATGCTATACACCAGGAATTCAAACATACCTGGATATCTTCTTTCTCAGAATGACTGTTCTCCACACTGTATGGAGGCCCGGCGTAACAGTTATAACGGAGGTAAGCACGCAAGGAATCACATATACTCTATCTTATAGGTCATATCTCTAGCAATAATAATGACAATCGCAACGATAACGACGACGAGGACGACGACGACGATGATGATTTTGATGCATCTGCTGTTGAAGGTGCCGCTGGTGGTTGGCCGTTGTGGTCGTAGTAATGAAGAAGGAGAATGAGGAGAAGCAGAAGAAGGAGAAGAAGAAGAATAAAAGAAGTGCTGCTGCTGCTTCTGCTGCTGATGACGACGACGACGACGACGACGACGGCGACGACGACGGCGACGACAACGGCGACGACGACGACGACGACGACGACGACGGCGGCGACGACGACGCCGATGCTGCTGCTGTTGATGATGATGATGGTTTGCGATTATCTTGCATAAACTGTCTTTGTATATTTCTTCAACAGGTCCGTATAGACTTTAAGTCAATCGCTCTTCCACATAGAAAAATGTACACGTACAGAGCTTCTGGCGGAATCTTGCCTGCAAACTTTGAGTATAAGGCTGATTCAATTTCAGGTTTGTTATGCGGTAGACTTGCAGTCGATAAAAAGCAACGCTATTAGCGGCAAACGTGTTGAATTCAAGAATATAGACGAAATGTTGATCTACTTGGGACTTTGTTTACAATTCTATGCCGTACTTGGTGTGCGCATTGACCTAGCTATTAACTGTCTCGCTGAAGTTGTTGCAAGCCACAAGACAATAATTTCAGTGACCAAGAGCTATTGACTGAATATTTTGAAAACAATTTAACTGAAAGTTGGTGGTGGTTTGGTCACCAACAATTTTCAGTCAAGTTGTTTTCAAAATAGTTAGCAGATCCAGAGATAGCCTATAACTCGTGCAATGTGCCGTGCAGCATCACGGTTAAGTTCTGGACATTATTGTCCACGAACCATTAATGGGACACTGATAGCATCTCAAAATTCTTGTTCTAATGATAGATTCTGGGATGGTGGTTTCTTTATCTTTCACACTCAGATATGGGACTATGTTTTCGTCACGATAATTTGCATATTAATATTGCTTGCGCCGCCATTTTGTTTCCTTAAATGATGATCTGTTATGCCATGTAGGTACAGTAATAACATATTCTTTATCATGCAATAACCATCCTGTTGAATATTTTGAAACTTATTTGACTGGAAGGTGCTGCTACTTAAGTCAAATTAGTTTCAAAACATATGAGTTTAAGGCGGGGATCAAAGGGGGTTGGTGGTGGGGTGGCGGGGGGGGGGGCGGTGGCAATTACCAACACCCCCCCCCATACACACACACGCACACCCAACCCTCCCGCCGGCATTGGTACTACGCATTTCGGAATTTTATGGAAAAGGTATAACTTAGGGCAGGCCATTCAGATCAGAGGTAAGCAAATTGGTGCAGCAAATATGGCTGACAGTAAAGGCCTCTGCAGACCAAAGGAGATTTTTCGCAAGCTTCTTCAAGCGACGCTGGCGAAAAAAATAGAATACAGCTTCATGGGTACTTCATGGGTGCGCTTACGAACCGAACGCTAACGAATTATACACGTGCGAACTGCTGAGCGCACGGTTTTACAAATTAGAAATACATTTCTCTTGTCGTTCTCCATACTGCATGCGAGAAATGACATAGACCGTTTCGTGAACGTGCTAAATAGTGCACGTGTTTGTAAAATGGCAGATTCGAAAGGAAAGAAAGCGTGTTGTAAAGTAAAGCTTATCTTCGAAGTTGAGAAAAACGTAGTACTATATATGAAAATAAAGCGAATTTAACGCTTTTCTCATGTTCGGTGTGCGAGAAATTGTCGCTGCGCAACATATTTGGCGCTATTTATTCGCATGCGTTTGGTCTTCAGAGGAGAAAGAATGATCTGCATTAGCCATATATGTGCATTGTTAGGGTCATCTTCTGAACCTGGCAATCAAAACTACAAGGACAGAGATCAAACCTTTACGAAATGCATTTGATACCATCCACATTTCCACAGCTTTTTAGATGTGAGTCCCAAATGCTTTATAATACTCAAAGATATAGCAATTTGTGTAAAACCGATTGCACACAGTCTGAAATCACTAAATATAACACGGCGGTCCTATCACGCTATGAATGGATGAATCCAGCTTTGGCTATACCTGGTAAGCTGTTGAATATTTGGAAACTAATTTTGTTGGGTTCTGTTAAATTAGTTTCACAATATTCAACAGCATGTTTATTAAATATTCAAAGACATACACCTTATACAACACCGCTTAGTCCGTCATCAATTATGCATTCGTGGCGAACTTATTTACGTCATTCATGTGTTTTATAAGGGCGCCTACCAACCCCACAATTAAAATTTTAAATCGCTACTCCTACGTTGCTGATGGGTGAAACTCGATACAACCGAGGAGTATTGTGTGGGTAACTCCCGACATCATTATGGAGCCCAATTGTCAGTTCACTGCCATGATGTGTTTCAATAGTACGTCCGACCATTACATTTTGGAATCGCTACTCTTCCATTCTCCATGAAAGGATCTCGATACAACTTTAGAGGGGCATTCTCTGTGTGACTCTCGACATCATTCCTGAGCCCTATATTCGGGCCACTGCCATGCAGGGTTTTAGAAGGGTGGTCAGCCCTTACATTTTAAAATCGCTACTCCTCTGTTACTACGAACTGATCTTAATCAACCGTGACAGGGGTTTCTAAGGGTAACTATTTAGCTTATAATGAAGCTAATTTTCGATTCACCTCATGCTGAGGTTTAAATACATTTCAAAATCTCTATAGAAGTTATGGAACGTTCTGGATCTTAGCTCGTACGAGGTTTTCCACGGTTATATTGGTATCCATCTCAAGAGAGGCAAGGAGAGAAGGCGATCGCCCATGCTGCAAATGACAGTTCTTCGCTGAGGCGCGAACTGAGTTCGCAGGTTAAGTAGTCCTATAAGTTCTGACCACCACAGCAATTCAACTCCTTGTAAATAAAGAGAAAAGAAGAAAGATTATGACTGAACCAGATTTACCCTCAAAGCGGTAGTCGAAAGTCGAGAGGGTTAACATGTATGTCATATTCGTTTAAAGTAAATATAATATATAAACCGTTATATTGTATTCGGGCTTCTTATCTGTTTTGATTCCTTAAAATTGGGCTTACACACCCAGTGTAGACATGTTTCAGACAATCTATGTTCGCTCTCCAAGAAGTGCATGCATGTTTTCTCATGGTTGCCAATTTCTGTTTTGCTTTACCCTCTGCGTTGATGATTTGCTACAGTTTCAGACCAGAGTTTCTTGTTTAATTTTCAGGTTTTACTTCAGATCATTCTTACTATTGTGACGGTTGTGGGTGTTTTGAGCTGAAACGTGTCACCTTGTTGTCCACGCCGTAAGGTGACCATGAGCAAGCTGCATCCTATTGTTTGCAGTCGCCTGGCGCTCTTCACTGCAACAGAAGACTAAGTCGTCTGCCTACATTGCTGTGATGTTTTAGTTCCCTTTGACAGGTTCTGAACAAGACGATTTTCGAAGACAAGAAAGATTGTCGGTGACATAAGTCCTCCCTGAGGTACATCATATCGCAAGCGTACTTTCTTGAGTTGTTTCCCATTTAGAAATTCAGATGCTATGAAGGATTTGTGGGATCTATCTGAGCACATTTCCAGATACATTGTCAGGACCGGTTCTAGGGTTCATGGTGCCCTAGACAATGGTTAGATCTAATAGAGTGTCAAGGAGGGTCACTCTGAATGGGGTGTCCTGATGGTCCTTCCCAGGACACTTTGAAATTCAGATTCTCGAAAGAGGTTATTTCCTGCATTTCTACCATGAAATACCTCTTTTTGGCTCCCCTAAAATAGTGTCACCCTATGTGGTGCCTAGTTCCTCTATGTCTTGAGCCGGGCATGCGCATTGATTTTACTCAAATTCATGAGACGTCCCTCTTTCCAGATCTTGATAAAACCCGTGTGGAAGACTATCCATATGGTAAGGGCGTGCGGCTTAGATTGGACAACATCATCAATGCACCGGGAAGGCTATGCAATTTGATCTTCTGTGAAGTGACACTACTTGAAGACATTTTCTTCATCCATTATGTGGTTGTCTTACCACAGTATCCTTTTGTTTATTCTCCTCGTCATTGTCTTTTCTCAACACAGCACATGAGCTTCTGGATTTATCGTTATTCATCTCTCCCTCTCTCTCTCTCTCTCTCTCTCTCTCTCTCTCTCTCTCTCTCTCTCTCTCTCTCTTTCTCTCTCTCTCACACACACACTCTCTCTCTCTCGCTCCCTCGCGCTCTCTCTCTCTCTCTCTCTCTCTCTCTCTCTCTCTCTCTCTCTCTCTCTCTCTCTCTCTCTCATTGGGGTACATCTCCATGTCTCCAGCTATGGTTGAAGATTTCTACAAGCTTACGCTAAGCCTGGAACCCCCCACTTTGTTTGCCATTATTATTCTGTCTACATTCTTTTATTTCCGCAGAAATCGATCGTGTGATTTTGGAGCGCAAGGGTCCCCGTGACGTGCTACTGAGATGGCCTTTCACACAAGTTATCATTTCTATAGATAGCTGGCGTGGCAGGCTCTACCAGATCACAATGAGAGGACCTCGGGCGGTTATGAACACAGGAATTGGTATGCTAATTCAAGGCTGTCCAGGTAAACTTCTTTTAATCTATCTACTATATAGTACATGAATGTGTGTGTGCGTGCATGCGCGCGCGTGTGCGAGCCATAAACTGCTAGACATATCTACTAGCTCTAGTTTGTACATACGCGCATGCGTTCGTGTGTGCTCCTGTAATTGTATGTATCTTGTTTGTGCTAAATTAAGTGGACATGCAGATTTTGTGGATAGACAGTATCGAACGGAAAATATACATACGTGCGCGCACGCACGCATACACACGTGCACGCACGCACACACCCCTCCACCACATGCACCCCCTCCCACACAGACATATACGCACGTGCGTGTGCGTACGCACGCATGCACGCATTATGTAAGACAACGTTACCCCAAAAGCCCAACATACCTTTAAACCCCGCCTGTGCCAAGTTAACCTTTTAATGGTCAAGCTGACCAAAACGGTCTCTGCAGTGGTCTTGAGAAATGTCAATTTGCAGGTCAAAAGAAGAGGTAAATTGTCATCTTTTCTTGGCCTGCAAATGGACATCGACTAAGAACAAATTTATATTTTCACGTCCATAAACATTTTTCTGTCCAAGCCTGCTTGTGTTCACACAATGTCAACCACGCAAAAGGCCACCAGTCAAGCAAAAGCCACCGAGGAGACAAAATGCATTAGATATGCTACGGTCAACAGATAATAAAATAAAGGCCACACAGAATAGGGCATGGATGATGCTAAGGATGGCATGTCGAGATGTGGTTTATATAAAATTCAATAACTCAACACGATCCTGTAAAATGATAAAAGGACTGTAGTTGGGTATTAACCAGTTTCAAATGGTAAACCTGCAGACATGTCAACTGTCTACATAACACATGTAGGATGTCGAGACACAAGCAATGCTTTAAGCCAGAAGTATCCAGTACAAACATTTGTTTCACCGACATATATAATAGCAGAGATGGTTAAGTTAGCTGATGGGTTTGACGATCATGTATTATGCCTCGGTGACTTTCACAAACTGTGATGTTTTTAAGGTGTTATTGGAAAGATCCTCGGTGACTTTCACAAACTGTGTTGTTTTTAAGGTGTTATTGGAAAGATCCTCGGTCACTTACACAAAATTGTGTTGTTTTTAAGGTGTTATTGGAAAGATCCTCAGTGGCTTTCACAAACTGTGTTGTTTTTAAGGTGTTATTGGAAAGATCCTCGGTGGCTTTCACAAAATGTGTTGTTTTTAAGGTGTTATTGGAAAGATCCTCGGTGACTTTCACAAACTGTGTTGTTTTTAAGGTGTTATTGGAAAGATCCTCGGTGACTTTCACAAACTGTGTTGTTTTTAAGGTGCTATTGGAAAGATCCTCGGTGACTTTCACAAACTGTGTTGTTTTTAAGGTGTTATTGGAAAGATCCTCCGTGACTTTCACAAACTGGTTTGCTTTTACGTTGTTATTGGAAAGATCCTCGGTGACTCACAAACTGGGTTGTTTTTATGATGTATATGATTTACTAGTAAAATCGGATACATGTGCCAGTGGTATAACACATTTAATGTTGGCATGGACGGAATTTCGCAGAGCAATTAGGCGTTTGATATTACTTTATGAAGCCCTGATGTGCTTATGGCTGGAATGGCTCTTTGTGTTGTGTGACACTGAAAAGCTACTGTCACGTGAGCTGAGGACCAAATTGAAATCGGTTATCCAGTCATTTGAGGATAATCTAGATAGTGATTTCAGATTAAAATCCGTTGAGGAACTTCTAAAGGTAATCAGTGAAATAATGTCATTTATGGACGACTTTATAAAAATGGATGTGGTTTTCCTCCGACGTTTTCATCTTGATCAATGCTTATACATATCCTGGAGGTATTACTAGAGTACAAACATGCATAGCATTTGAGTTTATGGCGAGATCATTTGGAAACTATGCATGCCATTCTGCCCGGTATACATGCTGCAGGTAAACACATGTATGCGAGATGCACTCTGTGCTATCTCTTTGCTATGTCGGAGCCTGGCGAAGAACGGAAAGCAACATTTAATACCAGCGAATTTCCACGCATGGAAGCACACGCCCATCTTCGTACTACATAAGATATTCCAAAAGTGAATGTGAGATCAAAGGATTTGCCAGACAATGAGACTGCCACAATACGATGGGTACTGGTTAGACACCAGTTGGGGGGAAACTGCTTTTCTTATAGAATGCAGGGGCCTCAGGTAAACTGAAGATCTTGGCCATGCGGAGGTGAGACTCTGAGACGAAGAGCAACCAAAATGATGCTACCAGAATTATGCAAAATGTAAAATAGAATATGGGCCATTCCAGAAAAATGTGGAATATTAAGCCCATGCCAAATTTTGTTTAATCTATGGAGGTTAAATGCAATATTTTCTCCTGTGGTTAAAGCGCAGGCATGTGCCAATCTATTAAGCATACACACATGGTGACTAACATTTTCAAAATTTAAAAAAATTGTTTTAAACAAGAAAATGTGAGCTCCGTTACGTGCCCATATCATAGGGATAGTTGTTAAAATAAATGTTTATTCATAACCTGTACACCCTTCCCTCATAACAACACGTGTTGGAATGGATAATAGGTGAGAAAATATAACTGCTTGTGCAATTTAAAGACAGTATGTTTATTCCCTGTCATCACCGTTACGCTCATATTTGATCATTAGTGCAATTATTTGCCTTATTTTTTAATGTCAATTTAGACAAGTATAGCCTTGTTGAAATCAACTACGTGGAAACCAAATCCTTTAATGGCTGTCAATTTGGAAAGCAAATCTCATTATTTTGTCAGCTCCTTTATGGTCAGCACAGTGACGTCAGGGTTATGTAACGGAGTGTAATGGGGCTGACATGTTTGCTAGATATATAACAAGGGCCATCCAGAAATGAGGTTGATGTGTTCATTACATCAGACTAAGATTTTTTCTACTCAAGGATACAATCCACATCTTCTGCATAAAACAGATTAGTCTATCTGCATTACTATGCATGTACAATGACAGTGATGCATACGTGGTGCATTCATACGTGTGTCCACGTTTGCGTTTTATCGAAAACTGTTTGCAAGGTGTCGCTTGAGCACCCAGTTCAATGCCACTCAATCTCTCTCTCATAACTCACTTGCGTGTTCGTGTGCGCGTGTGCGTGCGCGCGTGTGTGTGTCCGCTCGCTCTCTCTCTCTCTCTCTCGCTCTGCCTCCCTCCCTCCCTCCATCCCTCTCTCTCTCTCTCTCTTCCTCTCCCTCCCTCCCTTCCTCCGTCCAGAGTCCCTACCCTCCCCCTCTCCCTCTCCCCCACTCTCTCTCTCTCACTCTGTTTTTTCTATGAGCGATAGATTTTACTCTAAGCATGTTACACGCATACCATCCAAATTCTCTGCGTCAGGCAGAGTAGGCTATAGGTATGTACATGACTGGCATCGACACATAGGAACGTGAAATGTCTTCGAATCTAGCCATGGAAAGGGTGCAACTGATGGAGTAGGGGTTACAATTAAAAGATCTGCTGATCAGCTCGTAGCAACAGGAAAAGACATAACTGATGCATTTACATTGTACACATCTTTACTAAATACAAACGCTGCAATAAAGTTATTCTACATTGAGGAGTTTGACATAGACTGTCTTGATCTAGCTATCCCAGCTATCATATGCGAAGTACCTGAAACAATGGAACTTCATCAAATTAGTTCTAGGGAGAAAAGCACAATATCTTTCTGGCATCTCAGTTGTGTTTGCTCGTACCATGATACCTGTGACTGCTATTCACCCAGAGCCCTTACATTTCAAACACATGGCCATCAATCCATTGTGGACAATAGAGGGACAAACAGGGGGTACAGATTATCAGATTCGCCCTACAGTGTTTAATTCTGAGTCGACAAATAGAGAACCTCATACTACATATCTATATGGAAAGCAAGGCTATAAATGCTGAAGCCAGTGATGTTGAATTCATAAGTAGTAAAACCCACATGTGTCAAATAATGAGCATGCAGATACTTCCCAAGTCAAAGACTATGCTGTTCATAACTGGTGTGTAGTTCAAAAGCATGATGACTCCCTTTATCTAGGTCAGATAACTGATCTTAACATGGAAGGTGAAATAGAGGCTAATGTTATGTATCCGTCAGGGAAAAATTCATTTTACGGGCCCAGCGAGAAAATCGACTATTTTATGAGTCAGAAGATGTCATTGCACATGTTTCACCAATTGAAAACAAAATATTGTTTAGATAATGATACATGGAATAACATATTTACACAAGTTAAGCTTATCGAGGTTATATATATCGAGGTTCGGGGTTGTAACAAGCTACATAGTTATACTTTTGTCAGTTTTGTTGAAATAAACGTTCGAGTTTGATGTTTCAGATGACGTGTCAACACCGTTACTTCATGTCAGCTCCGTTACATGACACTATTTGATCATATATAGTAATTTTGAAACGGGCCGTGCATAACCTTTACACCTTTTAGAAAAACACTTAGACCCATCCTTTATGCTGGCATACTAGAATTTTTAATAATTTTTGGCCATCCAAAATGATGCCATTCTATTTCAATGATAGTTCATATCGTCTGACCATACAGGTTGTTTATATAAAGATTACTGGTTCCGGAATGATGACAACTTTTTATACAATAGCATGTCCTTTAAGCTGTGTATTGGATTGTGTTGTATTGTGCATACATATATGGCATACCTGTTTTGTAACGGAGCTGACTTTTTGGTATGCCTACCCTAATATGCCAGCTTACTTTGCCACTTCCAAATAGTGGAATGTGTTGGCAGAATGCATCTATAAACCAAAAAGGTATTTTCTTCTGAATACACACTGTTTTATTTTTCTGATACAATCCAAGTCAAAATTCCACTTTTTTCTGGAATGACCCATATGACGAATCCATTTGTTGTAGCACAATTCCAGATTGCGAGCTGATTAATATATATATATATATATATATATATATATATATATATATATATATATATATATATATATATATATATATATACACTTTCAAAGAAATAAAAGAATCTCCGTTTGTTTCAAGCCCAAGTGAAATGAGAAAACGCAGACGGGCAGATTTGTTGTGTTCTGTCTTTATACTGGTGGCACAAAGTAGTTCCATTACCCAATATCAAGATCCGGACTTCGAAACTTTGAATGCATGGTACAGAAATGTAACAAGTCTAGAATCGCAGCTGATGCAAAATTTAATCTAGCATCGGAACTATTATTTGGAAGAGCTGACACTTTCGAAAAAACAGTTACGTTATTTCTATGGAATCCCTCTAACATCTGTGCCAACCACGGCCGAAATTAGGACCCCCGAAATTAGGACTTAAGATAGGGAAAAAGCTAGAGTCGTGTTTCAACTGTAATGCCACTGGAGCCGCTGAGGTCGTAGACTGTTGGATTTAGCAACATCAGTCTTATACGTTTGGCATCTATGCATGTAACTTGAAGTTGAACAGGGGCACCAGAAATGTGTGTGTCTCTTTTCTGGAGCCATGACAATTTGGGGCCCTGTCTGAATGCACTTACTGCACTGTCTTAAGTTTGGCCCTGGTACACACGTCGACGTTCCATGAAGTAAGGTACTATGTTAAAGTGTGTGAAAGCTGAGCTTATGCGGAAACTGAAGGATTCCACCTGACCTTATGAACAAACTATATGCCATTACAAAGTACACGAGCTTTCCTCCACAATGCAGTAAATCCGTAGTATGCATAAGAGATGCAATGGCCGAACTTCACACAATGAAATGAAACAATGCAAAAAACGTCATGCATTGGCAGAGAGTTACTGTAAACAACCTGTTCAGTCTGCTGCAAGTGACAGACACAGTAATCGATGTGTTGGACCAATATAACCATATAAATTGTGTTAAATTGGTCGGACGTGGCAGGAGAGATGTACCAACTAAGTGTACCTATCAAGTGATTGGCGCACGCACAATACCCTCATGATAAATATTTAAAAAGTTCCTGGGAAAAATATCATTGGCAACCAAGATAGCTTTACTAGCTTTAAAAAAAAGACAAGTTCCAAATTCAATCATGCCTGGATTGCGACACAGAAAATGTAATTTACTTACTATCATGCAGGCTGTGTCAAAAAGCAATATGTAGGGCAAACAAAAGGTCCATTCAGAGTGCGGACCACTAGGCATAGATCCGACATATACCTGAATGAGGACACTAGTGTAGCTGATCATTTTAATCTGCCAGACCATCTTATCCACAGTGATTTGGAAATTGTACCAATTGAACAGACGACACTTTTAGATACAGAAGAAGAAACGGAAAGATGACGACTTCTCAGAGAATCATTCTGGAGTAAATGTCTGCGGACAAAATGGGCATGTGGCCTAACGGTAGACTCAGGCCTATTATATACAAGGGGGATAGGATAATTCCTTTCGTCCTAACATACAATAGGAAAAATGTTGAGGTTGAGAAAACTTTCAAAGAAGAATTACAAACCAAATTACGTGAACCCTTTGGATCCAGACCTGTTATTGCCTTTAAGAAAAGCTCTAATCTCCGCAGCCTCCTAGTGAAAGCAAAACTATGCAAAGATCAATAATTGAAATAAAGTGGAACCTGTCTATAGTGACCACTTTGAGCACAGTCAAAGAGAATTCGCTAAAGAAATCTGTTCATTTAGTATTTGTCAATTAATACAGCTGGTGGCTTTTGAGACTTATAAAGTGGTGGCCCTTCAAGGCACGTGAGGGTACAACCACTTATCTTCGGAATCCCCCACACTCTGCTCTCACAGGCAGGTGACGGCTATAAACAGGCCTGACTGTAGACAGAAGAAAACTATTGTTTTGCGCTAAATATAAACTATAAAACATACAATATATTAGAACAAAGCTAATATAAGAGATGATTGAGACAAAATCAACAAACTCTCGAGTAATAAAATAAACACAAAATTTTCACTTTTGAAAATCTGTGCCAGTGCGTTAACAATATTATACTACAACTTATCAGCGCCAGCTAAGTTATTCTTATAACTTTAAAAACCCAATATCAATCTGCACCATCTTATACTGTCAGGCGAACCTACTAATAGCCTCGTGTCTTACTCAACACTGGTTTCAATTAACATTGTTATCCGAACATCCCTCTCGCACACGCACGCAGGCACCCCCCCCCCCACACACACACACATCTGAATCATTTTCTTTAGCACAGAAACGATTGTCTGACCAAGCACAGAAGGCCGTTTTTGCTCTAAAGAAATATTGTCACAAATTTGTAGGCCCAACACCCAGACATCTTTGCAGTCTCTTTGACAAACTAATCCTACACATTCTTTGTTATGGCAGTTAGACATGGGGGTTTAATGCAGGTTATGAAGTTGAAAAATGTCACTTAATATTTTGCAAACAGTTATTAAATGTGAGGCAAGGGATTTCGAAGTGTATAATTTACAGGGAGTTGGGTAGAGTGCCACTCTATCCGACCAGAGTAACACGAATATTGAAGTATTGGTTTAAAATATTGGAATCTGAACCAAGAAAGTTAATATTAAATATTTATAATGTTTTATATGATGATTGTATAAATAATTCACATATTAACTGGGTGAGTAAGCTTAGAGATATGTTGTGGAGGCACGGTTTTAATGACGTTTGGATATCGCAAGGCAGCAATGTAGGCAAAAATATGTTTATTGTGCAATATAAACAAAGAGCTTATGATAACTATATTCAAGAATGGATAGGATTATTAGACAGGGATAGTAAAACCAGGTTATATAAATACTTTGTTAATGATTGGATGTATAAAATATACTTAGATACTGTTAAAATAACGAAACATAGGCAAGCATTATGTAAGATCAGGACAGGGAGTCGTAGATTGCATGTAGAGACGGTGAAGATGGTATAAGCCAACGCCCACACCACTATCGGAAAGAATATGTCTATTATGTAATAATGATATAGAAGACGAGTATCATTTATGCATCATGTATAGTAAGTTACGTAAAACTTTCATCAAATACTATTATTGTCCAGAAAAAATTAGCAGCCTATGTTTCTGAGGCTTTTAATGTGCGAACGGATTTGATGACATGAGCAATTTCTCCAAAATGTACCTAGACGTTGGTTGGGGTGTGGGTGGGGTGTGTGTGTGTGTGTGTGTGTGTGGTGGGTGACATGAATAGTGAACATCTTCACCAAATTATAAATATGTATAGCATGTATAACCGGCTTCTTGTCTGGTTAGCCTTAACATATAGATCATCGTAATACAGTATGCATTGTGTGTGCAAGTGCGTAAGTTGGCAGCCTTTGATCCAGTGTGCCTGAAAGCTGTTGTTGCAGTGAGCTATAATGGCTGTCAGTCAAACTGATTCCAAGACGTGCAACATTTTGTTTTACAATGTCATATTTTTGTTAGATGATTCTCTTGTCGACCTGGTCTCTCTCTTTGTTTCACTTTCGTTTCTTTCGTGGAAACAAGGAGAAAGGACAAATGGTTGCTGATCAATTTCTCTATGAGTCGATGCCTATCTTGTCGACCTGGGCCGTGTTCGCGGAGGGGTCATAGCCCGCGCCTGGCATAGCTGCCTTGGAGTCAGTATGATGTCATAATAGATTATGATGTCATATTCTCCAACGTGGTTGTGCCGGGTGTAGGTTGCTACCCGTTCACGAACATGCCCCTGGTCTCACTACTCATTCATCGCTTGAACATTTTGTCTTACAATGTGATTTTTTGCTGGAGGATTTGCTTGTCGATTTGGTCTTACTCCTTATTTCATTTTCGTTTCTTTCGTGGAAACAAGGAGAAAGGACAAATAGTTGTTGATCAATTTCTCTAGGAGTCGATGATTATCTTGTCGACCTGGGCCCGTGTTCGCAGAGGGGTCGTGACCTGCCATTTTCTCCAACTGGTTGTGCCGGGTTTGGGTTGCATCCCGTTCGCAAGCAGGCCTTTGGACTCACTCATCGCTCCTCTCTAGCTGCCATGGAGATTATTGACACGAGGTTAACGAATAGAAACATAGAAGCGAAGGACGAAATTTCTTTATGAAATATTGTTGTAAATATATTCTAATTTAATTTTATGTACTATAAGGTATCCGCCATGCGTGTATAATATGTTGTACACTCAAGGGCCCATGGCCTATTGTGAATAAATTATCTTATCTTATACAAGAAGACTGCCGGCTCAGCCCAGTTTTTCGAAGCTAAGTGTTTAATCTTTATTGTATTTATTGCTGTTGCTTACTGTTATTAAATATTAAATATTAAATATTAAATATTAAATATTAAATATTAAATATTAAATATTAAATATTTAATATTAAATATTTAATATTAAATATTAAATATTAAATATTAAATATTAAATATTTAATATTGACTATTAAATATTAAATATTAAATATTAAATAGTAAATAGTAAATATTAAATATTAAATATTAAATAGTAAATCATTTCAGGTTTTAATTAAAATTAATTAAATGAATTTAAATTAATTTAATTTAATTTTAATTACTTCAGTTAAATAGTTATTAGCTTCTTGTTTAATTATTAAATGTAACTAATTCTACTAACATTCCTTTCCAGTTTTCGTAGCCCTCGATTGATTGATTGATTGATTGATTGATTGATTGATTGGTTGATTTACTGGTTGATACCCACTTAATCGTTTAAATGATTGATTTAGCGATTGAGTGATTGATTGTTTGATTGATTGATTGAGTGTTTGATTGATTGATTGATTGATTGATTGATTGATCGACTAATCGATTGATTGATTGATCATGGGCAAGAGAGTTCATAAGAGACGCGATGACCAAGGGTATGACAAACCTGGTCTCGCTAGTAACCCTCACCACCATAATCACCAGCTCAAACAAACAAATCCAGCCATTGCAAGGCTAATCAAGGTATATTACAGCATCGTGCAATGCTTTCATCACATGATGGTCCTCAAGACACACCTGGAAGAGGACTCTCTCCATAGGGGCATGGGCAACACAATTGATGCATTAAATAGGTTCTGAAAATCCGCCATGCCATGCACAGAGGTGTTTGACTCACTGGCTAAGGTCGATCTCGCATGGGGCAGATCCATTATTACAACAATGATGCACGCACCACTATGAATTCCAACATGGGGCTTTGAGCGCCGAAGTCGTGTCAGCACAAACATTGGCAGGTTTATGTACCTTAAACGTGCACAAAATGTAGCTGTAGTATGGGGTAAAACAATTATCTACGCAAATTAGAAGAACATGCTATTACTGCATTTTTGAAATTCATCAAACCAGTAGATACGAATTCAAAAGTCCCAAGGTGTCAGGACCCCACCGACACCCACAATTCCGCAGACTGTTGAGCCAACTACACCACCACGACAGAACAAACGCCCTATATCACCAGCAGACATCTCAACCCCGCTGAAACGTTGGGATAGGAAACGCTCCCCAATAGCATTTGGGGGCGGCCCATCAACATCTAGCTCTATTGCCAGTTGTGCTAACAGATTTGCCTGTCTATCTCCATCGTCCCTCTAACTGCCTGATGATACATCATCATCACGGAGTGCACAGAATAGTACTCAATTTGTCAGCTGTATATCATCAACTACGGAATTTCAACCACATGCTCCACGGTCTCTACAACGGCAGAAGAGGAATGGCAGTCGACACAGCATCAACACGCCACCCACCCCTTCCTCTATCATACCCCAGCCTAGTTTCACATCCACACCAGCCCAACCTAGCAATCGACCAAACCTACAGGTTCAGATCAACAAACCTGTAGCATCGGATAAGACCACATTCTGGAAATTCCGACCTGAGACAACAGTCAAAACTGATTGGTGTCTTCCTACAATATCAAAGAAAGTTCTACTCGTTGTCTCATCCAATCGTAGTAGGATAAATCTGCCTCCCCACCCTGGGACGGATGTTGCCTGTTTCCCAGGGGCCAATCTGAATCATGGTGCACAATCAGGCGATATAAAGGCGCACATAAACCTGAGAAAATCATCATTAACATGGGGATTAATGATACAGATGTAAATCTTAGCATCGCGAAATCACGATTGCAACTTTTGTCCAGCGACATCCGCTTGAAATTCTCTAAGGCACAAATATTCTTTGGCCTCCTAAACTATTCAAACAAGCTAGACTATGCACAGCAAACAACCATCAGAGAGATAAACTCAGCAGCCTTATCTTCTAGGTCCAGTATCAAAACGATACCAGCAATCCTTGCAGCCCATTCAGAGTGGGCTCTGATAATATTCACTGGACAGAGGAAACAGAAAACAAAATATACACCCACTGGCTGCATTGCGTAGATTTAAACTAAATTCGAGTCACGGTCATAATCACCCAGACACTGGCTTAGGTACTAATATTGTTAACCTCACTGGCTCGCCATTAAGTGAATCAGAAAGATCACTTCTAAATTACGGACTAACCTTTGTTCCAACACCTAAACCTAAAACTGGGCTAGATGCCCTACTGGATAATGGTACATGGAAAATTAAGGAATTTAAGCGCCAAATTAAATTAGCAGACTTTTTCGGTAATACTACAAGCGATGATCTCCCTTTTGCAGACAATACTGGCTGGGAACCGAAACTGGAACTTGTTGACCAATCCATCTATGACAGTGTACACATCACAAAAGATCGAATAGGTGGGCTAGGAGCCACATCAGATAAACAAATGTTATCTGTACAGGAACGCCAGGCACTAAAAAGTGTATGCAACAATACAGTAATAATGACAAAAGATAATTACATACAGAACGCTCTGAGACAGCTGAATAACGTTAAGCATTACAATAATTGGATGAAGTTATTTGGCCACACAACTATCCCATATTTAATGAAATTCTTGAGGTATTACTAAAAAGGGATAAGATCACCAAAAAACAATTTAAGCACTTGTCTGCCAAATATTATTCCAACCCACGTACATTCTACGTACTGCCTAAAATTCACAACCCGATAAGCTCTTGGATGAATCCCATGATTCCGATTATTTCAGACTGTGGCTCTGAATCATAGAGGATCAGCGAGTTTATCGATTATCATCTACAGCCCATTACTAATAGACACCCGAGCTTTCCAAAAAACATTGAAGCATTCCTAGCAAACCTGGCCCAAATCAAAGTCCCACCGAATGAATTCCTAGTAACTCTAGATGTAGATTCAATGTACACAAACATTGAAATTGAAAAGGGGATGAACTCGGTCCGATGGGCCTTCAAGAAATACCCAGATATTCAATGCCCGGATACAGAGATTTTGTCTCTATTAGAACTTAGTCTAACAGGCAATGATTTTGAGTTCTATGGAGATATCTACCAACAGATTAGTGGTTGCGCTATGGGCAAACGTTTTAACCCAATTTTCGCAAATATCTGCATGACAGAATGGGAAGACGCAGCCATTAAAATGTGCAATAAAAGGCTCTTAACTTTAACAGGTATCTGGATGACATCTTCTTAATTTGGCCACACGCTAAAGACGACTTCACAGAATTCTTACTCACTCCAAACAGTCAGGATCCCAATATCAAACTGAAGGCAAATATCAGTGATAGCTCAGTTGACTTCTTAGACCTAATGGTCTACAAAGGCACTAAATCCAATCCATCCAGTTATTTACATCATAAGGTTTATTCCAAGCCCACAGATTCACACCAGCTGCTCCACAAAGAATCTTTTCACCCTCCACACACTTTCGCAGGACTAGTAAAATCACAAATCATTCGATTTCATAGGAACTCTAGCGATAAAGAAAGTAAATTCAGCATGTTCCACCATATTTCATGCACTGAAAACAAGAGGCTACTCCACCCGCCAACTTCGGAAGATCAAGGCGGACACCTTACAGAAGATAAGATGATATATATATATATATATATATATATATATATATATATATATATATATATATATATATATATATATATATATATATATATATATATATATATATATATATATATATATATATATATATAAACAACATAATCCAGCAGTCCAGGAAACCACTAAGATTATCCACAACCAACCAGTCCCTAGGAGGGGACACTCCAGGAAATGTGGAAAAACTAGGTGTAAATTAGACAAATTTCTCCCGAACCAAGATAGCTTTACTAGCTTTCACACAAAAGACAAGTTCCAAATTCAATACTGCCTGGATTACGACACAGAAAATGTAATTTACTTACTATCATGCAGGCTGTGTCACAAACAATATGTAGGGCAACAAAATGTTCGTTCAGAGTGCGTGCCACTAGCCATATATCCGGCATACACCTGAATGAGGACACTAGTGTAGCTGGACATTTCAATCTGCCAGACCACCATCTTATCCACCGTGGTTTAGAAATCTTACTAATTGAACAGACGACAATTTTAGAATACAACGGTGAAGGAAAATAATTGCTACTCCAGCACTTTGATGATGTCATAAGGAATAATAAATTTGTGATTTGGAAATATCTTTGATGGAATTACACTCTTCAGGTTTTTAAATTTTTGTGTCTGGAAGGAAAGCAAAATTGACCCTTTCATTTTCTAATTCCTCCAAGAGATGCCGTTGTTTAAGCGGGCTGTTTAAACCTCGACAATTGAGTGTGCAAATGATCTTTAATAGTATAAGCATTACTAACTTGATGGTTACTGTCGCCATAATGAATCTAACTGAATTAATTTTTTCTCGATGCTTTCCTTGCCCATTTGCCTACTTTTTTTGTTGAACTCAGTATTTCTTAAATCTACTGTTGACACATTCTTATATCTATTAATATCAGAGTCATGACGTAAGTGTCGGTATTTGACACTTTTCCTATTTTAATCGAGCTGGATTTATCCTCTACAATATCCTGCAATAGATATAAAACATGGAATTTCTAACATACGCACAGAAACCTATCACGATCAACGCCAGTCTACTTTCTGTCCAATTGTTGCAAGACTCAGAACGTTTTATTTGACATTTAATTACCAAGCGCTCTGGTGGGTTAAAAGTGTTAGTAAATCTGAATACATTTCGTATCTATGTCGATGTCTAGCAACAATTCAAACTATGTAGCTTTCATCCTGGACGCAATACACAGAGATTGATGTTGTCAAATCATTATTGTTGAATAATGCTAGCTAATTATAATATACACTAATCATCATGTATGATGATTATGTGTATTCAAGTCAAAGAGAAAGTTAATCGACACATAGTTTTCAAGAGAGTCGCTGATAAAATGATAGTATAGTCAAAAGTCCATTTACGACACCTAATGTACCATGAATACCAGGCATTTCAGCACGGAAAATTAATCCGGGCATACTACTAATTTACATGATACCTTGTTCGTATGTATCGCCAATTATTTCCAACTTTTCAGGCCCAAAGTAGACAAAGCCAAATTCAGACAAATGACCATTTAACATAAATTTTACCATCTCGTATGTAGAGGGGGTGGGGCTCATTTCAAGGGAGAATTGTGGGAACATTTCCAAGTTGATTTTTGTAAGAAATAAATTTCCGAATTTTACTGACAATTCTACCCTAGGAACCACCCTCAGACGTTTTCATAAATAAAAGTCATATAAAATTTTGTGAGTTCTGAGTAGTAGTAGCAGTAGTAGTAGTAGTAGTAGTAGTAGTAGTAGTAGTAGTAGTAGTAGTAGTAGTAGTAGTAGTAGTAGTAGTAGTAGTAGTAGTAGTAGTAGTAGTAGTAGTAGTAGTAGTATTAACAGCATGCGCAAAATGAGGTAATGTTCGAATCCTTAGCCCAAGGTAAATAGATTTCGGGTTTTGATTAGCAACTTTGTTTGGTAAATGGCTTATCAAGTTAACAACTACAAACAATCATGGATAATTTTGGAAACTGCCATTCAGGGTAAATTGGAATAATACATGCAGTTGAGATATTTACTATTGTTCGCTGCACAGCTGACAAACATTTGTTTTTAAATGTTCCCGTTTTGTCTGGTAGATAAAAATTACCCGGGCCAATTCATTAATAATATACGTATGGCGCTTATTTTATTAGTATATATTTTTTATTAAGCATCAGTTTTGAATTATATTATTTATAATGGAAGACTGGTGGATTTTCAGTTATTTTTTCATGTGACGTTTGTTTACTGTTTGTGTAATGTTATGATGTGTACGGCAGTCATATATATATTTTTGGATAGGAAAGGTTTTCCGCATAATCCATTGGTCGCGTTATCAATGAAAAGTAGTGGCAGCAGCAGCAGCAGCAGCAGCAGCAGCAGCTACAGCAGCAGCAGCAGTAGCAGTAGTAGTAGTAGTAGTAGTAGTGGTGGTAGTAGTAGTAGTAGTAGTAGTAGTAGTAGTAGTAGTAGTAGTAGTAGTAGTAGTAGTAGTAGTAGTAGTAGTAGTAGTAGTAGTAGTAGTAGTAGTAGTAGTAGTAGTATATTATTGTTAACGCACTGGCTCAGTTTTTAAAAAGTGTGAAAATTTCTTGTTTATTTTATTACATGAGAGTTTGTTTATTTTGTCTCAATCATAGCTTTGTTCTAATATATTGTATGTTATATAGTTATATTTAGCGCAACACGCACGTTTTCTTCTGTCTACAGTCCAATCTGTCTATAGCCATCACCTGTCTGTGGGACCAGAGCGTGGTGGATCTCGCAGATGAAGATAGGGACTCGTGTCTCTAATTCAGTTTTTCAACTTAAAGAAATTATAATAATTTATACGTAATTTAATGGCCATTTGTTAAGATTTCTTTTGTTTCGTTACATCTAATCAAGCAATTTAAGACTCTAAAAGTATACAATTTTAACAAATTTATTTTCAAACATTTCGGTGTGAATATGTTCCTTTAACTCTCAGATTGGTCGATGTATTGGTTAGGCTGAGAGCGAGTTAAGAGCAAACTAGACTGGGATTTTATTTGAGCAGAATTTTAATCTCTCGATGTGTGTTTATCATGAATAGATGAGGACCGTGTACCAAGAATTGTCGCTCCGAGAATAAGCCGGGCCCGAGCTAGGGCAGCTTGTTTGGCAAACAAGGTACTCGCACGATCCCTAGACATTGAGCCGTGCATATTTGATGTCCGCATTACTGGTGACATTGCGGTAAGTGCGATTTCACTGTGTAATTGAAAGATCCGATCTGTCAATCAAATATGACGTCATACTCAATTACGTCACTAGCTATCTGACGTGAGAATAATAATGGCGTATCTAGCTTCGTCATAAACATCGAAAGATCCGTCAACAGTGTATGAATTGTATGCTTTTTAATAATTTACAATTTAATAAACACTGACAACGTTGACTATTTTGTTGAACTAATTTGCTTGGGAGCTGCTGATGCCATAGGCAGCAACAGCCTTGTTGCCAGAAACAGCAACAGCCTACCCACCCACCAGCCATTCCGGGAAAATTAGTTTGAAATTGCTTAACACCATGCCTGTATGTACCTTGAAATTAGGATTCTAGAAATTTCAGATTCAAAGTATGTAAATCAATTGCAACCCGCGTAAAAAAGTGTGCAGTGCTTAGCTAGCAATGGGCGGGGCTTAGATAGCAATGGGCGGGGCTTAGCTAGCAATGTGCAGCGCTTAGCTAGCAATTTGCAGAGCTTAGCTAGCAATGTGCAGAGCTTAGCTATCAATGTGCAGAGCTTAGCTAGCAATGAACAGGGCTTAACTACAAATTGTCCCTCACCATCTATTGACACCTCAATGGAGGATTCCAGTTTATCCATCAATCATATGACGTCATAATCAACTATGTGATGACGGACTAAGCGTTGTTGTACGAATTATATGTCTTTACTATTTAATAAACATGCTGTTGACTATTTTGAAACTAATTTGACGGGGAGCTGTTGCTGCCATATGCCAATTAAATTCAGGATATTCAACAGCTTACCTGTATAGTTTTCTGGAAATTGAGAGTTCAGGAAGTTCAGGGGTCAATCGATCCCAACATGGGCAAGGCGTGGGTGGAGCTTAGTTAGAGATGGGCGGGGCATAGCTAAAACTGGATTCCTCTAATACAGGGAAGCTCACCTTATCTTATACCGACCATTCACGTGATACCATATGCCACTTATAAACTATGCATGGTGTTTTCAGATTTCTATTTCACTGATATTGAACGATACCCAGGATTTAATAACTAAATGCTGATACATTTATCCAGTCTATGAAGCCTGCTATCATTTACTTTTCAACCAAGCAGAAAAAGCCTAGGCTGTTTGACGCTGTATATAACATATACATATATCAGATAGTATCTATATTATATATCGCTATGGTATGGTATATATGCGCAATCATATTAGGTGCAGTCTATAATTCTGTACTGTGGGAAAATGCGAATCTACAGGCAAACTGTTGGGTATTTTGAAACTAAATTAACTGGAAGCTGTTGCTTCCTTATGCCTCACCTGCTTTCTGATCAACTTAGTTCCAAAATATGTATCATATATTATTATATAATAAATAATATGATATATCGGCGTGCATGTGGCGTACAGTGAACGCTTAATAGATCTTGCTATTCAACGATCAGACTCCGCAGCAGATGGAATCACGGCCACGGACGACTGTCACAAAATGTTTCGGGCAGCCTGAGCCCTGAGAGTTGCTGACTACTCGCCAACACCCAATGTAAGAACTCTGAAGAACATTTAATCGGGACTGGCTATCGCAAATGAGCCCGTACATCCATTTTCAGATGACCCGAGCCATTACTAACTGAAGCAGCAGAAGTTGAGACGGTACTTACAGCCCTGGACAATGGACGTGCATCTGGACCTGATGGCGTGAGCAATGAACTATTCAAGCATGCAAATAACATTATCTCAAAACCGATCACGCACCTAATCATTTCAGCATTTATATACCACCTTCCCATCGATACTGTAGGTCAAGACACCCTTATAGCGCTACACAAGCCCAAGAAGCTATCTGGCCCTGCCTGTCAAGATCGATGACTTCAGAGTGGCTTTAAACGTGGCAGCAGCTGTGCAGACACTGAATGGGTTCAACGCATGTCCAAAGACTGGGATTTCCACAAAATGGGCATTGATATGTCAGCTTTAAGCCTTTGACACAATTAAATTCTCAACGATGCTAGATGTACTACATCAGGTTAGTTGCAATGAAGATGAGCTGCGACTATTGAGACTACTACTCGCAGACATCAAGCTGATAGCACGAATCAAGACAGTGAAGTCGGCAAATTTTGAGACATCAATCGGCGTCTCACTGGGAAATGGCCTATTCCCCTGTACTTTTCATCTGCTACCTTGCCGCAGTATTGAAATCTGAGGGAAAATTATACAAGCCCACACACCCTGTATCCATACTGGGTATGCCGGAAGATGGAACCGCAATTTAAACTGGTCCTATTAAGATTATACATTATTGTAAAGCGCATTCAATAGCCTAAACATTAGTGTATTATTATTTATATTTTTGTAAAACTTTCACTGAGTGAAATGGATATATAAAATACACCATTGTACTTAGATTCATTAAATCAAGTGGACAACGGGGTACATTTTAAAATTACAATTGACTGGATACAATTTTTCAAAAATATTTTTAAAAAGATTAAATAAATATATAGAAAATTGGTTTGGTTTTCCAATGATGTCCGAATTCAATAATATTATAAACTTAGCTGTGAATAGAAACTGCTTAAAGTGCACCGTATCTTAGCCTAATGGTAAAGTAATGGCTGTTCGCACGTCGGTTGGCACGCTTACCAGCGAAAAGTGATGTGCACAATGCATTGTGGGAAGGTATTTTTCCTAAATACACCAATGCGGGGAAGGTCTATATACTCCCAATAGGTCTAAATAAATTATAAATATGAGGATCTCTTCATGAATGAATTTAAAATAAAGTTCATCCCCCATATACATATCACGAAAGCATTAAGCTAAAGAAAATGACGATTCACTACGTGGTGACGAACCGTGGAGGGACAGCAAATCCTGGGCTCATTTCTCTACAGTACTACTTACATTGCTGCGCAGTCGTCATGGGAAACATAGCCTTCCAGTCGATCTGCAAGCTGTGGATTCGTAGGTAAGAGATGTCCTTGACAAAAAGACTATGCTTGTCCAATGCAACATGCATATCCTTGATGCTGTAGAACTGGAACAGCTGGAGAGCTCCACATGCAGCCCTAGAAGACTTGATGCCTGCCACCGCAACCACCTCAAGACCATCACTGGACACTGATGACCGGGAAGCATAGTTTCCACCGATGCACTATACAAGATGTGTAATACATCGTCATTGTCCATAAATATCGCCTAGTAAAGATGGCACATGTTGCAGCTGTCGGTTGTCTCTAATACTACAGCCGCAGGATACAGTAATCGTGCATATATCGACAAATGCATGGTACCACAAATGACACTTAAAGGAGACAAAATTACTAGATCAGTATCCCTTTACCCTGTCGTATGATTAGTCCTTGCAGTGAACCACAAGACATGTTGAATAAAGACAGGCGGTTACAAAAGCAGTTGAACTCCATTTGAAAGATTACCCCCAGGGTGATTAGCGTCGAACTCATGAAAACTTGTCTGAAAGTCTGTATTAACATTTAGTAGGATTTCAGGGCATGGAACTTTACGTGCGTGTTTATCTACATTGTTATACACATGACCCAGTAACTCAAAGTTCAACACACATGGAAACAACAGAAATGTGATTGATTTTGGCCATTTGTTCTGCCGCCACCTAACAGTGGCGGGAAACATCCGGGTGCATCAAATTTGGGGCCATGACCTACTATGCAAATGATATGACACTACATTGCTAAGAACCAACCAGCTCACACACTCACCTAAGACCAGGCATATGTCTCACATAATTTCTAAAAGCAAGTTTCCATATTGACTTAAAGAAGATAGCTGTAATACGAGAGTAGTAGATGCGATTAGTAAAGTAGATGATATCATTGGCTAGCAACATTTTAATGGACCTTTCCATTTTTAGCCACGCCCCGCCCATCATTATCTAAGCTCCACCCACACCTCGCCGTGTTTTGATTAATCGATCCCCGAATGCCCTAGCTATCAATTTCCCGAAAACTATACAGGGAAGCTGTTGAGTATTTTGTAACTAATTTGACTGGGTGCTGTTGCTGCCAATGGCAGCAACAGCGCCCAGTCAAATTAGTTTCAAAATATTCAACAGAATATTTATTAAATAGTAAAAGCAAACAATTTGTACAACAACGCATAGACCGTCTTCAAATATGCGTTCATGACGTACATATCGACGTCATTCATGACGTCATTCATTATGATGTCATTATACACATCACGCAGTTCATTATGACGTCATATGATGGGTGGGTACTCTGGAAAGGTGAATTACTTGTCACTCAAAGCTTTATCACTAACCCTATCAGCAAAGAAAAATGGTTTAAAATAAATAATAAAAATCTGATTTGTGAATGGTACACCGGCAAGGTTTTTGGCTGATAGAACTTGACTTGGAAACAGCTGGTTATTAAAGTTTGCCGATGTCCTGAACCTGCCCCAATCCGGCTACAATGGAGCTTTCCAGTTTTCGCTATGCACCGCGCATCCCTAGTCAAGCTCCACCTACACTTCTCCGTGTTGGGATCGATCGATCCCCGAACGCTCTGACTATCAATTTCCAGAAAACTATACAGGTGAGCTTTTGAATATTTTGAAACTAATTTTACTGACTGCTCTTGCTGCCTATGGCAACAACAGCGCGCAGTCAAATTAGTTTCAAAATATTCAAGAGAATGTTTATTAAATAGTAAAGCCATACAATTCGTACTACAACTACTTCAATTATGCGTTCGTGACGTACTTATCTACGTCATTCATGAAGTCATTGATTATGACGTCATCCTACACGCCATGTTGTTGATTATGACGTCATATGAAGGATGGATAAACTGGAATCATCATTCATTTTTGTGAAATTGTTGTATTTTGGCAAGACGGATACCATTGGACAGTTTTCGGTCTGAAATGTGTTATTTAAAAAAGGATTGAGAAGATTGTAATTAATACAGCGTTTTATCCTGAGACTCGTATAACGGCAATGCATTTAGTGCTAGGCACGGTCAATGCACAAAGAAGTCCAATGTTCTCCAATACAGCTCAGACGTACCGTAACATGTTTCCTAAACATACTAAACGTACTGTTGAATATTTTGAGCATAGTTCACTTTTTCACATTATCCAGCTATCATCTGATGTCGTATGACGTCATAATCAGCTAAGCTAAGTGTATGATGACGTCATAATCATTACGCCATAAATGATTCTATTTGGTCTGCCTTTCACTCTTAATAGTCCGATACGTTATACGAATTGTATGTCTCTACTATTTAATAAACATGCTGTTGAATATTTTGAAACTAATTTGACTGGACAATGGTGCTGCCATAGGCAGCGGCAGCAACAGCGCTCAGTCAAATTAGTTCCAAAATATTCAATAGCTTAGCTGCACAGTTTTCTGAAAATTGGTAGTCAGGGCGTTCAGAGATCGACAGATTCCAACACGAGCTAGGTGTGGGTGGAGCTTACCTAGAGATAGGTGGGGCATAGCTAAAACTGGAAAGGTCCATTGGATTGGAGGTGTTTCTGCCTAAGGACAGTCAAAGTAACATTTCTTATATTGCGCTCACAATTGCAAAATTAACATGTTTCTGTCGAGAAAATAGTTTCATTTATTTAAGAACTAACTGTAGCCTACTGTATCTAAGTCTACTTAACCCTTTCATGACGAAGACGGCCAAAACAGGCCTCTTTAGTGGCCATTGGGGAATGCCCAATTCCATGAAATAACTATTTTTGAAATTTACCACTAGACTAACTGGCTGAGTAACCTCGCAAAAAATAGTCTTTCTCTTGGCCTGCAAATGGATATTTAATAAGCCAATATTTTGATTGGTTAAAACATGATGAAAGAGTTACCAACGTCACTGATAAATCCAAACTTGGTGTATGTATATGTATAATCTTCTTCTTCTTTTCGATCGCTGGTATCACACTTGGAGAGCCATTCTCAAGATGAGATCTGTGGTTTTCTGCAGTTCTTCCACAGGCCCATACAGCTTTTCAAGAAAAGAGGTTGACAAAGGCCAGATCTCTTCTCTCAGCAGCTGATACGTACTGCAACATTGAAGTATGTGCTCTGTGATCTGTTCTGCTTCTCCACAAGGACAAGCGGGCGATGTCGTAATGTGGAACCGCCTGTACATGTGTTGGTTTAGTCTGTTGTGTCCAGTTCTGAGACGAAAAATGGTCACTTGCTCTGGCCTCGAGAGATGATGGTAGGCATCTTCTAATTGAGGTGTTCTATAGAGTGACTTGATGATAGTCTTCATCTCTGTATGGGTAACCATGTTTTCTGTCTGATTCTCTTCTGCACCTACCTTTGCCATCTTGTCGGCTTCCTCATTTCCTTGGACTCCACAGTGTGAGGGGATCCACTGCAATGCTATCCGAAAGTATTTGTGATGGTTTGTAGTGCTTCTTCAAGTTGTGGCAGCTTACCTTTGGTGATAGCCTCAAGGACGGAGCGGGCATCAGATAAAAAGACAATCTGTGCAATAGGGTCTGCTGCTCTGCTGATGGTATTAGCTGCATGAACCAGTGCTTCGACTTCAGCTCTGTAGTTTGTGCAGTGTTTGCCTGTCGGTATTGCAGCTGACTCATGTTGTCCGTTTGGATACTGTATGTGCAGTCCGGCACCTCCGCTCCTAATTGCATCTTTGGCTGATCCATCTGTGTAGATCCTTATCCAGGTCTCCTGAGGGTACATTTCTTCCAGCATGGCTAGGGTCAGGGCCTTCTTGCTCACATCACTGTGTTCATCTTTGGTTGTGGGATGAGGTACTGTGGTGCGAATAGCTATGCTCTCTAGTTTCTTTACCCAGGGTGGAGGATCAAGGGTGTGGTTTGGGTCTTCTCTTTGTCCTGGCAACATTTCTTGGTGTTTCCTTTGAAGTGCTTTTGTCTCTTTCACAAAACTTGATCTTTTAAGTCTTCCTGATGACAGCTGTGCTTGCCATATCTTCATCGGGTGGTTGTTGAACGATTTGAACTTTGCAGCTTGGATCAGTGCTTTGCATTCCCATCCTTTGCTAAGTGGGGGGATGCCTGCTGTCTGCTCCATTGTTTCTATTGGTGTTGATCTCATTCCGCCAGTGATGATGAGAAGTGCCTGATTTTGTACTCTGTCGAGGTTCTGTTGATGAAATTTGGCTGCTGACATCCATGAGCTGGATCCATACTCAAGGTGTGGTCGTACAGCACCTAGGTAGATGGTCTTGAGGATCCTTTCATTGGCACCCCACTTTGTTCCTGCCAGCTTCCTCATGATGTTTAGCTTTCTTCTGGCCTTTGCCTCTGCGTCCTGGATGTGCTCCTTCCATGTTAATCTTCTGTCATAGGTGACTCCCAGGTATGTCTGCTGATCCTCGTACTCGAGTGGAGTACCGCCCCATGTCAGATTGCCAACCTTGGTTTTGGTGGACAGTGAGAATAGCATGACTGATGATTTTTCTTTGTTGATGGTAATACAAGCTGTAATTCTGTCCAAGGCGAGCTGCATTCGGTACGTGGCAGGCGTTGTGTAGTCCTCGGTGCACAAGAGTACGAGGTCATCTGCGTAGAGGGCTGCTTGGATCCGATTCGGCAGCTCTACTACAATGTCATTAATGAAGAGTATGAACAGAGTTGGTGATAATACTCCGCCTTGTGGCACCCCTTGTCTCAGCAATACATTTTGTCCAGAGTGTCCATCCACCAGCACCCGAGCTCTGCGATTGTGTAGGTATGAATTGGTCCATCGGAACATGTTGCCACCGATGCCTGTGCACCGGAGCTTGACGAGGAGGCCATCCTTCCACACCTTGTCAAATGCCTTCTGCAGATCGATAAAGGCACCTAGCATCACCTTCTTCGCTTGAAAAGTGTCCTCTATGACCTGTGCAAGATGTGTTGTTTGATCGTCTGTGCTCCTGTATCTTCTGAAGCCGACCTGCTCTGAATCTATAATGTTCTCCGACTCCAGGTACCACTGCACCTGCTGGTTGACGATGAGCTCCATAGTCTTGCATATGCAGCTTGTAAGACTGAGAGGACGGTAGCTCAGCACTTTCGTCTTGTTCTTCCCTTTTTCAGAATAGGAGTCATTCTGGCTTCCTTCCAACACTGAGGAACCTCTCCATTGGTCCAACTGAGATTAAAGATGTCTAGCAACTTGCGGAGAGATGCATTACCAAGGTGTTGGATCATTTCATTCGTAATGCCATCTGGTCTGGGAGATTTCTTCTTCTTAAATTGGCGGATAGCCTTCTTCAGTTTTGCTAAACTAATGTCAACTTTCATTGCATCGTGAGTGTTGGTGTCTGTTCTTTCCTTTTGCTCTTTTCTAACCTCCTTTTGACGCATTCGTGGTATAGAAATGTTGCTTTCTTTTGCATATGCCTTCGCAAAGGCATCTGCAGCCATCTTTCCTATCAGTGTTTGTCCATCTTCTTCAACAGTAATCTTCTCTCCCCCAACACCCTCATCATACAATGCTTTAGTCAGTCTCTATAGCTTTGTGGTGTCTCTCTCTCAATTAAACCCTGGTGTCTTTCCCTCCAGCTTCTTCTTTTGGCATCCAGCTTGGTCTTTAGATACCTGGCTTTAGTTTGTTGTAGCGTGAAGTGGTTTTCATGACAGGGATCACCCTCTGCGTCTTCTCCGGCCTTGTCTAGTTTATCATGTGCTGCTTGCAGTTCTGTTGTCCAGTAGGGGCTTCGAGGAATCGCGTCGTTGGTAGCCTTGAGGATACTTGAATTAAATTCCTTGACCACATTGTTGATGTTTCTCCCTTATACTGCTATATTTTGGGTAAGCTCATTGGAATGAATGCCGAACAGACTCCAATTCTGTAGTTCCACCTTGGATGGTGAGGTGAACTTGTCGAAATACTTCCAGAAAGAGAGAGGAGGGCTGGGCGGTGGTCGCTTCCTCCTAACTGCGATCCGACCACTCTACTGAGGTTTATGTGAATGTCTTCTGTACAAAATGCCAAGTCCGGCATTGTTGTCGAGTGCCACCCGCGCGAATAGAAGGTAGGCTGATCTGTGGGATCATTGACAAGTAAAAGGTGCTTTTCATCTTGCCATGCTTCAATGTCTTCTCCTCGTTTATCAAGTGTTCTGTATCCCCAGCTCTGGGACTGGCTATTAAAGTCTCCTGCAATGAGGAAGTGGCAGTCCGGGACCTGGATTGTGTCAAGTGAGAGATTCTTGTCATTAGGGCAGTAATCTTCTTCTTCTTTTCGTTCGCTAATCATACCGCCAGTCCTGTAAGTGACTATCGACATGATCATACGCATTAAGTGCGTGGATCCATGGTTTATTAGAGTGCGCCGTGCGGCCTGGAACCTCCGTCTTCAGCACTCGAGGTTTCTGTCAGGGTTACCTCACCCTTACCTCCTTTAGTCGCCTCTTACGACACGCAGAGGATACGGAAGGTGTATTCTAAGCCCCACCTATAGGGCACGGGCAGTAATAATTGGCAATGCCAATCACAGAGGTGCTGGTTGTTACCTTGATCTTGATATATTCTGCCTCTTCCATAAAGGTTTTGATCTGGCTGGCATTCACGCTGTTTCAGACCAAGGTGATCACCCCACCTTTCTTTCTTAATCTTCGATCACACCGGAAAATCTGGTAACCTCTGATCTTAAATGGTTTTCCCTCTTGCAGGTGTGTCTCTTGGATGCAGCAGATATCAATGTTGTTTTCGTACAGGAACTGTTCGAGCTCTGATTTCTTGTTGGTAACCCCTTCTGCGTTCCAGTGCATGATGTTGATACTGGGGTTCTCTTTGGGTTTGGTCTTCTCTTTCGGTTGGCCAGTAGCCCTCCATCCTCATCCACTGGCTCCACAAGACGAGTTGATGGGACCTATAATAATAAACATCATTACTTCACACGTGTGTTAGTGTCCAGGTCTCGCTCACAAATTATCATTTGCTCGCGCAGACTGGGACATTTTATTAGCGGAATCCCGGTCTGTACGGGCAATAGACTCAAATAATATAACCACGTGGGCCCATGTAACTTCGTTGCCGTTGAACCTATTATAACCCATCACCCACACACGCATATCGACTCCGGACATTACAGGCGGAGTACAATGCAAAGAAATCAACCCTACATCATACATATATCATACAAAATTGTCTCTAGGTAGAGCTTGTGACGTATTTTAATATGACTTCAGATGCTTGCGTGATAGATTGGGTCCAGCCATTGTCATAGCAAATTATGAAATAAGAGGGATGAAGGATGGAGTGTGCATGCGTGCGTGCGTGCGTGCGTGCGTGCGTGCGTGCGTGCGTGCGTGCGTGCGAACGAGCGAGCGAGCGAGCGAGCGAGCGGGCGAGAGAGAGAGAGAGAGAGCGAGGGAGCAGGGAGGGAGCGATAGAAGGAGGGCAGGGAGGAAGCGGGAGAGAGAAGTAGAGAGAGGAGGGAGAGGGAGAGAGAGAGAGAGGCGGGAGAGCGCGCGCGAGAGAGAGAGAGAGAGCGGGTGAAAGACGAAGAGATGGTGAGGGAGTGTGATGGAGGGAAAGGCAGATAGTGGAGTTGGGGGCTGGAGGAGACATGACTGTGCTAAGGGGGGGGGGGGGGGGTGGAGGGGGAGGGGAGAGAGAGGTGGGAGGGAGAAAAAGCGAGGGAGAGAGAGAACGGCGGATGGAGATAGGGGGAGGAATGGCGGTGGAGGGAGGTAGGCATAGAGAGAGAGATCAGTGTTTGGGATGTGACACCCCACGACAACAGTTAACATCCGCATTGCTTAAATAACATTCTTTCATATATCTTACATCTTAGATTTCATGTCACGGTAACTCTGAAGGTAGGCTGTTAAATATTCTGAAATTAATTTGACATGAGCGTGTTCAATATACAACAAAATATGTATGAAATTGCAAATGATTTTTTTTAAATATTTGAGCTTTTAGTTCAAAGGATTATTATTTTTATGTGCTTATGGTTTTTGTAGATTGCTGATGCTGCTGGAATGGCGATAGCGGACAAAATTGAGGTGGTGAGAAATGATCCAATACTCAGGCTTCAATTAAAGGTACACAATTAGCCACTGATCTGTTTCACACACATTTAAACAATGAATGAGTTTACGAAATTACGCAAGCGCGCATGCTTGCACGCCTGACAGACAACAGTTCTCCGCTCCTCCAAATCGTCAGCAGCTTTGTGTCAGTCTTCCGTTTTTGTTAGTTGGCATCCACTTGGGTGACACAAATGCCAAAGTCTGTCACTTTGAACATTTTATAATATGCAATGTTCCAGCAACCCCGATACATTCCTCTATCATGCTCCAAGTTTAATCGAAATAATGTGTAACGTATTCGTCCGTCCGTCTATCTATGTAGGCTCTATCTCTTTAATTGTTCGTCTCTCTGTGCTCAACCATTAGACAAACATTTAAAATGTCAATTCAATTCAATTCAATTCAACTCATTTATTTACACTCATACATAATCAAGTACAGGAGGAATATATAGTAGCGGTAGCAGTGGTGGTAGTGGTATTAGTAGTAGTAGTAGTAGTAATAGTAGTAGTAGTAGTAGTAGTAGTAGTAGTAGTAGTAGTAGCAGCCGCAGCAGCAACAGCAGTAGCAGTAACAGTAGCAGTAGCATTAGTAGTAGCAGCAGTAGCAGTAGTAGTAGTAATATTAGTAGCAGTAGCAGTAGCAGTAGTAGAAGTAGTAGCAGCGGCAGCGGCAGTAGTAGTAGTAGTAGTAGTAGTAGTAGTAGTAGTAGTAGTAGTAGTAGCAGCAGTAGTAGTAGTAGTAGTAGTAGTAGTAGTAGTAGTAGTAGTATTAATATTAGTAGAAGTAGTAGCAGCGGCAGCGGCAGTAGTAGTAGTAGTAGTAGTAGTAGTAGTAGTAGTAGTAGTAGTAGTAGTAGTAGCAGTAGTAGTAGTAGTAGTAGCAGTAGCAGTAGCAGTAGTAATAGTAGTAGCATAGTAGTAGTCGAGGTAGTAGCAGTGGTGGTGGTGGCGGCGGCGGCGGCGACGGTGGCGGTTGTGGTGGTGGTTGTGGTGGCGTTGGTGGTGGTGGTGGCGGTGGCGGCGGCGGTGGTGGCGGCAGTGATGGCGCTGGTGGCGGTGGTGGCAGTGGTTGCGGTGGTGGCGGTTGTGGCGGCGGTGCCGGTGGTGGTGGTGGTGGTGGTGGTGGTGGTGCTGGTGACGGTTGTGGCGGTGGCGACGGTTGTGGTGGTGGTGACGGTTGTGGTGGTGGTGGTGGCGGTGATGACGGTGGTGGTGATGGTGGTGGTGGTGGCGGTGGCTGTGGTGATGGTGGTGGTAGTGGTGGTGGTGGTGGTGGTGGTGTTGGTGGTGGTGGTGGTGGTGGTGGTGGTGGTGGTGGTAGTGGTGGTGTTAATCGTGGTGTCTAGTATCAGGCAATAATAACGGTAATTAGTAGTGTTAGCAGCAGTCATCATTTCCCTTATTGGTTAGAGAACTGGTTAAAAACCTCTTTGATAAAGCGAATGGAGGCATCCAGTTTTAGCTTTGCCCCGCCCATCTCTAGCTAAGCTCCACCCACACTTCGCCCACTTTGGGAGTGATCGATCACTGAACTCCCTGGCTATCAATTTCTAGAAAACTATACAGGTAAGCTGTATATTATTTTGAAACTAACTTGACTTGGTGTTGTTGCTGCCTATTCGTATAACAACTATGGCAGCCACAGCGCCCAGTCAAATTAATTTCACAATATTCAACAGAATGTGTATTGAATAGTACAGACAGACAATTCGTACAACAACGGTTAGTCTGCCTTAAATTAAGAGTCCGTGACGTACTTATCTAGTCAATTATGACGTCCTTGATTATGACGTTATCCTAGACCTCGCGTAATTGATTATGACGTCATATGATGGTTGGCTAAACTGGAAAGATCCGTTCCCCAATGGTTCCCGGCAGATATCACATGAATCCTTTACCTGTCCATGTTGAAGTAGGCAGCTTTTGTAGTTGTCAAAATATGTTGTTGCGTGTTGGTATTGACTCTGAGTAGTGAGGTGTAATTGTTTTAACACTTTCATTGTGAATCCGGCTAAAATGGCCGTAGCTGTCTCAAGGGGTGTCTGTTTGCAGGCCAAGGGGAGGAATATTATTTTACAACCAAGTCAGCCATTTTAGTGGAACATTTTCAAGAATTGTCTTCTCTTGGCCTGCAAATTGATATTCAGTCAGCCAATATTTGTATATTATTCACCGATTTTAGGAATTAAATGGTTAATTATTCTACCCTTATATAGAAAATCTCAAATTCGTCATTCTAGCATAACAACGTCTTGCTAAATGAGTGATAAATTTGATATGAAACGGTGACGAGGCGGAGAGTCTATTTATCCTATAGGCCATTCCACTTTTAGCTATGTCCCGCCCATCTCAATCTAAGCTCCACCTACACCACATCCGTACATATAAGCCGTTGAATATTTGAAACTAATTTGACTGGGCGCTATTGCTGCCTAGGGCAGCAACAGCGTCCAGTCAAATTAGTTTTAAAAAATTCAAAATAATCGACAGCATGTATATTAAATAGTAAAGACATACAATTTGTACAACGTGCCGGGCCATTAAGAGTTAAAGACGGGACAAACATAATCATTTATGACGTAATGATTATGGCGTCAGCATACGCGTCACGTATGTGGTTATGACGTCATATCATCGATAGACAATCTTAGAAATGTCCATTTACATGTCGAGTGTGGCCATTTTCAAGGTGTGAACATAACGAGCAGGGATGATGTGGATGTGAAGTTGGGCGTGTTAGGGGAAAAGTTCATCATCAACATGTAAATGACTATGGGGCAATCAGAGCTGTCGCTCAAATATCTGACATCATAATAAAATATGTCACTCGTTAGCTGACGTCACAATCAAATTACATATGCCCATCACGAAAGTGTCTAAATTGTATGTGTTTTGTTATGTTTTCAATTTAATAACCATTCTGTTGAATATTTTGAAAATAATTTGACTGGAAGCTGTTAACCCCTTAAAACTCATATCAGCCAAAATTTTGAAGTTTTCTTGAACAAATTAGAAAGTGTTAATAAGACAGTAGTCAGAACCTACAGTTGAGGAATACGTCTTCAGATTACACATGTGGGTCCAAATTTGTTGAATATGCGCATTGGTGTCAGTTTAGAGTGTGGGTGATACGGGAAAAGCATTGGATAAGAAACTAGGCCTACTATACATAATGTCATATAGGATAGTGTGCTCTTAGAAAATATGACGTGATTGTAAAGCGCGGTGGCCATTAGCGCGTTTGCGTACGCGCACGGGTCCGCGTTTAAAACCAGTTTCTAGTCTGAATAGGTGGCCTGCCCATTAAGGCGTTTGCGTACGCTTTTATAGACCTGTTGGGGTACGCAACTTTTTGGGTCGCTTCGTATAGCGATTAAACCCCAAAACGCGAGGTAAATCAAAGCAAATGACATCATGCACCAATTGTTTTCACGCACACCTAGTCGTAAGTAATAGCAAATATATGGTACAAAGACGTGCATATGCACACGCACACCTCGCGACTAAAACGTCTACTGGTACTCAAACGCCAGACTCTAACGAGTATGCAAACGCGTTAATGGACACCGTCCTTTAGGCAGTCAGCGAAGGAACAAGCATAGTAAAATGAGGACTCTCTTGTCATAAAAAGAATTTTCCCTAAATTACTACAGGGCACCTTAAACGGCATGGACACATTTATTTTCAAGGCATTCAATCGCCTTCGAAAGGCGTTCCCCTGCCTTCGAAAGACGTTCCCTCGCCTTCGAAAGGCGTTCCCTCGCCTTTGAACGGCGTTCCCTCGCCAGGGAAAGGCGTTCCCTCGCCTTTGAACGGCGTCCCCTCGCCAGGGAAAGTCATTCCCTCGCCTTTGAAAGGCGTTCCCTTGCCTTTGAAAGGCGTTCCCTCGCCTTTGAGAGGTGTTCCCTCGCATTCCAAAGGCATTCCCTCGCCTTCCAAAGGTGTTCCCTCGCCTTCCAATGGTGTTTCCTCGCTTTTGAAAGGCGTTCGCTCTCCTTTGAAAGGCGTTCATTGATACATTTGGAATAACAAGAGACGCATCCAGTTAGGTCAAAGATGGAGAATCGGGAACATTGGGATGCTCTTATTAGATTATACTTCCATGTAGGGTTAAGACAAAAAAAAGACATTAGATATGCTTTGGTTGGCCTTACATAAGTATTAGCTAGGCTTGACTTGAACGTACCTTAGCCAGCCTTTACTAGACGTTAGCCAGGCTCGGCTATGCCTTACCTATGTCTTGGCTTTTGGAAAGGCATCCCGATGTTCCAGATGCTTCAACTTTCACCTAAATGGACGCGTCTGGTGTTTTTTCAAATGTATCGCGAGCTACAAGATTGTGGCTTTGGAAGGCGAGGGGACGCGTTTCAAAGGCGAGGGAACGCCTTTGGAAGGCGAGGAGAACGCCTTTCAAAGGCGAGGGGATGCCTTTTAAAGGCGAGGGTATGCCTTTGGGAGGTGAGGGAATGCATTTGGAAGGCAAGGGAACGCCTTTGGAAGTTGAGGGAATGCATTTGGAAGGCGAGAGAATGCCTTTGGAAGGCGAGGGAACGCCTTTGGAAGGTGAGTGAACCCCTTTAGAAGGCGAGAGAACGCCTTGAATATATATGTGTCCATGTCGTCTAAGGGGATCCGCACTTAACCTATGAGAAAACGAAAAATAAATCTAATTCTCGAGCATCAATACATTACGGAATGCTGCCATTCCGCGTAATACAGTCCTTTGCTGGTGACACATACATATGCATGGTCTTATGACGTCAGATACATGCGTTACAGATCGGATCCCTCTGTTAGAACTCGTCTAGTGTTTAATATATTACTTTAATTTCTTTATATTGATGTCATTGTAATTCAAGAATCCAGTTTCTCAGTCAATCATATGACGTCATAGTAAATTACGTGACGTGTAGGCTGACACCATAATGAATTACGTCATGAATGATGTAGATAAGCACGTCACGAACGCTTAATTGATGACGGACTAAGCGTTGTTGTACGAATTGTATGTCTTTACTATTTAATAAACATGCTGTTGAATAGTTTAAGGCCTTGTTCTCACCAGAGAGTTAATCGGGAATAACGCCATTCCTCCACTTTGCTTTGCGCCGATTAAGTCTAGTGAGAACACGGCCTTAATCAGGAATACCGCCCTACTGAAGACATGTACCCCAAGTGAGGTATGGCGTTATTCCTGATTAACTTTCTAGTGAGAACACGGCCTTAATCTCACAAAATCGGTGGTTTGTCTTCCATTATATCGTTATTGATTCCCTAAGTGAACGCACCCTATTCCCTCTAAATTACACTCTGCATGTTCACTCACTTTCCCCCGCGTAGCTCCACGGTCATCATCTTATCTCATTCCCCACCAGGTAGCACTACCGTGCATCCAGGATTATCTTCTGAATGCAAACAGATATATTGGCTATATATTAACCTACATAGTACACGAAATAGTTAAACAGTATTAGTCAATGAGAACGAGATCACGCTTTATTTTGAAGCTTGTTATTTTTCTATTTAAAATAATTCTTTTTTTGTTTCAGATGAATTTACGGCGACAATAAACGAATGATTCTATGTGCGGATATTTTATTGTAGTACTGCAATGTTATTTGTCATTTTGTATTACTATTTTGAAAATAGCTGCTTTATTTTGCTTTGTATTATTGCGTTACAAGATAATCATATCTGCATTCAAACCTGCCCAAAGTGATCAACTTTAACCCTGTCACCGATGAATTTATTAATTCTCCATATCTCATTTTCAAGACAACCATACAAGAAAACAGTTGAATATTTTGAAATTAATTTAACTGAAAGCCTTGGTCAAATTAATTTCAAAATATTCAACAGAATAAGTTGTATATCGTAAAGAATTTGCTTTCTCGGGGATTTGTCGATAAAAGGGTAAAGATGCGCAATTTTTAGCTATGCCATGTCTCGATTGTCCAGATGACACCTTTGTTTTTGACTCGGTGTCATTTTGTGGTGGAAATTAGGAATGGGCCTCCATTCTCCATCAGCAGTTGTCAAACATAGTAGCACGTCTCACCATTATTGATGGTTTAAGATTAAATTTGGCAAATATGTGCCTAGTGGCATGGATGGATGAACCTGTAGTGAATATATCCTAAAAAAACCTAGAATTATGACCATTGCAAATTTTCGCTGTTTTGAATTTGTATGTATAGGATCCTATGTGAAATACATTTTGCCTATTAAACCTTTTAGAGGCATCTTTGTGAATTCCGCCACTCCTCTAAATATACAATGATGACGGCAGTATTCAGAGAATGCATAAGCAATAGTAATCAATGGGCCAATGTGTCACTATAGGTCACGCTACGATATTCTTTTATTTTATGCCTTATATTTCACATATAATCTGGAAGTAACAACTTATGTTTTTAACTTTAATAATGTTTTCTTTGCAACGACATCTAGTCTGTGTATCTTGTAATGGAAGAATCCAGTTTTAGATATGCCCCGCCCATCTCTAACTAAGCTCCACCAACACTTCGCACGTGTTTGGATCGATCACTCCCTGAACTTCATGACTATCAATTTCATGAAAATAATACGGGTAAGTTGTTGAATATTTTGAAATAGTAAAGTCATACAATTTGAACAGCGAATTACAAAGCTTAGTCCTCATCAATTAAGCATTTGTAACGAACTACGCCATTTATTATTACGCCATCCTACAAGCCACGTAGTTGATTATGATGTCATATAATTGATGGATAAACTGGAAAGCTCCATTATTTTTGTGTGTTATTCAGTTCCTTTATCATGCTATGTTGTGTTCATTTTGAAAATGATCTTTCTGTACAACTGTTGCAATAACAGTTTTGAGCTGTATCATTTTCAAAAATAGACTTCAGTTTTTACACATTCCAAGAACTATAACGAAAGTGTGGAATTATATTAAGGTTTTATACATTCTATGCTTTAACTGGTATTTTGGTCGCTAAATAGCAGCTTTCTTAATTTTCAATAGTCTCGATCCTGTCAGTTTCACACTTTGGTCCAAGTGCAGGGTATTGCATTTAAATGTAAATGCAAGTATTTGTAAACGATTCAAATGCAAATGTAAGTGCAAATGCAGCCTAGCGCCATTGCATTTAATTTTCAAAAATAGTTTTCTCTTTATCTGCATATGAAACTTTACTATGAAAAAATAATACTTTCTCCCAATTAAAGGGTAACCATTAAAGCACTGAATTTTCAGATTCCTAATTACTATGTTGACTATTTTGAAGAGTAATTTCATTGATAGCCATTGCGCCTATGGACGAAACATGTGTCAGTCAAATTACTTTCAAAATAATTATCAAATATTACGGTTGATATTTTGAAAGTAATTCACTTGATAGCTGCCTATGTTCCCGTCGAAATACATTCAAAATTGTTATCAGCGTATGCAATATCTGTATGAATATAACAAATATTATGTTGAAAATTTTGAAAATAATTTGATTGACAGCTGTGGGTCAAAGTTCCCTGTCAATTCTGTTTCAAAATGTTCATCAGCTTATTCAAGACTTGAAATAAGATTCTGGCACTTCAAGATTCAAATGTTTAAATGGTACCTTTGTCTGAGATCGTCTTAGTCACACATCGCTGATTATATGCATATAGTCAGACCGAAGGCCACGCGCTTTTAATCACAATGGGTCAACTGTATACTAACACATGTCACGCATAATTATCAGCATCTATTACGTATTGATTGTGGTATCCAACAAGATACCTTTTGAAGATTTACCACTGGAATGACTGACTGGGTTACCAAGTCAGTCATTTCACTCATAAAATTTCAAATATCTTCACTTGTAATGCGAATGGGCAGTCGATAAGCTAATCTTGACAACTAATGGATTAAGAGATTTCTGAATGAATGGAGTTAACAATCTTATAGACTGCTCAAGTGGAGATATATTACTAAGATCACACTAATTACTTTGAAAGGATCTTGGGAATTATACAGCCCTTGCTGAATGGATTGCACAGTCAAAAGTGCTAGAGTGACCACCTGCGTCTTGGGGCTAACAGATTGTGATTCCTTAAGACAGACGCTCGTATGAATTATGATACTAATCCTGAAAATCAACATATCGATTACCGCAGCAACAACGTTTAGTCCAGTTGTTACATTAAACCCTTGGTGGCCAAATCAGCCAAAACCATCCTTTGCTGTGGTCGTTAGAAATGCACGTGTGCGGGCCAAGAGAAGTGGTCTTGTATGTAGGCCTACGGGAGATTATTTTAAAAACAAATTAACTGAAGTGTGTTGGCTTGCTAAGATATCAACTGATTTAAGTCAAACTAATTAAAAAATATGCATGATTTTACGTATGTATATTGAGGGCCGAGAGCTACATGATAAGAAATGAAGAGTGAAATGAGTTAATAAATCACAGAGAATTAAGTTTATATTTTCTAGTAACAGAAATGACATTTGTATGATTTAAGAAATAATTTAGTTGAATATTTTTTAATTAATAATTTTGATCGAAATCCAAAATGAGAAACGTAGTGGCTTTGAAAAGAATTCAAATGCATTTGAAAATTCAAATGCAAATGCAAAGCTTCTCATGCAAATGCAAATGCAAATACATGAGATTCAAATGCAAGTGCAAATGCAAATGCGTCAGAATTTTTTTAATTGCATTTAAATGCAAATGCAAGTGTAAATGCATCTAAATGCAAATACAAATGCATGTGCACGTGTACCCAAGCCTGGTTAGTTATTTGCATATCTTAAATTAGTATATGAATCTTCACAGAACTGCTATTCCATTGTAAAAGCACAATAGCATTGAAAATGAAATAATGTATTATTACAAAATATGCTTTCAAATCAAGAGAGTTTGTTTGATGTATACATATTTCACCCACGTCCAGTATCGGAATAGAGATTAACAGAATTTGACACACTGATGTGGTGTATAAATCGCGATTTGACTTGACACGCTGATGTGGTGTATAAATCGCGATTTGACCTGACACGCTGATGTGGTGTATACATCGCGATTTGACCTGACATACTGATGTGGTGTATAAATCGCGATTTGACCTGACACACTGATGAGGTGTATAAATCGCGATTTGATTTGACACGCTGATGAGGTGTATAAATCGTGATTTGACCTCTCATTTAGTCGGTCATCGCTATTAGTCTCACCAATAAGTGTCATAAAACTATTGCAATCATCCTGTTGCTCTGTCTGCCACGACCATATACGTTCGACTGGCAATAGCCTCAGCAAACATGGGTATGTGGTATTTCGTGCTATCTTGGAGACATCTTGTCGTTGCCATAAAATGGTTATTAAAGAGGTCATGAGGACAAGACGCCAAATAGAGGGGCCGATTTATAAATATACAATGCGCATTTTTTTAAATCGATTTTAACGCATTGAAAACTAAATTCCCATACTCTAATTTTCAAGATAACCGTACAGGGTAAGCTGTTGACTATTTTAAAACTAATTTTACTGGGAGATGATACTAAATTGGTTTCAAAAGTATTCAACAGAATGTATAATAAATTGCACATCCTACAAATTCTCGCAATTCACACAGTTACTTTGACATTTGATTGTAGCGTCAGGTAACAGGTGAAGTATTTATTATACAGTCAGATACGTGAATAACAGGCCGGATCCTTCCATTAACATAGTACCTGTTATAGGCTTAACACTATACATACCCATATAATTTGCATGGCTTTGTCAGGTCTCGGTGTAACCTATATATCTTGCCCTTGTAGCAAGTATATTGGTACTGGTATGTTGACAATATTTGCCATATGCCCACCAATGATCATTTTGGCACGTAGGGCGTCATAGTAATTGACAGTCTTGTAAATTTGGATTCTAAAGATCACATAGACCTCGAAATGCAGGTGAAAATCACATTTTTAACACATTTATAGATCGTATTTAGCTTCGTCGTTCATTTCTGTGGTGTTGGATAGGTATACGTGGGTGAACTCCTGCTTTGGCTTCATTCGCGAAGAGGTGTGCAGCCCTGAGGCGTTCTGTAGCTATTGGAAGTAGACTCTTGTCCTCGTCGATAAAGTAAACATCATCTGCATACTCCATCTCTAGTGGCATAGCCATCATTGAGATTGGAGGGTTTGGTCTTGTGGAGTGTTCTCGAACAGATGGAGAGGTAGCAAGTGAAAAACGCTGGTGATAAACCATCACCTTGTGGCGATCCTTTTGGTGCTTCAAACTGGGCGGTAAGCGTTGATTTGACTCGAACGTTCATTTTTGTGTTTGCTAATAAGAGTCACAATAGTCATAGTTTGTAAAAATCGCAGACTGCTTGATGGGAAATTGACGGATCTGTGGTCGGTTTATGGTATCAGTACATGCCGATTATCATCTTGTAGAGGCGCAATGCTTTGATGCGATTACTGGGGTCAACATTCGTTGTGCCAAGACAACTGCAGTGCAGCTGCCTCCTATTTTAAAACCTCTCTGGCAATTTCGAGTAAAGTTGCCAATCCTATCTCTGATACAGAAATAATCGACGACGGCACCCGCTTCCATCGTGGCACTGAGAAGTTGTGGAAGATCTGCGAGCCATTATAAATCATCGCTGGCCACACAGTCTAATATCAAATTCAACACTCTACACAGTGCGAGTAGAACTCTAGCGATGATCTATGTTTGGAAATGTTCTACGAATACCAGAAGATACGCCTTCCAAGAAAGCACTAGAATTTGCTGTGGTGCAAAGGACGCCATAACATCAATGTGCAAGGTGTGTTGCGATCAGACCTCAAAAACATAATCTAGGACCATTGGAGACGAGAAAGAACTTCAAGGAAATCAAGACACCCACAGTATACAAAAAAGCTTATTGGAGCTGAAAGAAGTTCCACGTCTTGTGCTTCAGAACACAGTCAGTCATCATCGTCATTATATATATAACACAGTATGATTTTGTGTATATGTTTTAATACCCAGATAAATCTTATTATTCGCATCGGGAAAGCTAAACAACCTAATACACTACGCTAAATAGGCTAAATTCCAGAATTAAAGCTCAACAGATTGGCTTTGGCATCAAGGAAACCAAACAAGCATAGTACTACCTCTGAAAAAATTAATTTGTTATTAGGATTAATGTTTTAGTGGTACTGTTTTGTGTTCCATAAGCTGTCGTGGATAAACCTTGATTATGTCTTGAATGGTGAAAAGAAAGAATAAAGCAGTTAAGGTTTCATGGATCATATGACTATTTATTGGCAGATTGGTCAGTGTCTTGGTTGCAGATCCATGATCGAGCTATGATTACACACATTACTTACCATGACAATGGATTGACACTCAAGCATCTGCTTATAAAATCAAATAGGTGCATGTTTACTGCTGTCACAATCAAAACATTGTAAGAACGTCACGATTATGGAAACGTATATCATTAAAATATATGGCGTGCATGCCTTTGATAGATTCACAAACCAATAAATATTATGTTGAATAGCTGGAACCTAATTTGGCTGGGACCTGTGCAACCAGAAACAGCTCAAGTAAAATTAGTTTAAAAATATTCAACATCTTACCTTGACATTTAGATTCTAGGAAGACAGGTTTCAAAGTTTTAAATCGAATCCAAAAAGGGTTAATTTGGTCAGAGATTAAGGAGAATATTGGGGCATATTGAGAAATTGATCCCACTATTCCATCAGTAAGGTAAATCTAGGAGGACACGGGTAATATAGGAAACCAATCTGTCAGTCAAATATATGACGTCATAATGAATTACATCAGATGTGAGTTAACGTCACAATGAATTACGTTATGAATGACGTATCTAGGTGCGTCATAAACGCGTAATAGTCCGTCAAGTTGAACGAATTATCTGTTTTTACTATCTGATAAGCATTCTATTGAATATTTTGTGATTATTTTGAAGCCCATTTGACTTGGCGCTGTTGCTGCCATAGGCATCAACGGCACACAGCCAAATTAGTTTCAAAATATTAAACAGCTATATACTTCCCTCCAGAAATGCAAGAGATGTAATCTGAGAGCATGTTGATTTCAATATTTTCTTGGGGAAGACCCCCCTCACCCTGAGATACCCCGTTTGCCTTGGCTCGCAGATATATGCTGATTAGTATTAGGGTGTTGATTCACCCCTTATGACACTCCTAAATCCGTCACTGAAGTAGCGCATTGAGTTGAGGCTAGACAATTCATTGAATAGTGGCCATAGGATATTAAATACATGCCAACCATGCACACGTTCCATTTAAAAATTAGAAATGTAGCAAGCAATGCGATAGGCGTGCATGGTGGCCCAGAATTAAGAACAATATATGAAGCATACTGATTGCATTCAGTACGTCAGGTGACCACAAGAACGGAAGCCAAGAAGCGTGTACCCTTTCAGAAGCTATGAGGCAATAGAGTACTCTAGTTTTAGATATTCCCGGCCCATCTCAGATCCATCCATTCATGCGTATGATTCATTCATTCATTCATTCATTCATTCATTCATTCATCCATCCATGCGTATGATTCATTCATTCATTCATTCATTGAGGCATCCATCCATTCATTCATCCAATTCATTCATTCATTCATTCATTCATTCATTCATTCATTCATTCATTCATTCATTCATTCATTCATTCATTCATTCATTCATTCATTCATTCATGCATTCATGCATTCATTAATTCATTAATTCATACATTCATTCCATCATTCATTCATTCATTCATTCATTCATTCATTCATTCATTCATTCATTCATTCATTCATGCATTCATGCATTCATGCATTCATTAATTCATTAATTCATTAATTCATTCATTCATTCCATCATTCATTCATTCATTCATTCATTCATTCATTCATTCAACGATCCGTGCATATGATTCATTCATTCATTCATTCATTCATTCATTCATTCATTCATTCATTCATTCATTCATTCATTCGTTCGTTCGTTCGTTCGTTCGTTCGTTCATCCATCATATGAATCATTCATTCATTCATTCTTCCACCCATCCATCCATCCAGCCAGCCAGCCAGCCAGCCAGCCACCCACCCATCCAAAACCCACCCACCCGCCCACCCACCCATCCAGCCATTCATTGATACAACCATCCATTCATTCATCCATTGATCCATTTATCCATCCATCCATTCATTCGTTCCGATCGTTGCCTCAATACCGACGTTTCGTGGGCCACAAATTAGACATCAGCAAGAGTGGAAGATGCAAACTGATCAAATGGACAACCACGGCGATGATTAACAATAATTATCCATTCATCAAACCATTCATTCATTCATTCATTCATTCATTCATTCATTCATTCATTCATTCATTCATTCATTCATTCATTCATTTGAATCATCCATCCATCCATCCATCAATCTACCCACCCACCCAACCACCCAACCATTCATCCATTCGTTCCTTCGGTCATCTGTTGATATGTTCACTGGCTTCGCTCATGTAATCATTCATTCATTTTTACTTCGTTCCTTCGTTATTTCTTTCATGTTGGTATGCTAACGCGCGCATGCATGCATGCGTCCGTGCGCGTGTATGTATGTGTCCGTCGTTCATTCATTCATTATTTCTTTCATGTACACGTGGGTTCCCTCGTCCATTCGTTCGCTCGTTTTGTTCGTTCGTTCGCCCATTGGTTTGCATATCTTTCATTATTTCGTTAATTCCAGCTTTAATCATACGTTCCGTCGTTGGCTCGTGTACTCCGTGTCTACGTGTTCTTGATTCCATCTTTTGTATGTTTTCCGATATGTTTGTCACTCCACACATCATGCATCGTTTATAAACCAGTTTTAGCTATGCCCCGCCATCCTCTAGCTAAGCTCCACTTACGCTTTGTCCGTGCTGGGGTCGATCGAGCCATCATCCCTCAACTACCTGACTATCAATTTCCAGAAAACTATACAGGTAAGCTCTTGAATAATTTGAAACTACTTTGTTCTGTTGCTGCAGTCAAATTAGTTTCAAAATATTCAACAGCATGTTTATTAAATAGTAAAGACATACAATTCCTACAACAACGCTTAGTCCATCATCAATTATACATCATGTCCATTTAAATGTAAATGGTTTAAGTCCGGGTGAGCGTCACAGGCCCTTGGGCCTCTTGTATTGTCTATATTAAAATGGGATTAATTCACATATCCAAATCATAGTAATATATAACGTTCCTAAACCAGCCTCCTAACACTCAGATTGGTTATATAATTTAAAGATTATTCAATCATGCGCGTACTTGAATATATCCATAATCAATATAGACAAGCATGAGTGAAATTACTTTTGTAGAGCTATAGAACTGTAAACCAGTGACGAGATTCAAGTAACCTATAATTCCTAAGTATATATTTAACAAGGGGGATAACTCTGCTGTGAGTGAATGAATCAGCATCATTTTCACAATGGATCAATGGACCTTACCGGTTTTAGCTATGCCCCGCCCATCTCTAGCTAAGCTCCACCCACACCTCGCTCGTGTTGGGATCGATCGATCTCTAACACCCTAACTATAAATTTCCAAAGAAATACACAGGTAAGCTGTTGATATTTTGAAATTAATGTGATTGGATGCAGTTGCTGCCTAAGCATGTTTCTTAAATGGCAAAGAATTACAAAGACATAAAATTCATAAAACGTGGCGGACCATTTGAGATTTAATTACGGTCTATATGGAACCTTTTGTGACGTAATGATTATGACGTCATCATACACGCGCTGAGCTGATTATGACGTCATACGAGGCCTGATGATGGATGGATACTCTGGAAGGGTGAATTGGATGAGTATGGGAATATATTTATCCAGGTTTGATGTAAATCTGTCAAAACATAACAAGACGTGCCACCATTGTTGATTACGCACACACGGATGGACACGCTTTGGATGGGCAGACGGGCGGATTGATGGCTAGACGGACAGACAAACGACTGGGCAACAGGGATGCGCAGACAGACGGATAGATGGACGAATGGACAGGCGTGGGGCTGATGGATAGACAAACAGCTAGACGGATGGGCTGATGGCTAGACAGATAGACAGGCAGCTAGACAGACATACAGATGGACGGACAGGCAGCTAGACAGACATACAGATGGACAGACAGGAGGGATGGTCAGATGGACGGATTGGTGGATGGACGTACGTACATGGATGCATAGATGGATGGCCAGATGGACGGACAGACGGATGGATTCCTAGACGAATGAACAGACTACATAACTAACTGATGAATGGACAGACAGATTGACGGATGGACAGATAGGTGGAAGGATGGACAGATGAATGGACGCCTAGAGGGACGGATGGAATGCGTAACTAACTTATGGAATGACAGATAAATCGACGGACGAACATCTAGATGGATGGACGGATGGAGTGATTAATTATCCAATTAACATATTACATAACAAAGGGACCATAAAATTAATGTACTAAGGGATAAATGAAGGGATTAATGAACAATGGCTAAGCAAGCGTATGAACGAACAAACGAATGGGCAAATGAATGAATAAGTCAAAGAACAAACGATCATAAACTGCGCGAATGAACAATTTACCAAGCAAGTATAGTTTTCAATGAATGAGTGAATGAATAATGAACGGATTAATGAGTACAACACTACAGTGGGGCAGAATGATGGCAAGAATGAGGGGATTAACCCAATACATGGACAAATGAGGCCGTCGGAGAATGGTTGGAAGAATAGCAATATAATCATAGAAGAAATAAGTGTGGACCCAATAACAAGTCTTGAGAGAGATATAAACAAAGGTATAAATAACAAATCAAGAGTCCATAGATTCATTATGTATACATCCGGGCCTATAGCTCATTAAATTATCCACTCAAGGTTATGATTACACAAACCAATCAACAACAAATGAACAAACAAACAAGGACAAGCGGGCGAATGGACGGAGGGATGAATGGACGAAGGACGGACGGACTGCCTCCTAGATGGACGGACGGACAGACGGACTGACTGACTGAGCAATAGTCTTCATTGACTAGACATAGCTTTACTTGCTTGACTTTACTTTAGCCTTTGACATAATAACAAGTTGACAACACTGTAATTTTTATATCTTTTTTCTTCATATAAATTTAACAACAGCATACAGACAGTATTCGCGTGGGAATCACCCACCAGCGATCTTCTTGAATCAATATCAAACCATCATTTGTATACAATTTTCGACAATGATCAGGAGAATAATTAAAAATAGATTATATAACTGAAGCAATCGGTCGGTGTACACAACCCCCTTGAATTTATGTGACAAAATGCCAGAAACGTTGAAAGCACTTTACATACATTAACACATACGTCATAGCGGCCATTTTGCGACAGCCATTTTCACATAGTACACTTGAAGAGGTTTCTCAACAGTATATCTAAAGACCTCTTAAGTATATGTTAATGATACAGATTAATATGTCATTTGATATGATTTTATTTCGGCATGTGTCGACTCGCTAACACCGTTCAAGTCTTGCTGACTGTTACTAATCGCAGGATGGCGGCTCTGATCTTTCACGCGTGGCTTGATTGCGCCATATGGTGTGCTCTCCGGGGTTTATACTAATTGGCCACCTATGACATCGCGATTGGATGGGCGTCGCTTACAGACTTACTCCTAAATGTTATTATATTTAATACGTATCAAAATCTCTCCTGCCATATTTCTATGGGCAGATTAGAAGAGTGCCATCTGGAGATGATGTGCACTCTACTACTATCACCACCATCGCCACCATGGCGGTGTGTATGTGGGGTTTGGGGGATATTCTTCTGGTCAACAGGGGACTATTCCAATATATTACATATTCCCTTGCAAAATATCGGAAACATACGATTAATCCTTAATTGTTGTCTTACGTCTGAGTTTTGTGAATGTTGATCAATTCTAGAGGTTGCCTATTTTACAAGTGATGATAATCATGAACTGTGAAATGCAGCTGCAGTAGTGTGAAAACACACTAAAGTTGAATTCAGTCTCTTTCTTCTTTGACCCTGCTTCTTAACTTTTTTCTGAACGGAATTATTGTGCTATGCACTAACAGCTTACTAGGTACTGGCTTTGAAATGAACACAAGATTGCTCGTTCGATCACTCGCTCGCCTACGTACGCGTGAACCAGTTGCGTAACCGGTCACATATTTTTGTGACTCGAGTTGAGTCGAGTCATTTATATCAATGACTCTAGTCGAGCAGAGTCATTATGCCACAGTGACTCGAGTCATTTGGATGTTGACGTCGAGTCGAGTCATAACGATGACCCCAGTCAAGTCGAGTCACTGCTGGCAACATTGAGGTGCATGAATTGATGATGATGGTGATGATGATGATGATGATGATGATGATGGAGTCTTTCCACTGCAAGCGACCCGAGCTTCTTTATGTTCGCAAACAAGTTGATGCTGTGGCCTCATTTGAGTGCCTAATATATGGTGACACCTACCGCTACAATTCACCTTTCCAGAGTATCCATTTATCAATCTGAGGTCATATGACGTCATAATCAGCTAAGCGGTGTGTAGGATGACGTCATAATCATTACGTCATAAACGATTCTATATGGCCCGTCTTTAACTCTTAATAGTCTGACACGTTGTACGAATTGAATGTCTCTACTATTTAATAAACATGCTGTTGAATATTTTCATAGGCAACAACAGCACCCAGTCGTATTAGTATCAAAATATTCAACAGCTTACCAGTATAGTTTTCTGGAAATTGATAGTCATGGAGTTCAGAGATCGATCGATCCCAACCCTAGCTAGTTGTGGGTGGAGCTTAACTGGAGATGGGCGGGGCATAGCTAATAATAGAATGGTCCATTAGACTGTGTGGCCAGCGTTGATTTGTAATGGCTCACAGATGTTAGTGGTAATATGTATCAAGTTTGTTTAAGAGTAGTTTTGGAGCTGCCCAGCTGTTGCATTAGGCATGTCCACTCTATCCATCTATCATATGACGCTATAATTAGATACGTGACATGTAGAGTTACATCATAATCAATGGCGTCATTGTGATGTCATGAATGACGTAGATAAGTACGTCACGAACGCATAATTGAAGACGGACTATGCGTTGTTGTACGAATTGTATGTCTTTACTATTTAATAAAGATTATGTTAAATATTTTGAAACTAATTTGACTGGACGCTGTTTCTGCAATACAGCACCCAGTCAAATTAGTTTCAAAACATTTAACAGCTTATCTGCATATCTTTCTGCAAATTGATCGTCAGGGAGTTCAGGGATCCATCGATACAAACACGAGCGATGTGTGGATGGGGCTTAGCAAGAGGTGGGCGCGGCTTAGTCATAACTGGAAAGGTCCATTGAATGACATTATGGAAACATATGTTGCATTGTACAGTTACATCTTGACTTTCAAGGGCATGTTAGAGCCACAAATCCAAGACCTCCAAAATGACTAAAAGGCGAAGAGGTGCGTAGCCTCGAGCTGTTCTGCGGCTATTGGAAGTATGCTAGTGTATCAAGAAGAGCTTTCCCTCATCGATAAAGTCACCATCCTCTGCATACTAGTGGCATACCCATCATTGAGATTGGAGTGTGGAGTGTTCTCGAACAGATGATATAGCTTCGGCGAGATAGCAAGCGAAGATGACTGGTGACAAACCATCGGCTTGTGGTGATCCTATTGATGTTTCAAACTGTGCGGAAAGCGTTGATGTAATGCGAAAATTTAGTTTTGTGTTTGCCAATAAGTCTCACCATGCGTAGTTCGTCATCATCGCAGCCATCTTGATGGACAATTTGAAGGATCCGTTGTTTCTTGATGGTATCAAATGCGCGTGACATGTTGATTCCCATCTTGTAGAAGTCTCAATGCTTTGATAAAACTACTGATGTCAGCATTCGTTGTCCCCGGACTATGTCAGCGCAGCTACGCCCTCTCTTAAGACCACTCTGCCAGTTTCCAGGAAATTTATCAATCTTATCCCTGATGCGAGGTAATGTCGCCGACCAAAGAAAGTCGTACGTTGATGATCCACTTTGCATTGAACGGCCTAAATGTATGAGGCGCACAACCAGAATGGAATGCGTACCACGAAATAGTTCATCGTAGCAGCAATTTTGAGAACTCGAGTCTTTAGAAGTTTTGACGCAAGTCGAGCCGATACTTTGGAACAAAGGCTCGAGTCTAGTTGAGACATTTAGTACCAGTAGCGTCGAGTGATTTTTCCATAGTGACTAGAGTCGAAATCACTGAAAATTTTGACCTTAGTCCTTACAACTCTGGCGTCAACAGGAACACATACCCTGATGTAAGTACGCACGCGCGTATGCACACCCAGTCACCCACACGGTCTGACACCTACTGATGATGATGATGATGATGATGATGATGATGAAGGCGTAATTCTATTGGAAGTTGTGTATCAAGAAAACCTTTTCCCTCGTCCATAATGTCAACAACATCATCTGCATACTCCATCTATCGTGGTAAAACTATCATTGAGATTGGAGGGTTTGATCTTGCGGAGTGTTCTTGCGCAGATGACTGCGTTGTCGCGCGGTAGCAAGTGAAAAACACTGGTGATAAACAACCACCGTGTGCTGATCCCATTGATGTTTAACTGTGCAGAAAATATTTATTTGACGCGAACGTGTATTTTTGTGTTTACCAAGAAGTGTCTCACCAGGCGTAGTTCGTCATCATCGCAGCCAGCTTTCTGGAGAAATTAAAGGACCTGTGGTCTCTTAATGGTATCAGATGTACGTAACGTGGCGATTCCTATCTTGTAGACGTCCCTATGCTTTGATAGTATTACTGATGGCGTTGTGCCCATTGGAAATGTTAAATTGTTAAATTGTACAAAGTATGGCCTCTATATTGTCCGGTATGGCATATGAGTTAATCCAGAATGCGTACTCCGTGCGTACGTTGTTGTGCACGCAAGCACGTACGCATGTACGCACGCGCGCACATACACACGCACGTGCACCTTCACATGGATGCTCACGCACATACGTACGCGCGCACATGTACGCTCGCACTGGCATACGCACGCACGTGCGCATGTGCGTGCGCTCGTGCGTGCGTGCGTGTGTACTCGATTCAAAGGGTCCAAGACGGAAAGAATTTGGAAATCCCTCGCGATGTAGCATTATCGCCCTGACATTAATACGTTGATATTCATGAATCCACTATACATTGTGGCTCATACAAATGTTCCAATTAAACACCAACCAGGCTCACATACTAATTTTTGGCATGTCCACTGATAGTGCGCCAAGTGGGTCATATGAAGTATCAAGCCTCAAACATTTTATTTGTGTATGTTTAGTCATGTAGGATCATAATATACAGACATGTTTGAAAGCTGTCCAGTAATTAAAGGGCCGTGTGTTTGGAGAATCGGGCAGCGATTGTCTACAGTATAGTGAGATGATTTATTATGGGCAAACCGGCAGGTTCTTGGGGGTATTTAGTTGGAAATGGAATAGCTAACAGATGCTATGATACTTATCCTTCTATCTAACTTATATCTAAGTGATGCAATGCAATGTATAATGAGCGTAAAACTTCAATGGATGGACCAATTTCTGGCTATGCCCCGTCCTTTGTTTTTGTAGCTGGAATCGATTTATAAATATAGGCCTACTTTGAAACCTAAACTCCGAGAAACCGAGAATCGAAATTTCAAGGTAATTACCGGTATAAAGTTAAAGTGTTGAATATTCTGAGACTAATTTGACCGATAAATTTTCGTCCTATCAAGGTGGCGAACTGTATAGTTGTAAACAAGTTAATTATTATGAGGCCTACATATCCGTTCAAATAGGTTGTTGTAGAACAATGCACTTAAAGATAAAGACTTTCCAATGACACTGCACATTAATTGGAAATATAAAGACGGCGTTGATACAAAGCTAACCAGAGTGTTAACGCCGCACCGAAGATTGCAAACTTGAAATATATACGTATACATTGGTTTGGTGTTCTTGAAGCTGTCAATACACTTGCAATTGTGAGTGATATAAAACTTAATATGTAACGAATTCATTGAGCTAATATTGTGTGTCTATCTTAGAGATATTTAATAGGCTATCGATATATTGGAAAGTGACTGTAGATGTGTGTTGAATTAGTGTAATCATTTGATCGCAATGTTATTTTTTGTTTAAATTGTGGTTTATATATAACTCTATAGCCTACTATATAACTTAACTATATAAATAGGCTTGATAAATTACGAATGTATGATATGTTATTTTCTATGAACCATGTTGAAAGTAGCTTATGAATCTTTCAAGAACCCGAATTACCTGTATATTTTAACCCTAATTACCTGTAAATTAAATGACTGGGGAACACATTTTGCTGGCCTAGATAGCATTCCTCCCTCCTCCTTCGACCTCCGTTATAAGACCACGTCCCTCTTACCTAACATCGCCTAATAAGAAGTTTACGCAGTCAAATCGTTTTCAAAATATTCAGCTCGCAATGGCGGTGAGCGGATAAGCAATGTCTAACAATGACAATAGGGTGGTCTGTCTAGAATTGAGTGTGTTCTGCTTTATGTGGACAATCAACAGAAGATGTGCTGTTCATCACCATCAGGGTGTTGCTGGAAGTGCATCACTCTTTTGTCTGCGTTCTTCAGATGCATGATGCTATTTCTCCGGGATTCTTAATTTTCCCTGGCTTTTATTATGGGTTTTTCCATGAAGGATCACTTTCGACACGACAGGCGATGTATTCCGCTTTGGGATATAGAACCTTACAGACTTAGATTAGATTTACTTCTGCGCGGTATGTGCTATTGTGGCTTGCATGTATTGAAATACAGTTAACGAGGCTGAGCGATGAAATAGACCAGGTCTGTAAATGAGAATATCAGGCCTATGGCTTACAGCTAATTCACCTTTCCAGAGTATCCATCTATAATCTGACGTCATTTGACGTCATAATCAGCTACGCGGCGTATATGATGACGTCATACTCATTACGTCATAAATGATTTTATTTGGCCCTTCTTTAACTCTTAATAGTCCGACACGATGTACGAATTGTATGTCTCTACTATTTAATAAACATGCAGTTGAATATTTTGGAACTAATTTTACTGGATGATGTTGCTGCCATAGGCAGCAACACGACCAAGTCAAATTAGTTCCAAAATATTCAATAGCTTACCTGTATAGTTTTCTAGAAATTGATAGTAAGAGAGTTCAGAGATAGATTGATCCCAACACGAGTGACGTGTGGGTGGAGCTTAGCTAGAGATGGGCGGGGCATAGCTAAAATGGAAGGACCCTTAGCCATTTCGACACAGTCATGTTTGGGAAGGATTTGTCCATGGAATAACATTCCGCCACAGGAGATAAAGAGCACATAGAGTGGAGGTTAGAAGAAGAGTTGCGACATGATTGACACATGGTTGATACACGAAGCCGATACTGATCTACCTGTGGAGGCTTATTTTGAAGAACACCATCTCATAAGATTATGAAGATAATACCCACAGGATGATGTGCAAATCAGCGTCCAATTGTCAGCATTTCTTAGCTTTTATTTTATAGATTTATATTCATTTATTTTAAGATATTTTTCATTACTTTTGACATCCTTATAGAAATATGGATCGTTGGAGAGGGCGCGTGGCTCTGGTGACAGGTGCTTCTGTTGGCATAGGAGCAGCCAGTGTACGCGCTCTGGTTTCTCATGGAATGAAGGTCGTTGGGTGTGCCAGAGATGTGGCTAAAATACAAGTACGTTATTAACTCTCACGTGTAGTGCCTTTATTAAATTTATAAATACGAATTTTGAACACTCAGTAAACGGATTTAATACTATTTACGTGATTCGGTATCTAATGACCTCTCTCTCTGACCTACTGCTATTCAACTAGCACCCACCTAGCACCCCCCCCCCCCCACCATCCCACCCTCCCTACCTCTCTCTCTCTCTCTCTCTCTCTCTCTCTCTCTCTCTCTCTCTCTCACCTCTCTCTCTCTTCTTCTCTCTTCCTTCTCTCTCTCTCTCTCTCTCTCTCTCTCTCTCTCTCTCTCTCTCTCTCTCTCTCTCTCTCTCTCTATTAAAACTCTCTCAATCAAAACTCGCACACCTGATAGAAATTATCGCATCCGTTATCCATCTTTTACCAATCACCAGACCCGTTGCAGCCGCACCGCTTACAAAGAAAGCTACCGCCGTGATGCGTCGATGGCAGTGCAATTGCAATGTATACAGAAATATGTACAAATTGTATTTGCAAAATAATATTCTGTTTACTTACGCCAAATAGGCTTAAAATTAAATTGTTAAATATTTCACGTTTAAAATTTCAAATCCGGAGGAGTAAAGGCCAAAGGGGGAGGATAAACATGCTTTTTCATTGGTCCTCCAAAGTCAGGTGGTTTTTGGATGGGCGTGTACTAGTGCTTTCGGTTTGCGCCTGAGCTGTGCACTATCTCACCGTCGTTGGAAACATTGGCAGTCTCCTTCGCTCCATGCCTCTCTCCACCCAGGAGTATAAATGAGTACCAGTGTAAAAGCTGGGGAAGTTACCAATAATAGACTGAAATAAAACCAGTCTATATATGGGACCTGGTATCAGGGACTCGATAGACGCCAATCAAACCAAGATTTCTATGGGCAGATATTTGCGAGTTGAAATTGTATAGCTCTATCTATCGGTCTGCCTCTCTGTCTGTCGGTCGATTGGCTTGTCAACTATATTTGCCAAAAGAAAAGCTGACTGTGTTGTAACCAGAGCGCATCGCACTTGCTGTTCTTCCTCACATATCTATTGTTTTACACTTTGGTTTCGTGTGGATGGGATTTACGGGATTTTATGTGTGTGCAGGAATCTGATCTAAGTTCAATAGGCGTCAATGGGAGGTGGAGATGATTACTGGTGCATTGTTTCCGTATGTTTGCTACATGCACCTTGTGCACTCGTGTTCATATTCTCTTGAATTTGAATGCATGATGTGTATTTAGTGGGCAGAGGAAGCAACATTATGTCAGTGATGGGTGAGGCTTTGTTTAAGATCTATTGGTTTGAACCTGTATGTTGAACATCTTGTGTGGCCGGCTGCATGCATGGCTCGCAATCACTTTTATCTGGAACTAACATACATTCAACATGGTTATTGACCTACGTATTATTATAGGATTTAGTTGACTCAGAAAATGTTTAAAATAATTTAGTTCAATCTCCTGAAGAGGGATGAGTTCGATTAAGAATTAACTCTTACTAGCGATTGACTAGGCCCCTATAAATAGATTGTTACACAGACGCCACTGGTCATGTCGGACCCCTGGCTATTTCCTTAGTATGACTGCCCGGTTCGAATGCAAATGTTGTAATGCGATGCCATAATAGTAGTAGGCATATGCCAGAACATAACATTGCCAATGTATGATGTCATATTGTCATGGTAAGGAATCTCATTATTTTCTCTATCGATGGCTGTCATTGGCTGACAGGCTATAATCCACCAGCCAATCACAGCCCTCGTCACGGCAATCCGTAGATACCTCTCACTGGGTGAAAAGCTTTTTAGGGACACTACCTACGGCGTGCTACGTTATATTCAAAATATAAGATGCCGATACAAATACATAGATAAATAAAGACAAAATATAGTAGCCGCCTAATTTTCAGGCTATTGTAGATGAACTGAGTGGTGAGTCAGGAAGCTTACTCGCCATAAGATGTGACTTGGGAAAGGAGGACGATATTCTGACGATGTTTAGTGAGATAAAGAAACAGTATGGTGGTGTGGATGTCTGCATTAACAACGCTGGTCTTAGACATGAAGGCGCATCACCATTGTCCGGAGAAACAAAATACTGGAGAGATATGTTGGAGGTAAGTAAAGCTTATTCTCAATAGTCTATAAATTATAAGGTACATAGATTACCTGGTACAATACATCTAAGAAATAACTTAACATGCTTCCAAAACAAAATAAAATGTACTGTTGAATATTTTGAACTGTCTTCAAGTTCAAGTATGTTCAAAATATTTAACAAAATATTTCCCATTGGCGTAGGAATGATTTTCTAAGCTGGAGTTAGGGGAGGGGATGGGGGTGGTGGTCCGAGGAAAAATGTAAGAATCTAGATAGTCTCTGATGGCATCTACTGCATTTCCTGAGGCAAACGATTGACACAATGACAAAGTAAATTTTTGTTTTTTTAATTAATAAAAAGGTGATACCTGATTGTCAATACAACATGATGTACCGCTTTCTCACTGTGGGTACATAATGTGGCATTGTGAATCATGCTTAGAATTAACCAAATGTGTCTGTGTCATATTTCTCTTCAACCATGTCTTTATACGACGCAATATACTGAACGTGAGTTCATTTTCAGCATTGACGTGCATAATTGTTAAATTTACTTGCATTTGACTCCCAGTTTATATGATTTCTCAAGTGGCAGATTTCTCAAATATTTCCGATGACAGTGCACGGGTATTCAAATTACAATTATACAATGTATGTATGGTTACTGTATTATGCGGCTGTAGTAGTAGAAACATCATACAGCTGCAGTCAGTCCTTCTTCGCTTTTGCCCACTGTGTCTTATCCTCAGCCAAAATCCTTAGCTTCCTCAGGTCCATTCTTGACTTGAGTGTACCTAATCCAGCTTTCTTGAGGTCACCTCATAGCATGCTTAGCAGATTTATGCAATGACATCCTCTCCTGGATCTGTATTTTCGGGCTCCGAGTAGGGCGAATTCCAAGGCTCTCTGTGCTGGTGTGTCTTCTGACATCCTTAGCACATGACCAAACATGGACCATCTTTGCTGAGCGACTTTTACAGACAGCGGCGGCGTATTACACATCTCATATAGTGCATCATTGGAAATTATGCTCTCTGGCCATCGGTGTCCAAGGACATCTTTGGTCTACGAATCCATAGCTTCCAGAAGAGATGGAAAACTATGTTCCCCATGATACAGCGTGCAGCAATGTCAACAGTACTGCAAAGCAGTGAGCCCAGGATTTTACTTTTCCTCCATGGTTCGCCGCCACAGAGTACTCTCAGCTTGGTGTCTGCAAGCAATCCTCTCACTAGTCGTAGCTTATCTTCATTGCAACTGGCCTGGCGTAGTACATCTCGGCTCTTTGCGCGTTTAATTGTGTCTAAGGCTCGTGTCATGTCAATGCCCATTTAGTGGAAATCTCAGTGTTTGGACATGTCTACCGACACACGTATGCGTTGAGCCCATGCAATATCTGCGCAGCTGCCAACAAGGTTTGAAGCCACTTTGACATGATCCGGCGAAGTCGTAGATTTTGTCTCGGATGCGGCATAGAGCAACATTGGATAGGCTTTTCCGTATGCTGTTAAGGAGCACAATGGGCCGTAGATTGGCTGGGGGGCAGGTAGCTTCTTGGGCTTGGGCAGCGCGATAAGGATGCCTTGGCCTACAGCGTCGATGGGAAGGTGGTGCATAAAAGGTGAATTGATTATGTGCGTGAGCGGTTTGAGATAATGTCACTTGCATATTTGAATAGTTCATTGCTCATGCCATCAGGTTCATATACACGTCCATTTTTCAGGGCTTTAAGTGTCTTCTCAACCTCTGCTATATTAACAGGTGTTAGTAATGACCAGGGGTCTCCTGAGAATGGGTGCAAGGGCTCATCATCGTGGTCAGTGAACTGTGCCTTGAACGATTCTCGAATTGCCTTGGCTTTGCTGATAAGGTGTCCTTCAGAGTTGTGTACAGTGAGTGGTGGTGTGTAGTCAGCAACTCTCAGGGCTCGGACTGCCCGAAACATTTTGTGGCAGTCATCCGTGTCAGTGATTGCATCTGCTAGGGTGCCTGCTTGTTGGATAGCAAGATCTTTAAAGCATTCGCTAATGCGGCGCAGAATGTTATTGCGTTCCTGGTATAGTTTGGTGCGATCTTCACTTTAGCCACTTGAATAGATACGCAGACGTAACGCTTTCGGTTCTGCTGACAGTTTTACTACGAGATGGTCATCAGTATACCTAGTTCTATTGTTTTTAGAACACCTATGGTGCCAGTAGCTGATAATTCCATAGATATCAGTATTTTGGTTAAGGATTCGTTTGGATCGGAGCTAACGTCGATGTTAGCTATCTGCTCCCCGAGGGCCTTTTTGTATGACATTTGAGTGTCAGTGTCTCTGATGAGCTTGGGTAAGTTGTGGGTGACTCTACCCTCTTGCCTGGTATGGCGTTTATACATTAGGCAGATCTGGTTCATATGGAGGTGTGTAATGACTGGAATATGGTCAGAATTGAGGTATGTGCCTCCATAGGAACGAGCATCCCGAAGTATGGGGTTTTGCTGCTGTCTTGCATAGTATGAAATCTATTTGGTTGAAGACAGCCTTTGTAGCCTTAGAACCATTTGGGGCTTTGCGATCACCAATGTGTCCAGTCCATATTGTCTGGTGATGGCATGGGTGTTTGAAAGCTGTATTTGTGGCAAATAGGCCATTGGAACTAAGGAATGCCACCAGTGCATCTCCATTGCTGTTGCGTGTGGCCTCTCCATACGATTCCATGCATGAGCCAGTCCTGAACTTTTGTCCGCAATGCCGAGTTTACCCAGCTTGGAGTTGAATTCGCCACGCACGAACAGTTGCCATCCAGCTGGGAGAGTACTGGCGGAGCTCAGTTCTGCATAGAAGGAATCTAATATAGCTGGATTCTCTTTGGCCCTTTCGGTAATTGGTCCATATGCATTGACTATGCGACATTTAGTGGTGGTGCGCTTTCGTGTTGGTATAGCCAGGTCGATAAATGCAATGCAATCACTGACGTCTCCAAAACTAATGACATCTTCCACGGTAAGTGGCATGTTTTTGCTCCATGACTACTAGCTTATGGACTGTCTGCTTAGCTACGTTAGTCTCTTGAATGCATGTGATATCGATTTTATAGTGTTCACAGTCTTGCACCTAAGGTTTGCTTCTTTGATATTGCAGTCAGACCACGTACATTCCACGTAGCTATGGTAAGCTCCTTGGAAGATTGCGTTGTCCGAGGATGTCGAGTACAGTTTCTTGTTAGAAGGTTAGACATAGTCAGAGTTGACGGAGAGATGATCATAATTATTTTGTCAGTCTACAAAATGATCGAAAGATGAACATAATTTAGAAAATGGAAGAATCCATGATGGATCCACACACTCTTTCAGAAGAGTATTCAAAATTGCTGTATTTCCCCATATATTCACACAGCTAGAAAATGATAACGAAAGGCTTCGGTAATAAGTTTCCTTTAACTAGACAGCAATTTTCGCATGCAATGGCAGTTATTGAAGAGATGGGCCACGCCCCCCCCCCCCACCCCCCGACCCCCTCTCCCCCCCACACACACATACACACAAAATACTTGAATCTGATTGGCCGAGAGAGAGAGAGAGAGAGCAATAGAAACAGTTCTCGACCAATCAGATTCGAGGGAAAAGGGTGTGTGGCCTAATATGCAAATGAGATGGCGTCATAAACGCTCGACCAATCAGAACATCCGCCTCTACTACTATATTGAAAGTTTAGAATAGTTAATGGCTTACCAGTATGGTTACCTTCAAATCTAGATTTTGAGAATCCAGGTTTCAATGTTTCAATATAACACCAACACGCATACTACTTGGGCGGAGCTTAGTTAGAAATAGGTTGAGCATGGCTAGCAATCGATCCCACAACTTCATACATTACAATGAGTGCATTGAGTGAAACACAAATGATAAATTTCGCACATTTTTGTTATCTCATTTAGTCGTGATACACAATAAATGAATCCTCATCAGCCAGTCTGTCAGTCACCATGACATTTCTATTAAAGCCACAGCAAGGTATTGCACGGTTGCTAGGGTGATGGTAAATAACACGTTGGACTGTTTGGACTATTGGCTACACCATGAACCCACCATTTTGAAAAGAGTTGTTCTAAACCGTCCACCACTGATGATGTACAGGAAGAAGTTTATCGCATGGTTGACATACATGAACATCCTATAACAGATATTACCAGCCCCTTCCTTGCGTCTGAATCAACATCGCCAGACCGCAAATTGTACCAACTCAATCCACCTGCAAATACTATTATAACAGTGGGTGTAAGACATATAATAGTAGTTATAGAGACTGCCAAAAGTATTACAGTGACAGCTCTATTCCGATTCCTACTTCTTTCATGCTCCTCTGATAAATTGTCTCTTCTGCTAGAAACATACAGTTTGAGAATGATTGCGATGTTCCACAAGCATAACAATAACAGTGGGATTATGACGGAAATTACCACTTCAAATATCATAGACTTATCAATGTAGTCGTGATACTTAGTCGTGAGTGTACAAAAATATCTGTCATAGAATAGTATTTCCTCAGAAACAAATGTGTACATGCTACAGATAACAGCATCTACACCAAATAGACATATGACAGAACGACGTGCATTTGAAATGGTACACATAGCAGCCGCTTTCATGGGAAAACAGACCGCAATAAGACGTTCCAATGCTAAGAGCAACACTAGCCAGATTGATAT
>CM067371.1:10500215-10510215 GCA_034401795.1 Chaetoderma sp. LZ-2023a
TATGGCTGCAGAAGGTCAGACAGATAGGTCCGGTGCCATATTATGTATACATTGATAGGCCAGGCAAATGATCTTATACCGAATACTTTGAGTTATTGATAGCCAATGTAAGTCGTATAGCACGGTGTAGATGTGCTTATATTTGCCACAGAGGGATACTATCCTAGCTGCGACGTTGTGGACTGATTGAAGCTTCTGAATGAGGTTTTTTTTGGCGCACCTGATAGCAGGATGTTGCAATAATCTAGCCTAGATAAGACCAATGAAGCTACAAGTTTAGTGGTAGCCTCTTTAGTCAGGTACTTTCTGATGTTACTGATGTTTCTCAGTTTAAGAAAGCACACCTTGCAAAGATTATTGACTTGCTTATCCATACTAAGCTCACATATCTGTAAATTGGTTGTTTGCGTCTTTTCGTCTTTTCGTTATATATTTCCGGCCTGTCTTATGCGATCCTGAAAATAATTTATTGTCCTGAATCAATGCAGGAATCCAGCTTTAGCTGTGCCCCACCCATCTCTAGCTAAGGTTCACTCATGCGTTGTCTGTGTTGACATCAATCGATCCCTACACATTCTGAATCTCAATTTCCAGAAAACTATACAGATAAGCTGTTGAATATTTTGAAACTAATTTAACTGGGCGCTGTTGCTTCCATAGTCAAATTAGTTTCAAAATATTCAAATGCATCTTTATTAAATAGTAAAGATATACAATTCGTACAACTTGACAGACTATTAAGCGTTTAAGATGGACTAAATGGCATCATTCATGGCGTATTTGACTCTGGTGCCAGGCTACATGTGACGTAATTGAGTATGACGTTGTATGCCGAGAAGCTGGATTCCATTGAGACCATCTTGCCTCTACACCACATAATTGCAAATTAGTGTATGCTATTTCCTTCAGTGATGCATCGTATTTACATTGATGGCAATTTGAAAGTAAGAAATCAAATATATGTTTTAATTTTGTACGGTGGTTTGGGTTAGGATCGCTATGCAGGTCACAGATCCTATTGCAACAGTGTTTCTTTATGCTCCAGTTACGTAAACTGAGACTGGGGCAAAATAATGCAATTCGAATTTGCGATGCGTCAAACCTAATAAAATCGTGTTTGGTGTATGCCCAAAACTCGGAGATAACTGTGCGTTTCAACAAATAAATGTTCCTCTGTTGTTGAGCCCAATAAACACCTGTTACTCTTCGTAATTCCAAGTTTCTTTAGCAGAGAGACCACTCATAGTCTTCTATGGATTAATCGCCAAACAACATCTTTTCACTAAAGTGGATTCCTAGGATTTTGATTAAACTCATTGTCCATAGTGATGTCCATAGATTGGGCATTTCTTGTTTTCCAATGACCTAAAATAAGAGAACATATTTATATTTGTTTATTTTTAGACCAGATGATCTTTGATACTTTTGCAGGATACCATCCATTTTATGAAGATCCTTGTTTTGTTCTGCAAAGATAGTTGTATGGTCACAATATTGAGACATCCTAACGGGCTTATGCATACCTTGGATGTACAGACTCTAACAGTTGTCATATCATCTTCAATTAAGCTTACTTATCCACGTCATGCATGGCGTCATTGATTATAGCGTCATTCTACACGTCACATAGTTGATAATGACGTCATATGATGGAGGGTTAAACTGACGAGCTGAATAGCTAATCGATTGTCTGTAATATGAGGATAGTGGAGTTTCTTGTTGTTTGTGTTAGTTGCAGAGGCACACCCTTGCTAGGCACATACCCAATCACCGTCCTCAATAGAACATTCCCCCGGAAACAACTAGTTCTACAGAAATAAGCAACGTTTTGTACTGATTGCTTCCACTGTGCCAAAGAAATGCAATCAAATGATCAAGGTGTATTATGCATTTAAGACGACACGTGTCAGATTAGGCGACATTCTGACATATGATCGTATTTCGTTATTTATGTAATGCTTTGTACTGTACCCTGAATATATATATTATAAACTGGGGTTGTGACAATATACCATAAGAACAAGACCATCGCGCTACACACCTTGAGAGTACATATAGATTTTCACATTATTAGTGCTTGGGTTAGTGTATAACTACGTACTTGGTATTGTATCAAGATATACTCCATCAGGCCTAGTGTAAATGTCTAATAATGTTTTCTCCCATGTGGTCCTTTATTGTAGGAGGCCCATCAATTATAGGCATGGACTTTCGATGGACAGCCCATAGCTAAATATAAATATTATTGATCAATCATGAAATAAACAGCTTTTTAATTTGGAATTAGATACCGGCTTTCTAAGACATTGACCTGATGGATTTAGCCACCCAATTGTTAGCATGTTATTGCCACCCCATGGAGTTGGCTGATGTACTTAGTCTTCCAATGGTCATCATTCCAGGGCAACACCATGAGTTGACTGATCAAATGAATGACCACATTCTAGTGTATGATGAATTAAAATGAAGAGATCCGTTCTGTCACTTAAATTAATTAAGCCTGCGTCACTATGTAAGTATTAGGCATATCTCTGTCATAAAACCCAAAAAGTTGGTCACTATTGTACAAATTGTATGTCTATGCTAAATTTAAACCTTAATAACAATTCTATTGAATATTTTGAAGCTAATTTGGCATGGACACATCAATTTACTAGCTATGCCTCGCCCATTTATAGCTTGGCTACCTCAGGTTTTGCACGTGGTGGAATCGATTTGAAGCTTTGAAACTTGAATTCCTAGAATCTAAGTTTCAGGTAAAATGTTGAATATTTTGAAAGCAATTTGACTTGCGGCTGTAACTGCCTATAACAGCAACAGCAACCAGTAAATTACTTTCAAAAGAGTCAACACAATTTTATTAAACTGTAAATTCATTTAAAGACATGCAATTCGTACACATTATGATGAACCTTTTATGATATGATCATGTGATGTTAGCTAAGTATTGACGTATTTTGCCATGACGCCATATGAATTGAGTGACAGATGCTATCCCCTCCATTAGCAAGCCAAGCCAAATTACGCCAGTTTTACATATCAACACTCAAGTCGATTTTTTGTATGTTTTGTATATTCAATTTGTTTTCAAGTTTGTAACATTTAACACCCTTTGAACACAAAATGTCGAACCATAAAAAAATTACTATTAATTTACTAAAGATTCTGTTGAATATTTAGAAACCAATTGAACTGGGATCTGTTGCTGCTTTTGGCAGGCAGCAACAGATCCAAGTTCAATTAGTTTCTAAATATTCATCAAATTGCATGTATTGTTGCCTTGAAATTGAGATATTGGGTATGCGGGTTTCAAAGGGTTAAACTTTTAAAATTTGTATACTATCGTAATCGATGAAAATCAATATGTTTTATCGAATTATTTCGATTATTATGGGGTTTTTTCAAGTGGCGTTTGCTGCTGAGATCTCTCTATCGTATGATTGTTTCTATATCAGACCATATAAAATGTGGATGTATTTTACATGGTGTATATCAAACGGGTAAAGAGGCCCCACATTCACATCAAAATAATTGGACAATAAAACTGTTAGGATCGTGTACTTTTAGAGGCTTAAATTATGTACCTGTCTGTAATGACACGAAATAAATCTTAACATATGATGATTTCAATCTGTATATGTGTTGTGAAATGGCGGATCGATCGATCCCTGAAACTCCCTGACGATCAATTTCGCGAAAACTAAACAGGTAATTTTGAAACTAATTTGACTTGGTGCCTTTGCTGGCTATGCCAGCAACAGCGCCCATTCAACTTAGTTTCAAAGGTCAACAGCATAAATAGTAATGACAATTCGTCAGAGCAACACGTAATCCGTTATCATTAAGCCTTCGTGACCAACTTAGCTACGCCATTCAAGATGTAATTAATTATGACTTCATCCTAGATGTCACGTAGTTGATTATGATGACGTCATATGATTGACCGAGAAACAAGAATCCACAATTGAATTAGATTAAAAACGGCATACTGCTGATCTAGCATATAGATAGCTGCTGGTCAGGGAATGAGGTGACCAGTACCCTGCTAGGTTCATGCAGATGGGCTCCATGGTGTGGTAATTATGTATCCAGTGATATTCGTTTTGTCTTCGCCAGATGGTGGAGTTAGGGTCAGCGGGGTTTGGCGTGAGCATCTGTTTAATTATGAAGCATATGCTGTCCATAAGGTAGAGAGCTGGTGGTTCGCGTGGGAGGCTTGGACATCCGTAGTAGATGGGCAGTAGAGGAGCGGCGAGAGGGACGGTTATTTCCACACCCTTTAAAATAGTTTCTGTGTCAGAGCAACCAACTAATTTGCATCATTATCACCTTTTTTTCCTTTTATCTGTACCACCTTTGTGTAAAGGTGTGAAAATAACCGTCCCTATCACCTCCATTGTGATTGGATGCTAGATGTAGAGGGTGACAATAAGCCCCTCCCCCTCATTAAATCATGTGCCTCCTGTCATCCAATGAGGTGAGCTTAAATATGATTAGCGTACTGATTGACAAGGGTTAATGACCGGGTGATTAAGGATGATTGACAGGTTACACGTCTGGATTTTGTTCGCTCGCGAAGGCCCGACACCCTCGTTAAGCCACGTGCCTCCAGGCATTCAATGAGGCGATGGTTAATGGTGTAGTTAAGGCTGATCTCTTGGAGCCATGCCAACCGCTCAAGGGTTTAATGTATTACGTAATGAGGGCCGACCGGGTTATGCATATGGACACATCTAACCTCGTTCGATGACGAAGCCCCGCCCCCACATTAAATCACAGGTATCCAAAGAGGCACGCTTAATGATGCATGCCGAGCATCAATCGATAGGCATAAGGCAGCTTGACAGGCTACATGTCTGGACACGTATTTTTCTGACTGTGGGAACTCGTGCAATCATGAGAATTTCTAAATCGTCGAGCTATAGACTAGGGTCACTTGTGGAAGACGTCTCCATTAGTCTAACGAGTTGATCATTATTAAACTTCTGAACCTTTTAGCTGGGTCAATATACAAGGGTCGATGTATAGCGTAAGGACAATCAGTTAGTTATTACCTGACAGATTAAAATTAACTAGTTGAGCTTTGAAACAATTCCGACCGCGTGTAGCGATCGTCAGAGTCGTGCAAATGTCAGCGAATCAATTTTCAATCGTGTTAGGGAAATAACAACATCATATTACCTTTACATTTTAACGGGCCCTCGAGCGGCCACGCAATATTTGGAGGGGAAAATGTCAGCCTAAGTTGACTCAGGGCTTGGACGGGTTATAGACGAGGATTATTTCAGTTTTCAACGTATTGTATGTTTACGCGTATGGAAGACTGCGTTATAAGCCACATATCTTAGCGTACTTCCATCAAAACAAAAATAAAATCTGTTTAAAACCAACATCAATGATCAGCCAGTCAAATTAGTTTTAAAAATATTCAGTAGCTTACACGTGTAGCTTTCTGGAAATCGATAGTCAGGGCGTTCAGAGATCGATCCCATCACTGTCGAGTGTGGGTGGAGCTTAGCTAGAGATGGGAGGGACATAGCAAAAAATGGAATGTGTATTAGCGAGCTGCGGGCAATCGGTTATGCCGTTATATTCACTTAATAGACCGTCAAGTTGTAGGAAATGTATGTTTTTACTATTTAATAAACATTACGCAAAATACTTTGAAAGTAAATTGACTGGGGCGTTGTTGCAGCCATAAGCAGTAGCATTGTCCAGTCATTAGACCGTCAAGTTGCACGAATTGTATGTTTTTACAATTTAATAAACATTATGTAGAATGTTTTGAAACTAAATTGACCGGGCGTTGTTGACGCCATAAGCAATAACATAGTCCAGTCAAATTAGTTTTCAAAATATTCAACAGCTTACGCTTATGTTTTCTTGAAATTGCTAGTCAGGGTGTTCAGAGATCCATCGATCCCTACACGCTCGAGGTGTGGGTGGAGTTTAGCTAGAGATGGGCGGTGCATAGCTAGGTCTATTGGCACGCAACCAACCCGACCCAACGCAGAAACTCTGGTTTGTGATATTGTATATACACCCTCCGTCATATACAGTAGCAAAGCTCCACTCTCTGAATTATATTTTTAACGTAGTTCTCCTAGAGTTGCGTAGATGTCTGACGTGGCAGTAGTAGGTTAACGAGTAACTAATCCAGACAACCTGCCACGCCCCACCCCGCCACCCCCAGCCGGCCAGGGCTTATGAATAGCTATCAGCAAACAATATCTCTGATGAGCGGTGTATTCAAGACTTTAATTCTGTATACCTGGCATTAGACTGAGGTGTCAGACATCTACATAACTTTAGGAGAACTACGTTAAAATTCTAATTCTGGAAAATGAAAAAGAATGTGAGAAACAGACTTTGAAATGTATTTTAACACGAATATGGTAAAAGCAAGCTTAAACCATACCGTTTTAAAAAACATCTGCAGACCGTCTAACGGGTTAAAACCGACAAAAATAGACAAAGCCCGAATTTAGATTCACAGCATTTATATATCGCAACAGTCCTCGTTAAATCGCTATAAGTCTATAATCTAATAATTTATGGGCTAAGCTTTGGACGATTCGATCATTCTTTGTTAAATCTAGTAATGTCGTTATAAGTGAAATCATCAGCAGGCCGTGAATCCTATGATACAGAAAATATATACAGAACTCTCCGCAACGAGGCGATAATAGCGGTTGCGTATATACACCATTATATATCTAGTAAATTTCATCCAACTTTGGACCAAACTGTGTTCTCATACTCCAGGAACGGCACCAGCACAGAAATTTCTTGCGCGTTCTTCTCTTATCTACAAAAATTTCAGACTGTCGAAATAGATGAACTAACATATGTTACTAAAATCACAAATTGTATGTTTACTACAGCCTCTTTACCCTATAGAGGCATCCACTCTGTATGTTTTCTAGAACAGATGTATAAACGAGTCCATGTCTTGAATTGTATGAACTTGCTCTGTGACTCACCAAATACGATTTCAGAATTGTATGTTCAAAAATTTATTTTTCTACATAAAGCAAATATATACAAAACACACTGATGTTTTCTAACTAAATTTGTCATATTCTTGTATGTAATTCTTCTGATGAGCTTCCTACATGGAGCGAAATGCCCCAAAGTCGGATCTCGGAAAGGGGTGTTAACCGATCCACCACCCCCTGCCGCAACTATCTATTATAAAACTTTATAAGGCAAAGACCCCATGCACGCCGAATTCGTCGGCGCCGAAATTCCCCGAGCTTTCACGTGCTGAGCGCACATGCAGACATGCATTCCCATGCGAGAGGAAAACTTGATACGCGTGCGAATGGGTAGGCGGGAAGACAGACAGACAGACAGACAGACAGACAGGTAGGCAGGCAGGCAGGCACAGCTGCCTTCGATGAATTTAGTAAAGTTATTCTTGTAAAATACATTTTAACAATGTAGGATCTACATAGGATTTGTAGGATTTGTCCAAACGTCACACATTGCATTTGAAATATAAATAAATTACCTGTGAATTCTCTTTGCAGTGAGAAATTCTCGCAATGACAGGAGAAATTGAAAATTACGACGGCGGGCTCTCTGTCTTCTCATTGCTAAAAGTAGCAACAACTTTTTCTTACGGCAGTTATTCATAGTTGTTGTTCAAAATGTGCATCAATATGAGAAAACTATGCTACTGAATGTGGGCTATGCGTAAATTTCTGCTCGCATGGGAACGACTCTGTACATTTCAACCTGATCGATTTTGTCCGCTTGTCAGGAGTAGGCCGAAAAAATCGGCGTGAGATCGATTCCGTTTTTGTCAGCGCCGACAAAGTCCGCAATCTTCTTGATTGTAAGCGAGCATGGAAACGTGTCAATACAATTCAATGATATCGATTTTTCCGCGCAGCACGGACATTGTCCGCACCGACGAATTCGGCGTGTATGGGGACGTTACCTAACAGCTCCGTCCACACTTTAAAGAGGTCACTGTAGTGGAACGATCTTATCATAGTAGGCTTCAACACATCAAGCAAGAATTTTGATTTGGCAATTCCTTTGGCAATCATGTTGGATTTTTTGAAAATTATCCAAAATCCTTTAGAATGTATATTCTCCAGAACCGCTCGGATGATTTTGATCAAATTGGGCTGAAATGATCTTATGGTGGTAGGCTCCAGAATGTCTAGATTCAGAATTTTGATTGTGCTTTTTTTTGGCGACCATCTTGGATTGTCATCCATCATCCGTCCACCGTCTGTCGTCCATCAAACAAATTTGGTTGGAAGGATTCTATGATGGCAGGATCTAGAACTTCTATTCAGAATTGATTGGTCAAATTTTTCGCTGACCATTCTGGGGATTTTCCGAAATCTGTCCAGCCGCCTTTAAAACGTGACTTCCTTACTTAATCAATGGCCCGATTTCAACATAAACGTGGGTGAATGATCTTGTGGTGGTAGGATTTTTAATATACCAAACGAGAATTGTGATAGGTCAATTCTTTTGGCAGCCATCTTGGATTTTCCAAAAATTATCCAGAAATCTTTAAAGATCTCCTGAAGCGCTTGGCTAATTTAATCAAATTTTGGGTGAAATGATCATATGGCGGAAGGTTCCAGAAATTCTATTCATAATTTTGATTGGTCTATTTTTTGTGGCCATATTGGATTATCTGAAAATTTTCAGGAAATCCTTTAAAACATATCTAAACTGCTTAGCCGATTTTAACCAAATTTGAGTGGAACGATCCTATGATGTTAGGCTTCAACATATCAAATGAGAATTTTGATTGATACCTTTTTTTGGGGACCCCTTTGATTATCCGAAAATCTTCCGGAAATCCTTTTAAAGCATCTCCTAAAACCGTTCGGCAGATTTTAGCCAAATTTGAGTGGAATGATCCTATGGTGGTATGCTCTAGAACCTATTCAAAATTTTAATAGATCAATTTTTTGGCAGCCATCTTGGATTTGCTGAACATTTTTGGACCCATTTAAAACGCTACTCCTTCATGAATGGCCAGATTTCAATGAAGCAGGTGCAATGATCTTATGGTGGCAGGCATATCAAATGAGCAATTTGATTAGTATATTTTTTTGTTTTTGGTGGCCATCTTGGAATTTCTGAAAATTATCCTTGTCTATTTAAATGCAAATGGTTTAAGTGATAATGGGCCAGTTGAGCGTCACTGGCCCCTGGGCATTTTGGTTTCAACATGTGTGTTTATTTACTTCGTGGTTTATTAGCTCGCCTGGCTCGAATTGATTAAATATGATTAGGCCGAAATGCCATTAAAATTTGTCCGTGGAAAGTTGATATGTAAAAAAACCATGTTCGCCGTGAATCAATCTAAATTTAGCGTTTTTGCCGACCATCTTGTATTTTCTGCAATTTTCTGAGAAAATCATAAAAAGACTACTTTTTAACCACTGGGCCAAGTTTAATAAAACTTTTCTAAATCTTCACAGAAATATAATTGGTAAATCTTTCCAGTGGTCATCTCATTTCGTTCGTTTGTGCCAGTGGCCAATAATTCCAAGTGAGTGATACTTGGGACTCTTGTTTATGGTTAAATTGACAATCAACGTGCCTCGTGGACCTTTCCTGTTTATCCATCCATCATATAACAGCAACAGCACCTAGTCAAATTAGTTTTAAAATATTCAACGGCTTACCTGTATAGTTTTCTGGAAATTGATGGTCAATGAGTTCAGGGATCGATCGATTTCAAGACGAGTGAAGTGTGAGTGGAGCATAGCTAGAGATTGGCGGGGCATAGCTAAAATTGGAAAGATCGCACGAAGTAGGTCAGACACGAAGATCAGACAGTAACCGTTTGGAATGTATGTTTTGGTGGGCTTTCCCATGTAATATATAATATGTTGAATGTTTTGAAACTATTTGACTTGAACACAAAGTGGGCGGAGCTTATCTAGAAATGGGCGTGTCATAGCTAGAAATGTAACCATCTAGTCTATCTGTTTGACGTGTTTGTTGTTAAAGTGAGAAA
>CM067371.1:10515215-10560215 GCA_034401795.1 Chaetoderma sp. LZ-2023a
AATTTATCAGAGGAGCATGAAAGAAGTAGGAATCGGAATAGAGCTGTCACTGTAATGCTTTTGGCAGTCTCTATAACTACTATTATATGTCTTACACCCACTGTTATAATAGTATTTGCAGGTGGATTGAGTTGGTACAATTTGCGGTCTGGCGATGTTGATTCAGACGCAAGGAAGGGGCTGGTAATATCTGGTATAGGATTTTCATGTATGTCAACCATGCGATAAATTTCTTCCTGTACATCATCAGTGGTGGACGGTTTAGAACAACTCTTTTCAAAATGGTGGGTTCATGGTGTAGTCAATAGTCCAAACAGTCCAACGTGTTATTTACCATCACCCTAGCAACCGTGGAATACCTTGCTGTGGCTTTATTAGAAATGTCAAGGTGACTGACTGACTGGCTGATGAGGATTCATTTATTGTGTATCACGACTAAATGAGATAACAAAAATGTGCGAAACTTATCATTTGTGTTTCACTCAATGCACTCATTGTAATGTATGAAGTTGTGGGATCGATTGCTAGCCATGCTCAACCTATTTCTAACTAAGCTCCGCCCAAGTAGTATGCGTGTTGGTGTTATATTGAAACATTGAAACCTGGATTCTCAAAATCTAGATTTGAAGGTAACCATACTGGTAAGCTATTAACTATTCTAAACTTTCAATATAGTAGTAGAGGCGGATGTTCTGATTGGTCGAGCGTTTATGACGCCATCTCATTTGCATATTAGGCCACACACCCTTTTCCCTCAAATCTGATTGGTCGAGAACCGTTTCTATTGCTCTCTCTCTCTCTCTCTCGGCCAATCAGATTCAAGTATTTTGTGTGTATGTGTGGGGGGGGGGTTGGGGGGGAGGGGGGGGGGGGGCGTGGCCCATCTCTTCAATAACTGCCATTGCATGCGAAAATTGCTGTCTAGTTAAAGGAAACTTATTACCGAAACCTTTTGTTATCATTTTCTAGCTGTGTGAATATATGGGGAAATACAGCAATTTTGAATACTCTTCTGAAAGAGTGTGTGGATCCATCATGGATTCTTCCATTTTCTAAATTATTTTCATCTTTCGATCATTTTGTAGACTGACAAAATAATTATGATCATCTCTCCGTCATCAGTGACAGACTGTGGAAGGGGAGACCAATGCTTAACTTTTAGATAGAAGCACAGGAAAGAACGGTATGGTAAGCAAGAGCATAATCATTATGACATTTGATGCCTGTTTGGCCTTTTGTCAGTTAAAAATATTTGACTTTAATAGTTTGTCACTGTTTGCCATGAAGAAAAACTGTAATAAGTGACATAGATATTATGGATATATAAAACAGCTCAGGATGCGGTGGCTGTTTCACACTACGTCTTCAGTTAGAAGGTTTCTACCTTATCCTTTTCATTTGAGAAAACTATAGGTCCATGGTATTGGGCCAATCCTGGCCCCTAAAGTATGTTGGTACAAAAAGATGGTCGTTATTGCATCAAGAAATATACTTGCTTTGTGCGTTTCACTAGTATTCCAGTGGATATTTGCCCAATTTATTACCAGGTAATTAAAATCAGCCATTAAAATTAAGTGATTTTGTTTAGATTTGAGACCTTCCTAAGTAGGCTATAAAGATTGTCATTGTTAACATCGTTAATACTGGGTGAGCGATAGCGATTTATGCACAACACAGGAGATGATCCCCATTTCGAAGATGTATACTACACCACACCGAATCTTCATAGTTGGGTTCATTTAGAAAATGGTGCTATGATGCTTTCACTGATGTCTTAGTGCAAATAGCTGCACCGGGGCCAGGGTATCAATGCTATGCCAGCAATCATAGCCACTAAGATTTAGTTCTACCCTCTGCAGGCTTGGTCGATGCATGCTTAGGTTTTAGCTCAGTGATTCCAATGATATCTGGATATATGTCTTTCATGCGTAGTATAAGCTCTTCACGATTGTTTAAGAAGGTATCAAAATTTGTGTACATACATTTTAAAATCCGAGTTAATTTACTAATGCTGATACTGCCAAGGATACTTTAGAAGCTGTTGAATAATTCAAGGCCAATTTGATGGGAAGCTGTTACAATCAGGCAACAACAGCGTCCACACAAGCAAATCCTAAAATAAGTAACACAAAATCTAGCGAAACTCCTTTTCCAACAGTGGTTTAAATGTCATATGGACTGATGGCTATACATTTAAAATAATTGAATTCGCAGAAAGAGTTTTCACGGGGTATGTTGGCGTATGTCATACATACTTATAATAATAATAATAATAATAATAATAACAATAATAATAATAATAATAATAATAATAATAATAATAATAATAATAATAATAATAATAAGTACATTTATACCGCGCGAAACTCCATGCAGTAGCATGCTCTAGGCGCATACAATATGAGAAAACATAAAATTTAAATTTAAAGTTTTAGACTAGATTTGAAAGTGGGCACGGTAGGAGACAATCTAAGGCTTGTAGGGAGATTGTTCCATTCAGTAGCAGCGGTAAAAGAAAAAGGTCTTTGCCCATACGTTGACATTTTTGCACTAGGAATTTTGAGCAGATGCTTATTTTCAGATCGTAGCGAACGGCCGGGAGAATATGGCTGCAGAAGGTCAGACAGATAGGTCGGTGCCATATTATGTATACATTGATAGGCCAGGCAAATGATCTTATACCGAATACTTTGAGTTATTGATAGCCAATGTAAGTCGTATAGCACGGTGGAGATGTGCTTATATTTGCCACAGAGGGATACTATCCTAGCTGCGACGTTGTGGACTGATTGAAGCTTCTGAATGAGTTTTTTTGGCGCACCTGATAGCAGGATGTTGCAATAATCTAGCCTAGATAAGACCAATGAAGCTACAAGTTTAGTGGTAGCCTCTTTAGTCAGGTACTTTCTGATGTTACTGATGTTTCTCAGTTTAAGAAAGCACACCTTGCAAAGATTATTGACTTGCTTATCCATACTAAGCTCACATATCTGTAAATTGGTTGTTTGCGTCTTTTCGTCTTTTCGTTATATATTTCCGGCCTGTCTTATGCGATCCTGAAAATAATTTATTGTCCTGAATCAATGCAGGAATCCAGCTTTAGCTGTGCCCCACCCATCTCTAGCTAAGGTTCACTCATGCGTTGTCTGTGTTGACATCAATCGATCCCTACACATTCTGAATCTCAATTTCCAGAAAACTATACAGATAAGCTGTTGAATATTTTGAAACTAATTTAACTGGGCGCTGTTGCTTCCATAGTCAAATTAGTTTCAAAATATTCAAATGCATCTTTATTAAATAGTAAAGATATACAATTCGTACAACTTGACAGACTATTAAGCGTTTAAGATGGACTAAATGGCATCATTCATGGCGTATTTGACTCTGGTGCCAGGCTACATGTGACGTAATTGAGTATGACGTTGTATGCCGAGAAACTGGATTCCATTGAGACCATCTTGCCTCTACACCACATAATTGCAAATTAGTGTATGCTATTTCCTTCAGTGATGCATCGTATTTACATTGATGGCAATTTGAAAGTAAGAAATCAAATATATGTTTTAATTTTGTACGGTGGTTTGGGTTAGGATCGCTATGCAGGTCACAGATCCTATTGCAACAGTGTTTCTTTATGCTCCAGTTACGTAAACTGAGACTGGGGCAAAATAATGCAATTCGAATTTGCGATGCGTCAAACCTAATAAAATCGTGTTTGGTGTATGCCCAAAACTCGGAGATAACTGTGCGTTTCACAAATAAATGTTCCTCTGTTGTTGAGCCCAATAAACACCTGTTACTCTTCGTAATTCCAAGTTTCTTTAGCAGAGAGACCACTCATAGTCTTCTATGGATTAATCGCCAAACAACATCTTTTCACTAAAGTGGATTCCTTGGATTTTGATTAAACTCATTGTCCATAGTGATGTCCATAGATTGGGCATTTCTTGTTTTCCAATGACCTAAAATAAGAGAACATATTTTTATTTGTTTATTTTTAGACCAGATGATCTTTGATACTTTTGCAGGATACCATCCATTTTATGAAGATCCTTGTTTTGTTCTGCAAAGATAGTTGTATGGTCACAATATTGAGACATCCTAACGGGCTTATGCATACCTTGGATGTACAGACTCTAACAGTTGTCATATCATCTTCAATTAAGCTTACTTATCCACGTCATGCATGGCGTCATTGATTATAGCGTCATTCTACACGTCACATAGTTGATAATGACGTCATATGATGGAGGGTTAAACTGACGAGCTGAATAGCTAATCGATTGTCTGTAATATGAGGATAGTGGAGTTTCTTGTTGTTTGTGTTAGTTGCAGAGGCACACCCTTGCTAGGCACATACCCAATCACCGTCCTCAATAGAACATTCCCCGGAAACAACTAGTTCTACAGAAATCAGCAACGTTTTGTACTGATTGCTTCCACTGTGCCAAAGAAATGCAATCAAATGATCAAGGTGTATTATGCATTTAAGACGACACGTGTCAGATTAGGCGACATTCTGACATATGATCGTATTTCGTTATTTATGTAATGCTTTGTACTGTACCCTGAATATATATATTATAAACTGGGGTTGTGACAATATACCATAAGAACAAGACCATCGCGCTACACACCTTGAGAGTACATATAGATTTTCACATTATTAGTGCTTGGTTAGTGTATAACTACGTACTTGGTATTGTATCAAGATATACTCCATCAGGCCTAGTGTAAATGTCTAATAATGTTTTCTCCCATGTGGTCCTTTATTGTAGGAGGCCCATCAATTATAGGCATGGACTTTCGATGGACAGCCCATAGCTAAATATAAATATTATTGATCAATCATGAAATAAACAGCTTTTTAATTTGGAATTAGATACCGGCTTTCTAAGATATTGACCTGATGGATTTAGCCACCCAATTGTTAGCATGTTATTGCCACCCCATGAGTTGGCTGATGTACTTAGTCTTCCAATGGTCATCATTCCAGGGCAACACCATGAGTTGACTGATCAAATGAATGACCACATTCTAGTGTATGATGAATTAAAATGAAGAGATCCGTTCTGTCACTTAAATTAATTAAGCCTGCGTCACTATGTAAGTATTAGGCATATCTCTGTCATAAAACCCAAAAAGTTGGTCACTATTGTACAAATTGTATGTCTATGCTAAATTTAAACCTTAATAACAATTCTATTGAATATTTTGAAGCTAATTTGGCATGGACACATCAATTTACTAGCTATGCCTCGCCCATTTATAGCTTGGCTACCTCAGGTTTTGCACGTGGTGGAATCGATTTGAAGCTTTGAAACTTGAATTCCTAGAATCTAAGTTTCAGGTAAAATGTTGAATATTTTGAAAGCAATTTGACTTGCGGCTGTAACTGCCTATAACAGCAACAGCAACCAGTAAATTACTTTCAAAAGAGTCAACACAATTTTATTAAACTGTAAATTCATTAAAGACATGCAATTCGTACACATTATGATGAACCTTTTATGATATGATCATGTGATGTTAGCTAAGTATTGACGTATTTTGCCATGACGCCATATGAATTGAGTGACAGATGCTATCCCTCCATTAGCAAGCCAAGCCAAATTACGCCAGTTTTACATATCAAACACCAAGTCGATTTTTTGTATGTTTTGTATATTCAATTTGTTTTCAAGTTTGTAACATTTAACACCCTTTGAACACAAAATGTCGAACCATAAAAAAATTACTATTAATTTACTAAAGATTATGTTGAATATTTAGAAACCAATTGAACTGGGATCTGTTGCTGCTTTTGGCAGGCAGCAACAGATCCAAGTTCAATTAGTTTCTAAATATTCATCAAATTGCATGTATTGTTGCCTTGAAATTGAGATATTGGGTATGCGGGTTTCAAAGGGTTAAACTTTTAAAATTTGTATACTATCGTAATCGATGAAAATCAATATGTTTTATCGAATTATTTCGATTATTATGGGGTTTTTTCAAGTGGCGTTTGCTGCTGAGATCTCTCTATCGTATGATTGTTTCTATATCAGACATATAAAATGTGGATGTATTTTACATGGTGTATATCAAACGGGTAAAGAGGCCCACATTCACATCAAAATAATTGACAATAAAACTGTTAGGATCGTGTACTTTTAGAGGCTTAAATTATGTACCTGTCTGTAATGACACGAAATAAATCTTAACATATGATGATTTCAATCTGTATATGTGTTGTGAAATGGCGGATCGATCGATCCCTGAACTCCCTGACGATCAATTTCGCGAAAACTAAACAGGTAATTTTGAAACTAATTTGACTTGGTGCCTTTGCTGGCTATGCCAGCAACAGCGCCCAGTCAACTTAGTTTCAAAGGTCAACAGCATAAATAGTAAAGACAATTCGTAGAGCAACACGTAATCCATTATCAATTAAGCCTTCGTGACCAACTTAGCTACGCCATTCAAGATGTAATTAATTATGACTTCATCCTAGATGTCACGTAGTTGATTATGATGACGTCATATGATTGACCGAGAAACAAGAATCCACAATTGAATTAGATTAAAAACGGCATACTGCTGATCTAGCATATAGATAGCTGCTGGTCAGGGAATGAGATGACCAGTACCCTGCTAGGTTCATGCAGATGGGCTCCATGGTGTGGTAATTATGTATCCAGTGATATTCGTTTTGTCTTCGCCAGATGGTGGAGTTAGGGTCAGCGGGGTTTGGCGTGAGCATCTGTTTAATTATGAAGCATATGCTGTCCATAAGGTAGAGAGCTGGTGGTTCGCGTGGGAGGCTTGGACATCCGTAGTAGATGGCAGTAGAGGAGCGGCGAGAGGGACGGTTATTTCCACACCTTTAAAATAGTTTCTGTGTCAGAGCAACCAACTAATTTGCATCATTATCACCTTTTTTTCCTTTGATCTGTACCACCTTTGTGTAAAGGTGTGAAAATAACCGTCCCTATCACCTCCATTGTGATTGGATGCTAGATGTAGAGGGTGACAATAAGCCCCTCCCCCTCATTAAATCATGTGCCTCCTGTCATCCAATGAGGTGAGCTTAAATATGATTAGCGTACTGATTGACAAGGGTTAATGACCGGGTGATTAAGGATGATTGACAGGTTACACGTCTGGATTTTGTTCGCTCGCGAAGGCCCGACACCCTCGTTAAGCCACGTGCCTCCAGGCATTCAATGAGGCGATGGTTAATGGGTGTAGTTAAGGCTGATCTCTTGGAGCCATGCCAACCGCTCAAGGGTTAATGTATTACGTAATGAGGGCCGACCGGGTTATGCATATGGACACATCTAACTCGTTCGATGACGAAGCCCCGCCCCCACATTAAATCACAGGTATCCAAAGAGGCACGCTTAATGATGCATGCCGAGCATCAATCGATAGGCATAAGGCAGCTTGACAGGCTACATGTCTGGACACGTATTTTTCTGACTGTGGGAACTCGTGCAATCATGAGAATTTCTAAATCGTCGAGCTATAGACTAGGGTCACTTGTGGAAGACGTCTCCATTAGTCTAACGAGTTGATCATTATTAAACTTCTGAACCTTTTAGCTGGGTCAATATACAAGGGTCGATGTATAGCGTAAGGACAATCAGTTAGTTATTACCTGACAGATTAAAATTAACTAATCGGCGTGAGATCGATTCCGTTTTTGTCAGCGCCGACAAAGTCCGCAATCTTCTTGATTGTAAGCGAGCATGGAAACGTGTCAATACAATTCAATGATATCGATTTTTCCGCGCAGCACGGACATTGTCCGCACCGACGAATTCGGCGTGTATGGGGACGTTACCTAACAGCTCCGTCCACACTTTAAAGAGGTCACTGTAGTGGAACGATCTTATCATAGTAGGCTTCAACACATCAAGCAAGAATTTTGATTTGGCAATTCCTTTGGCAATCATGTTGGATTTTTTGAAAATTATCCAAAATCCTTTAGAATGTATATTCTCCAGAACCGCTCGGATGATTTTGATCAAATTGGGCTGAAATGATCTTATGGTGGTAGGCTCCAGAATGTCTAGATTCAGAATTTTGATTGTGCTTTTTTTTGGCGACCATCTTGGATTGTCATCCATCATCCGTCCACCGTCTGTCGTCCATCAAACAAATTTGGTTGGAAGGATTCTATGATGGCAGGATCTAGAACTTCTATTCAGAATTGATTGGTCAAATTTTTCGCTGACCATTCTGGGGATTTTCCGAAATCTGTCCAGCCGCCTTTAAAACGTGACTTCCTTACTTAATCAATGGCCCGATTTCAACATAAACGTGGGTGAATGATCTTGTGGTGGTAGGATTTTTAATATACCAAACGAGAATTGTGATAGGTCAATTCTTTTGGCAGCCATCTTGGATTTTCCAAAAATTATCCAGAAATCTTTAAAGATCTCCTGAAGCGCTTGGCTAATTTAATCAAATTTTGGGTGAAATGATCATATGGCGGAAGGTTCCAGAAATTCTATTCATAATTTTGATTGGTCTATTTTTTGTGGCCATATTGGATTATCTGAAAATTTTCAGGAAATCCTTTAAAACATATCTAAACTGCTTAGCCGATTTTAACCAAATTTGAGTGGAACGATCCTATGATGTTAGGCTTCAACATATCAAATGAGAATTTTGATTGATACCTTTTTTTGGGGACCCCTTTGATTATCCGAAAATCTTCCGGAAATCCTTTTAAAGCATCTCCTAAAACCGTTCGGCAGATTTTAGCCAAATTTGAGTGGAATGATCCTATGGTGGTATGCTCTAGAACCTATTCAAAATTTTAATAGATCAATTTTTTGGCAGCCATCTTGGATTTGCTGAACATTTTTGGACCCATTTAAAACGCTACTCCTTCATGAATGGCCAGATTTCAATGAAGCAGGTGCAATGATCTTATGGTGGCAGGCATATCAAATGAGCAATTTGATTAGTATATTTTTTTGTTTTTGGTGGCCATCTTGGAATTTCTGAAAATTATCCTTGTCTATTTAAATGCAAATGGTTTAAGTGATAATGGGCCAGTTGAGCGTCACTGGCCCCTGGGCATTTTGGTTTCAACATGTGTGTTTATTTACTTCGTGGTTTATTAGCTCGCCTGGCTCGAATTGATTAAATATGATTAGGCCGAAATGCCATTAAAATTTGTCCGTGGAAAGTTGATATGTAAAAAAACCATGTTCGCCGTGAATCAATCTAAATTTAGCGTTTTTGCCGACCATCTTGTATTTTCTGCAATTTTCTGAGAAAATCATAAAAAGACTACTTTTTAACCACTGGGCCAAGTTTAATAAAACTTTTCTAAATCTTCACAGAAATATAATTGGTAAATCTTTCCAGTGGTCATCTCATTTCGTTCGTTTGTGCCAGTGGCCAATAATTCCAAGTGAGTGATACTTGGGACTCTTGTTTATGGTTAAATTGACAATCAACGTGCCTCGTGGACCTTTCCTGTTTATCCATCCATCATATAACAGCAACAGCACCTAGTCAAATTAGTTTTAAAATATTCAACGGCTTACCTGTATAGTTTTCTGGAAATTGATGGTCAATGAGTTCAGGGATCGATCGATTTCAAGACGAGTGAAGTGTGAGTGGAGCATAGCTAGAGATTGGCGGGGCATAGCTAAAATTGGAAAGATCCATTGACGAGGTTGTATATTTTGCCGCCATATTGGTTTTCATGGCAAATCATGGCGAGTCACCTATAAAGCTGTTTGCCTCGCCACAAAATGTTGGCCGTGAACGTTCGGGGCGAACAGCCCGTCCAGGAGGGTGAAAGTACTACGTGACCTAACAATTGTTCAGCGAACAGAAAATATTCGCGCTCCTGAACGCACCCCTGATCTGTCACTCAAGTATATGATCTCATAATCAATGATCAAGCACATGAATTCATAATCAATTACGTCACATGTAGGCTGATGTCACAATCATAATTGAGAGAAATACTCCAGCTGGAATAGTCTGCCAAGTGTACAACATGGACCGTGCCAGAACATCCATCAATCATATGACATTATGACGTGTAGCATGATGTCATAATCAATGGCGTAATGAATGACGTAGCTAAGTTCGCCACGATCACATAACTGATGAAGGGCTAAAGCAGTGTACGAATTGTATGGCTTTACTATTCGGGGTGGGGGTGGGGTGGGTGGGGGCGGGGGGGGGGGGTTGAAGTGTTAGTGGGAACTTAGCTAGAGATGGACGGGGCATAGATAAAACAGGATTTCCTCCATTGTATGTCTTTGATGGGAATTTAATATTTAAGAAAGACTCTATTGAAAATGTTGAAACTAATTTACCTGGGCGCTAACAGTACCCAGTTAAATTAGTTTCAAAATATCCAACATCTTACCTGTATAGTCACCTTGAAAAACATAGAAAATGATAACACTGTTGTGAGAAATGGATATTTTTAATTGATGATTGACCTGAATGAATGGATATCACAACTAATAAGAGAGGATAACAAGTTCTCGAACATAATGTAATAATTTATTTTATTAGCTAATTATAAATAGATGTGGAGGCAAAACAAATGTTCGAAACTATTAAGTGGCGCTTCATCATACATGTTTGCAACACGCCACAGAACACCTGGATAGATGCGCAAATATGAAGGTGGCGAAAATCACGTCTGGAAGTGCACCGTCAAATTTTCGTTACCACGAGGAACGCCGTCACTAAAGCCATTTCCAAGGCAAAGCAGACATTCTACAATAATAAGATAACAGAAAGTGCATCAAATCCCAAAGTCTTATACAATATAATGTCTAAACTAATGGGTAAGAGCAATGCTTCCACACTCCCAAATATTGACGATCCATTACAAATTGCACAGTATTTCTCGGAATTTTTTCATAACAAGATTGAAGTGATTCGTAACCAGTTAAATACCTCATTAGACTCATCCAACTTGTCTCGGGATACTGCAGCATGTTCTCACTGCTTCGAGCAATTCCAACCATTCTCAGAAAATGATGTCAGGTTGCTTCTAAAGGAACTAAAACCAACATACTGTGCACTCGATCCCCTTCCCACAAAGATGATTTATGAGCATATAGACATCTTCTCACCGATTATCACTATGATCGTGAACTCGAGCTTAGAATCAGGCATTATGCCAACAGCCTTTAGGTGCGCACTAGTCAATCCGCTCCTCAAAAAGCCTAGTCTTGACGGGGATGATTTGAAAAAGTATAGGCCGGTGTCTAATTTGTCATTCATTTCTAAAGTAGTTGAAAAAGCTGTCAATAAGCGACTGGCATATCACATTGCAACGAATAATCTGTATGAACCACTTCAGTCAGCTTACCGGCAGGGGCATAGCACGAAACAGCATTACTTTGAGTTATAAACGATCTCCGCTATGGTGTCGACGATGGTAATGTGTCTATTTTGCTTCTGCTGGATCTAAGCGCCGCATTCGACACAATCGATCATGTTAAACTTCTATCGAGATTGAGAGATGACTTTGGTGTGAATGGTGTCGCATGGACATGGTTCCAGTCTTATTTGTCACAGAGATACCAATCTGTATATATAGATGGTATACGTTCTAGCCAAATGGAACTCGCATGCGGAGTCCCACAAGGCTCTATCTTGGGGCCTCTGCTTTTCACTCTCTATACTAAGCAACTAGGATCGATTATTAATAATCACAGTTTACAGCATCATTTTTACGCTGATGACACGCAGCTCATGACAAGCTTCCCACCAACAGCCCACGACACAGCAACAGCTACAAAACAAATCACTGACTGCTGTGCTGATGTAAAGTCATGGATGTCGACAAACATGCTTAAATTAAATGATGAGAAATCTGAAGCCATGTTAATAGGACCATCACTTAGACGAGATAAAGCTGAGCTAACCAGTCTTGCTGTAGGAGATAGCTCAATTCCAATCTCTAATAAAGTAAAAAATCTTGGTGTAATTTTGGACACCGACTTAAGCATGAAAGATCACGTTAACTACCTGTGTAAAGTATGTTTTATGCAATTACGCAACATCGCCTACATTAGAAAATATCTCACAAGAGAAGCTACCGCTACACTTGTTCTAATGACAGTTATGTCACGTGTCGACTATTGCACTTTACAGTCCTCGCCGTTCACTCAGATCAGAAAGCAAAAAACAACTTAACGTTCCTAAATTCCGAATGAATACATATGGCCAAAAACATTCTCTTACTCAGCTCCCATCCTATGGAATAAATTGCCTTTGGACAGCAAAACATCCCCAAACCTGAGCACATTTAAATCAAGACTCAAGACATGTTACTTTCAAAAATGTTATCCAACACCTTGATCTGTATTTTTTCTAGAATACTCTAGATAAGCTTTCTAAGCGCTTAGAGCATGTTGCGCATGGATTTTGGCGCGTTACAAATGGACTATTATTAAATATATACAGCTATCATGCAGTTACATATGGCAGGACATCTGTCACGGGTCTCCTTCCATTCTCAATTCTCCATTTCACACCTTTAAGTCAGTATGTTTGACCATTATCTCATGGACCTGTGTAAAGAAAGATCAGCAACAACACTATTACGGAAATAGAGGATCTGGAACGAGGTCCCATTTCATATCACTATTATCAACCGAGGCGAAAATTATCACATTGCCTGAACTTTAGTGCGCAATGTGATAATTGTCGACGAGCGAATTGTCGCCGTCGATTTGACCAGATGGGATACGTTATGCTGTTAATATCACAAAATTTAAATCAACAACATAACGTATTCCATCTTGTTTACATTGTCGCCGGTGCCATCACTAGGAAATAAACGTGTGCGGTGCCACGGGACATGTGGGATTATTATGCGCTATCTGACTAATGAAAATATTTCTTACACATTATTTAACCAATGAAAATCTTTCCAATGAAAATATTTCTTACGCATTGCATGTGTTCTTAACGAAACATATGGAATGGGCGGAGACACTTGTTTATATGATAATTCCGGCTATTATGATTGAATAGCGATATGAATAGACATGTTAAATTGTCCATAATTAGAGATCACAGTCACCCCGTGCGACAACAGACCATATTGCATGTAAATGTAGCAATATGATGATGAGTGAGTGTTTTTTGTGACTGGAAGGAGTAGACACTTTCAGCTCCAGTCAATTTTCTTCAACATTCTCCGTGTGTCTAGTTCGGTGCGAGTATCCGAAGCTCCTTTAACTTCTTTCTTGTCTTTAGGGGTCGTAAATTACCTTTCGTGAGGTCTGATCACAAAACACTGACCAAGTTGGTGTTATAACCTCTTGTGCGTGCCTTATAGGCTATTACATTTGTTGTACCGAAAATTACAATGCTTTACGAGCGGGTATATTTTCTGACCTTAGAAGAAAATGTCGAAACATTGACTATCTAGGTACAGCACAGGGTGTGCCTCCTGTATTTTGGACATACTTATGTGCCTATGGAAGCAAGCCTATTGTCGCTGTATTCATGAGATAATGTATTTGATTATACAAAATAACATTCTATGAAAGATTACCCATCCAGATATAAATTGACAGCCAATCTCATCCCTGCCCCTTCCCACGCCACCCCAATTGACGCATGTGTCTGTATTCTACAATGCCAGAAAATGGTGTTAAAGGAACGTTAGAAATTGCGTTTGAAACAACTCCAGAAGGTGGCGTTAAAACAAAACACATTTTCAGAATGTGACAGGTTCAGTTTCACGTTTATTACACTCAGGATACCGAGGCAGCATATGAGGGTATATATTTATAACAATTATTATGGCGAGTAAAGTGACAAAATATACAGTGATTATCACGAGGTTAATAAATACTAATTACATTAATAACAGCGATAATAGACTTGGTGACTTATTTTTTCTTGGCATATAAAAGGTATTTACAAATCTTTTGGAGAACTGGCCTGTTGCATATTGAAAGAGGTCCTTTTGCTTTTTCTATCGTGGTATTGGTTAGGTAGTAAGAAGGGATTAGTCTTTGTCGTCCAGTGCTGAATTTTGTGCAATGAAAAAGAAAGTGCAATTCGTCACCTATGCAATTACATGCATTACAGATGCGCTCATTTCGATCAATCCCCTCCCATCTCTTGGTCTCGATGTCTAGTTGGTGATTTAATATTCTGAAGTGGCACAGAATTATAGCGTCGCGATATGGCAATACAACAAAATATTTTTTAAATACCGAATCACTCATTATGTTATTGTAAAATGTTAATCGGCTTGAATTGGAAATTTCAGCTCTACATTTTTCATTGAATTGAGTTTGTAAAGCTATTCTTACCTGCCTAGTGATGTTAGTCTTATTTACGTTTTCTGCGTTAAAGGCTGTATCAAATCCTGTTATTGTTAGTATTTCTTTAACTTTTCTAGCCATTTAAACTTGATAGTCTTTGTCTCCGTATACTGTAGGCAGGTATAGTATAGAATAGACGAAAGTTTTCCATATCCAGCGTTTACGATGTCCGCCCAAAATCGAATTACATTTTCATTATATTTACAAACGAAAATTCACCGTCAGTACAATGTCAGACATTGACGTGACGTTGATTCTATGTCCTTTTGTCCATTATATAAACTCACCTGAACATGAGGCGGAGCTCCGAGAACAAATGTCACGACATCAACTATATCACTTGCCTGTAAACACTGCAAGACACCAACATAGTATTAGTAGATATTGATTAATTAAGTATATCGACATGGTGGTTGCATATACATTTTATTTGTGTATGTAGGCTGCTGTTCCAAATATAGCATAAGTTATTATGAAAAGTGACCGAGTTTGAGATTTTATTTCTCATATAAACTGTAATTTTTAAATATTTGCCAATAGTTGCTGATATGACTTTTATTTGATTTCTCACTGTTGATTTTCGTGAAATCGATACCGCCGCTGTGGCGCACCACTATTTGATAACAGAGACTTATTGCGCAGCAAAAAATAGTGATAAACACAAAAATCTAGCGATGTCACCCGTAAACCACAATTTTCTTATAAGACTATCGCAGAGCCACGGCCATCAGTCGTTACTTCGCTGCCGACTGATAAACTGTTAAACGTTGACATTTTGCTATGACGCTTCATGAATGACAAATCGTAGTAAACAAATCGTAGTAAAACAGTACCACATAGTAATCCCTACGCGTCACGCTCGCATCAATCGATGTTTTAATTAGTCGATTTATATGGGTTGCGCACCAAACAGCCAATGAAAATACTCCGTTGAATATGGCACGTGTGCTCATATCTAAAAATATGGAACGTGCGAGAAGGCTTGTTTATATGATAAGTTATCATATTGATGTGTATTTCTGTTATAGCATCTGTATATGTTGACATGGAGCTGTATTCTTTTTATAAAGACCTGTCTATGTGCCAACAACAGACAATCCCAAATATTAGTAGGGCCAATACTGTATTCTTTTTAGTTGTGACTCTCAACCAGTATTATGCAGTCTGTCTGTTGGTCGTCGCACTAACCGTCAGTTTTTTTACACTCATGGCAAAGTAGGCAAGTCACAACTATAGCTTGTTTGTGTAGTCTCCAAGGCTTACTCAGACCGGTACTCTGACATGATGTGCACTGTAAGGGATTCATAATATTACTTACTGGTTAAAGGATAACTAAGCTCATCTCATAATTGGCCACATATAAACTATACATGGAATTGTAAGCTTTTAATCATCCCTTCAAAGAAAGTTATTCAGGCTTTAGAAGCTAAACGTTAATACATTTATACAGCTTATGATGGCTGTCATGATTTACTTTTCAACCAATCAGAAAAAAACTAGAGTGTCTGCCTCGGGATATACGCTCAGTCCTAGAGGTGCCATCTATAGCTTAACAATGTGGTATACAAGCAGCTATACAGGCAGACTGTTGAATATTTTGAAACTAATTTGACTGGAAGCTGTTGCTGCCTTAGTCAGCAACAACTTCCAGTCAAATTAGTTTCAAAATATTCAACAAGCTGATTATTTTATAAGACATAATGTAATGCATTGGCACGTACTATCGCTAGAGGAGACAACATGGCGGAGATCACATTTACTCGATATTTCAAAGCAGATAATTCTAATACAGATACGGGAATGTGACAGAATATGAATGATATGGAATCTATAAACTAGAATCTGTCGATACAATACAACATTTGAAATGAGATCAACATCCCTTTAAGACCTAGAGAAACATATTGCCATAGGTTAATAACATATAAATAGTTGCAGGATAAATAGTGTCTAAATACTACGTAATGAAAATCGATAAGTCCGACATGAAGTGTACGGATTGCGTGTCGGTGATGTATTTCTAATTTAACAAACGGTATGTTGAATACATTGAAAATAAAAGCGGGCATATTCACAGCAAAATCCTTAAAAATAAAATTGCATACGTTTAGATGCTTAAATTGTGGACCCAGATGTAAAGAAACGAAATAAATCTTAACATACTATGATTTCATTACGCATAAATTAATATAATTTTTAGCCCACCTGGCCTGAATGGCCAAGAAATTTTGCTGCAAGGATCCTATGCTGGTACCCTCCAGACATTTTTTTCAGAATTTTGCTTGGTCAATTTTTTGGGGTGAAAATCTGAGATTTTATGAACAATTTACTGGAAATTGTCAAAATGCTACTCGTACGGATTGTATGTATATACCATTTAATAAACATTCTGTTGAATATTTTGAAACTAATTTAACTGGGTGCTGTTGGTGTCATAGGCAGCATCATCCCCCAGGCAAATTAGTTTTAAAATATTCAACAGCTTACCTGTATATAGTTACCATCATATTGGGGTTGTGGGTGTTCAGTGTTCGATCGATCTTAACTGGGAATGGGAGGAGCACAGCTAAAAGTAGATTCATCGATTGTGAAGTTTTTTCTAAGTGGTTTGCACAGTTATGTATTAACCGTCATCATTACCGGGTTTGTCTTGTACCAATCCTTCGCACGCCCATTGTCCCTCAAAGCTCTATAAACAAGTTCAGTTTCCACGATTCCGGACTTATGCTATGCAGGAAGAAATATATTGTTAATCATCAGCATCATCATCATCATCATCATAATCATCATCATCATCATCATCATCATCATCATCATGCGGTTGATGTTTGTGTCAGCAACAGAACCATTACCAATTTAACCATTGAAATTCCAGTGTCTCAATTTCTATGCAGCTTTACAGGAAACCTATTAAATATTTTGAAACACATTTGAATTGAATCAGTTGCTGCTAGATGCAGCAACAGCTCCCAGTCAAGTTAGTTTCAAAATAGTCAACGGACGGTCACCTACGTCATAATATTGTCGTTTCTGGATCGTGAAGATAAAATTGTTAATAGCTAGAACTCCCGTCAAACCTGTCATACGCCACCACTTTTTGGAGTACCCTCCTGCAAGTCACAACCGTACGACATGGCTTCAGGAGTAACAATATGAAGAATTCAAGAATCGCCATCTGTTGACCCTAAAGACAGGCGATCTCTTGAGAAGCTTTGACTGTGCATTAATTGGCAGACGGTGTGTACAACCTTTTCTTAAAGACCGGCCACGCCCATCTGGGAATAATGCATGTAGAAAGGACGCATAATTTATGGATCTGCGAATAATCAGGTAGGTTTTGGAATTATTAATACAATAATCATAATGGTATGTTAACGCGGAAGATGAGGTTAATGTATGTATGTATGGTTACTGTATTCTGCGGCTGTAGTAGTAGAAACATCATACAGCTGCAACCAGTCCTTCTTCGCTGTTGCCCACTGTGTCTTGTCCTCAGCCAAAATTCTTAGCTTCCTCAGGTCCATTCTTGACTTGAGTGTGCCTAATCCTGCTTTGTTGAGGTCACCTCGTAGCACGCTTAGCAGATTTATGCAATGAGGTCCTCTCCTGGCTCTGTATTTGCGGGCTCCGAGTTGGGCGAATTCCAAGGCTCTCTGTGCTGGTGTGTCTTCTGGCATCCTTAGCACATGGCCAAACATGGACCGTTTTTGCTGGGCGACTTTTACAGACAGCGGCGGCATATTACACATCGTGTATAGTGCATCATTGGAAAATATCCTCTCTGGCCATCGGTGTCCAGTGATGGTGCGTAGGTGTTTGTGGTGGCAGGCGTCAAGTTTGTCTAGAGCTGCCTCTGGAGCTTCCCAGCTGTTACAGTTATACAACATCAAGGATACGCAGGTTGCATTGTATAAACGTAGGCTTCTTACCAAGGGTATCTTTGATCTACGAATCCATAGCTTCCAGAAGAACCGGAAAGCTATGTTCCCCTATAACCTATGCGATTAATATGTAACATCAATGAATTATTGCATAGGAGAAATTAATTTCCAAAATGATAGATGTTTAGGCAATCATAATGATGCAGGTGCTAGGCATTATTGCACCAGCCTAATTTGAAGGATGTGTTGGGGTGGGGTGGGAGTGGGTGTGTGGGTGTGGGTGGAGGTGGGGCCTGGGGTTGCATTGCCACCATAGAAGCGAGTGATACAGAGACTATATGGATGATAATAGCTATATAGCCTGTTATGTAGTTTCTTGGAGGATATTAGGTTGTGTCATGGATGACCATATTAAATTAGCCGGTCAAACGCAGTCATTCTATTCTATCCTTTCATTGATTAAAACCATTATGCGATGAATAACGAGCTTAAAATACCGTAATTCTGATATGTGAGTTGGCTTGTCTCAGTTCGTTCCTGAGGCCTTCTGCTAAGGCTGTTATTGCAAACTTCGAGCCAGAATAGAATAAAGTCTTGGGTATCACAATATGTCCGGCAAGACTGTAATTAAGGAAACGTGATTAATAGTACAGTTCTGTGATAATTGCAAATAATTACAGACAAGCACGCGCGTAGGCGCGCGCGCTCGCACACGCACACACACACACGCGCGCGCACACACACACACACACACACACACACACACACACACACATCCAAATTAATGATTTAATCTGACCTAATAATCTAATCCGAGAGATAAGTAGATAAATGGATATTGTACAGAACTCCATCAATGCTTCCTGCACATACATGGCTGATGCAGATCTGTTAAGCGTGTCTAATGATATTTGGTAGGCGTGCTTTCCTTAACCAAGGTGATGGTGTCCAATATCCATATCATACTTATATAATTACTAACATCAGATAAAGGGATACCTGAAATGAAATGTTAGGAATCGACCGACCGACCAACCGACCGACCGACCGACCGACCGACCGACCGACCGACCGACCGACCGACCGACCGACCGACCGACCGACCGACCGATCGATCAATCATTCAACTGATCGATCGATCAACCAGCCAGCCAGCCAGCCAGCCAACCATCCACTAAAGATTGATTGATTGATTGATTGATCGATCGATCGATCGATCGATCGATCGATTGATTGATTGTCTATATTTAATATGCTTGAGTGGTATGCATGCACGTGTAAGGTAACATGAATGCCTCTCTGGCCTTTGGGAGATTAGCATTGATATGAAGTGAGTGACAAAGCAGTGATACTAGAACAGGATGCTGAAGCGTAAAATATATAATATATCACTACAGCCATTATATATATATGTCGCCCGTGCTCCAGTAATCTGGTAAATATATGTACATCATCTACAACATAAGCACGCTTTTATCAGGTATATTACAGTTCAGAAATAACTTAACATTTTTCAAGAAAAAAACTGAAACATGTTAGTTAGTACAATTTTCAGGAGACGGGGCCGTAGGAATAGGGGGAGCAGGGAAGGGTGCTGGGGGGCATCGCTCCTCCACACTTTACCAACTGACCAGTCAATAAAGCAAAGTCAGTAAAATCAATTTATATTCGTTGCTACAGTTACACTGTAGTGTAATGTTATCAATATTCATGTGATACGTTTATCACATGAAGCATTACATAATTGAGGGAGAAAGATAACACCTCCACGCCGGTCTCCTCCGTAAGTACAAAATTTGTTGGGAAACTAAGTCATCAAGGATTGCGGGCTGACATCCACATACAGAGGCAACTCTGACTATGTCTAACCTTCTAACAAGAAACTGTACTCGACATCCTCGGACAACGCAATCTTCCAAGCAGCTTACCATAGCTACGTGGAATGTACGTGGTCTGACTGCAACATCAAAGAAGCAAACCTTAGGCGCAAGACTGTGAACACTATAAAATCGATATCACATGCATTCAAGAGACTAACGTAGCTAAACACTCAGAGCAGCAATTTCAGACAGGCCATAAGCTAGTAGTCATGGAGCAAAAACAGGCCACTTACCGTGGAAGATGGCATTAGTTTTGGATACGTCAGTGATTGCATTTATCGACCTGGCTATACCAACACGAAAGCGCACCACCACTAAGTGTCGCATAGTCAATGCATATGGACCAATTGCCGAAAGGGCCAAAGAGAATCAAGCTATATTAGATCCCTTCTATGCAGAACTGAGCTCCGCCATTACTCTCCCAGCTGGATGGCAACTGTTCGTGTGTGGCGATTTCAACTCCATGCTGGGTATACTCGGCATTGCGGACAAAAGTTCAGGACTGGCTCATGCATGGGATCGTATGGAGAGGGCACACGCAACAGCAATGGAGATGCACTGGTTCCAATGGCCTATTTGCCACAAATACAGCTTTCAAACACCCATGCCATCACCGGACAATATGGACTGGACACATTGGTGATCGCAAAGCCCCAAAAGGTTCTAAGGCTACAAAGGCTGTCTTCAACCGAATAGATTTCATACTATGCAAGACAGTAGCAAAACCCCATACTTCGGGATGCTCGTTCCTATGGAGGCACATACTCAATTCTGACCATAAGCCAGTCATTACACACCTCCATATGAACCAGCTCTGCCTAATGTATAAACGCCATACCAGGCAAGAGGGTAGAGTCACCCACAACTTACCCAAGCTCATCAGCGACACTGACACTCAATTGTCATACAAAAAGGTCCTCGGGGAGCAGATAGCTAACATCGACGTTAGCTCCGATCCAAACGAATCCTTAACCAAAATACTGATATCTATGGATTTATCAGCTACTAGCACCATAGGTGTTCTAAAAACATTAGAACTAGGTATACTGATGACCATCTCGCAGTAAAACTGTCAGCAGAACCGAAAGCGTTACGTCTGCCCATCTATTCAAGTGGCCAAAGTGAAGATCGCACCAAACTATGCCAGGAACGCAATAACATTCTGGGGCGCATTAGCGAATGCTTAAAAGATCTTGCTATCCAACAAGCAGGCACCCTAGCAGATGCAATCACTGACACTGATGACTGCCACAAAATGTTTCGGGCAGTCCGAGCCCTGAGAGTTGCTGACTACACACCACCACTCACTGTACACAACTCTGAAGGACACTTTATCGGCAAAGCCAAGGCAATTCGAGAATCGTTCAAGGAACAGTTCACTGACCACGATGATGAGCCCTTGCACCAATTCTCAGGAGACCACAGGCCATTACTAACACCAGTTAATACAGCAGAGGTTGAGAAGACACTTAAATACCTGAAAAATTGACGTGCATCTGAATCTGATGGCATGAGCAATGAACTATTCAAATATGCAAGTGACATTATCTCAAACCGCTCACGCACATGCTCAATTTGGCTTTTATGCACCACCTTCCCATCGACGCTGTAGGCCAAGGCATCCTTATCGCGCTGCCCAATCCCAAGAAGCTACCTGCCCCCCCCCCCCTCAAGCCAATCTACGGCCCATTGTGCTCCTTAACAGCATACGGAAAATCCTATCCAATGTTGCTCTATGCCGCATCCGAGACAAAATCTACGACTTCACCGGATCATGTCAAAGTGGCTTCAAACCTTGGTGGCAGCTGCGCAGATATTGTATGGGCTAAACGCATGCTTGTGTCGGTAGTCATGTCCAAACACTGGGATTTCCACTAAATGGGCATTGACATGACACAATTAAACGCTCAAAGAGCCTAGATGTACTACGCCAGGCCAGTTGCAATGAAGATGAGCTACGACTAGTGAGACGACTGCTTGCAGACACCAAGCTGAGAGTACTCTGTAGCGGCGAACCATGGAGGAAAAGTAAAATCCTGGGCTCACTGCTTTGCAGTACTGCTGACATTGCTGCACGCTGCATCATGGGGAACATAGTTTTCCATCTCTTCTGGAAGCTATGGATTCGTAGATCAAAGATGTTCTTGGAAACCGATGGCCAGAGAGCATAATTTCCAATGATGCACTATACGAGATGTGTAATACGGCCCCGCTGTCTGTAAAAGTCGCTCAGCAAAGATGGTCCATGTTTGTTATGTGCTAAGGATGTCAGAAGACACACCAGCACAGAGACGGAATTCGCCCTACTCGGAGCCAGCAAATACAGATCGAGGAGAGGACGTCATTCCATAAATCTGCTAATCGTGCTATGAGGTGACCTCAAGAAAGCTGGTTTAGGTACACTCAAGTCAAGAATGGACCTGAGGAAGCTAACGATTTTGGCCGAGGATAAGACACCGTGGGCAAAGGCGAAGAAGGACTGACTGCAGCTGTATGATGTTTCTACTACTACAGCCGCAGAATACAGTAATCATACATACATTGTATAATTGTAATTTGAATACCCGTGCACTGTCATCGGAAATATTTGAGAAATCTGCCACTTGAGAAATCATATAAACTGGGAGTCAAATGCAAGTAAATTTAACAATTATGCACGTCAATGCTGAAAATGAACTCACGTTCAGTATATTGCGTCGTATAAAGACATGGTTGAAGAGAAATATGACACAGACACAGTTGGTTAATTCTAAACATGATTCACAATGCCACATTGTGTACCCACAGTGAGAAAGCGGTACATCATGTTGTACTGACAATCAGGTATCACCTTTTTATTAATTAGAAAACCAACAAATTTACTTTGTCATTGTGTCAATCGTTTGCCTCAGGAAATGCTGTAGATGCCATCAGAGACTATCTATATTCTCACATTTTTCCCCGGACCCCCACCCCTCCCCTCACCCCCACTTAGAAAATCATTCCTACGCCAATGGGAAATATTTTGTCAAATATTTTGAACATACTTGAACTTGAAGACAGTTCAAAATATTCAACAGTACATTTTATTTTGTTTTGGAAGCATGTTAAGTTATTTCTTAGCTGTATTGTACCAGGTAATCTATGTACCTTATAATTTATAGACTATTGAGAATTAGCTTTACTTACCTCCAACATATATCTCCAATATTTTGTTTCTCCTTACAATAGTGATGGACAATAGTGATGCGCCTTCATGTCTAAGACCAGCGTTGTTAATGCAGACATCCACACCACCATACTGTTTCTTTATCTCACTAAACATCGTCAGAATATCGTCCTCCTTTCTCAAGTCACATCTTATGGCGAGCAAGCTTCCTGACTCACCACTCAGTTCATCTGCAATAGCCTGAAAATTAGGCGGCTACTATAATTTGTCTTTATTTATCTATGTATTTGTATCGGCATCTTATATTTTGAATATAACGTAGCACGCCGTAGGTCTAGTCCCTAAAAAGCTTTTCACCCAGTGAGAGGTATCTATGGATTGCCGTGACGAGGGCTGTGATTGGCTGGTGGATTATAGCCTGTCTGCCAATGCCAGCCATCGATAGAGAAAATAATGGGATTCCTTACCATGACAATATGACATCATACATTGGCAATGTTATGTTCTGGCATAGGCTTACTACTATTATGGCATCGCATTACAAAATTTGCATTAGAACCGGGCAGTCATACTAAGGGTATGTCGGGGTCCGACATGACCAGTGGCGTCTGTGTAACAATCTAGCTATAGGGGCCTAGTCAATCGCTAGTAAGAGTTAATTCTTAATCGAACTTAACCCTCTTCAGGAGATTGAACACAATTATTTTAAACATTTTCCGAGTCAACTAAATCCTATAATAATACGTAGGTCAATAACCATGTTGGATGTATGTTAGTTCCAGATAAAAGTGATTGCGTGTCATGCATGCAGCCGGCCACACAAGATGTTCAATATACAGGTTCAAACCAATAGATCTTAAACCAAGCCTCACCCATCACTGACATAATGTTGCTTCCTCTGGCCACTAAATACACATCATGCATTCAAGAGAATATGAACACGATGTGCACGAGGTGCATGTAGAAAACATAGAGCAATGCACCAGTAATCATCTCCAGCTCACATTGACGCCTATTGAACTTAGATCAGATTCCTGCACGCACATAAAATCCAGTAAATCTCATCCACACGAAACCAAAGTGTAAAACAATAGATATGTGAGGAAGAACAACAAGTGCGATGCGCTCTGGTTACAACATAGTCAGCTTTTCTTTTGGCAAATATAGTTGACAAGCCAATCGACCGACAGACAGACAGGCAGTCCGATAGATAGAGCTATACAATTTCAACCCACAAATATCTGCCCATAGAAATCTTGGTTTGATTGGCGTCTATCGAGTCCCTGATACCAGGTCCCATATCTAGACTGGTTTTATTTCAGTCTATTGTTGGTAACTTCCCCAGCTTTTACACTGGTACTCATTTATACTCCTGGGCGGAGAGAGGCATGGAGCGAAGGAGATTGCCACTGTTTCCAACGACGGTGAGATAGTGCACAGCTCAGGTGCAAACCGAAAGCACTAGTACACGCCCATCCAAAACCACCTGACTTTGGAGGACCAATGAAAAAGCGTGTTTATCCTCCCCTTCGGCCTTTACTCCTCCCGATTTGAAATTCTAAACGTGAAATATTTAACAATTTAATTTTAAGCCTATTTGGCGTAAGCAAACAGAATATTATTTTGCAAATACAATTTATACAGATTTCTGTATACATTGCAATTGCACTGCCATCGACGCATCACGGCGGTAGCTTTCTTGGTAAGCGGCTGCAACGGGTCTGGTGATTGGTAAAAGATGGATAACGGATGCGATAATTTCTATCAGGTGAGAGAGTTTTGATTGAGAGAATTTTGAGAGAGAGAGAGAGAGAGAGAGAGAGAGGTGAGAGAGAAAGAGAGGTATGGAGGGTGTGGGGGCGTGCTGGGTGTGTGCTAGTTGAATAGCAGTAGGTCAGAGAGAGTTCATTAGATACCGAATCACGTAAATAGTATTAAATCCGTTTACCGAGTGTTCACAATTCGTATTTATAAATCTAATAAAAGCACTACACGTGAGAGTTAATAACGTACTTGTATTTTAGCCACATCTCTGGCACACCCAACGATCTTCATTCCATGAGAAACCAGAGCACGTACAATGGCTGCTCCTATGGCAACAGAAGCACCTGTCACCAGAGCCACGCGTCCTCTCCAACGATACATATTTCTATAAGGATGTCAAAAGTAATGAAAAATATCTTAAAATAAATGAATATAAATTTATAAAATAAAAGCTAAGAAACGCTGACAATTGAACGCTGCTTTGCACATCATCCTATGGGTATTATCTTCATAATCTTATGAGATGATGTTCTTCAAAGCCAGCCTCCAAAGGTAGATCAGTATCGGCTTCGTGTATCAATCATGTGTCGATCATGTCGCAACGCTTCTTCTAACGTCCACTCTATGTGCTCTTTATCCCCTGTGGCGGAATGTTATTCCGTGGACAAATCCTTCCCAAACATGACTGTGTCGAAATGGCGAAGGGACCTTCCATTTTAGCTATGCCCCGCCCATCTCTAGCTAAGCTCCACCCACACCTCACTCGTGTTGGGATCAATCGATCTCTGAACTCTCTTACTATCAATTTCTAGAAAACTATACAGGTAAGCTATTGAATATTTCGGAACTAATTTGACTTGGTCCTGTTGCTGCCTATGGCAGCAACAGCATCCAGTAAAATTAGTTCCAAAATACTCAACTGCATGTTTATTAAATAGTAGACATACAATTCGTATATCGTGTCGGACTATTAAGATTTAAGACGGGCCAAATAGGATCATTTATGACGTAATGATTATGACCTCATCATATACGCCGCGTAGCTGATTATGACGTCAAATGACGTCAGATTATAGATGGATACTCTGGAAAGGTGAATTAGCTGTAAGTCATAGCCTGATATTCTCATTTACCGACCTGGTCAATTTCATCGCTCAGCCTCGTTGACTGCATTTCAATACATGCAAGCCACATTAGCACATACTGTGCGGAAGTAAATCTAATCTAAGTCTGTAAGGTTCTATACGCCAAAGCGGAATACGTCGCCTGTCATGTCGAAAGTGATCCTTCATGGAAAAACCCATAATAAAAGCTAGGGAAAATTAAGAAACCCGGAGAAATAGCATCATGCATCTGAAGAACGCAGACAAAACAGTGATGCACTTCCAGCAACACCCTGATGGTAATGAACAGCAAATCTTCTGATGATTGTCCACATAAAGCAGAACACACTCTCAATTCTAGACAGACCACCCTATTGTCAGTATTAGACATTGCTTATCCGCTCACCGCCATTGCGAGCACAAAAGCAAATCCAATCGGGCTTGAGATGGGATGGAGGCATTACTCCAGATGATAGACCAGAGAATGAATTCCTTACTGTTAACTCTGTAACCCACGAATTCGCTTAAGAAAATTTAAATTTTCACATATGGAATGTCCATTTGCAGACCAAGAGAAGACTATTTTTGGAAGATTTACCACTGAAATAACTGGCTCGGTTATCGAGCCAGTCATTCCAGTGGTAAAATTTCAAAAATAGTCTTCTCTTGGTGTGCAAATAGCCATTTCTCAAGACCAGTTCAGAAGGCGTTTTGGGCTGATGTGAGTGTTGCAGGGTTAAGTAACTAGAGCTGCATTACAGCAGCTTCACGACTATAGGACAGATTCTCTAGCATGTCATAATAGCAAGAATCCACACTGGTTTGATAGGGACAAGATCTAACGATATTCATCATACAAAAACCGCAGGTGGGGTTTTCAAGAAAACACGTTCTTCTGAACGCCTCCTGAAAGTTTTAAACATGCCGCTAAATGAATCCTACCGTCCACATATTTCTGGGCTTCGGAACACTCATAGCAGGTAGGCCTATTAAGTGTGTATTGCCATCAACGCGCCCTGTCGAGATTATTAGGTCATGCTCGTGAGAGCTTATGTTAGCGAGCAACTTTGGAAGTATTTTGTATGATACAGGTATGTTTCATATTGATAGGCCATATGTGTTGTAATATATATAACTTTGTAAGTATAATGTTACGATCAACTACACAAGTGGCATCTAACAAAATATACAGGTAATTAGGGTTCTTGAAAGATTCATAAGCTACTTTCAACATGGTTCATAGAAAATAACATATCAAACATTCGTAATTTATCAAGCCTATTTATATAGTTAAGTTATATAGTAGGCTATAGAGTTATATATAAACTAATTAAATAAAATTTAAATAAAAATAACATTGCGATCAAATGATTAAACTAATTCAACACACATCTCACTATACTGTAGACAATCGCTGCCCGATTCTCCCAACACACGGCCCTTTAATTACTGGTCAGCTTTCAAACATGTCTGTATATTAAGATCCTACATGACTAAACATACACAAGTAAATGTTTGCGGCTTGATACTTCATATGACCCACTTGGCGCACTATCAGTGGACATGCCAAAAATTAGTATGTGAGCCTGGTTGGTGTTTAATTGGAACATTTGTATGAGCCACAATGTATAGTGGATTCATGAATATCAACGTATTAATGTGAGGGCGATAATGCTACATCGCGAGGGATTATTTCCGTCTTGGACTCTTTGAATCGAGTACACACGCACGCACGCACGAACGCACGCACATGCGCACGTGCGTGCGCATGCCAGTGCGAGCGTACACGTGCGCGCGTACGTATGTGCGTGAGCATCCATGTGAATGTGCACGTGCGTACTTGCGTGTGTATGTGCGCGCGTGCATACATGCGTACATGCGTACGTGCTTGCGTGCACAACAACGTACGCACGGAGTACGCATTCTGGATCAACTCATATGCCATACCGGACAATATAGAAGCCATACTTTGTACAATTTAACAATTTAACATTTCCAATGGGCACAACGCCATCAGTAATACTTTCAAAGCATAGGGACGGCTACAAGATAGGAATCGACACGTTACGTACATCTGATACCATTAAGAGACCACAGGTCCTTTAATTTCTCCAGAAAGCTGGCTGCGATGATGAAGAACTACGCCTGGTGAGACACTTCTTGGTAAACACAAAAATACACGTTCGCGTCAAATAAATGTTTTCTGCACAGTTAAACATCAATGGGATCAGCACAAGGTGGTTGTTTATCACCAGTGTTTTTCACTTGCTACCGCGCGACAACGGAGTCATCTGTGCAAGAACACTCCGCAAGATCAAACCCTCCAATCTCAATGATAGTTTTACCACGATAGATGGAGTATGCAGATGATGTTGTTGACATTATGGACGAGGGAAAAGGTTTTCTTGATACACAACTACCAATAGAATTACGCCTTCATCATCATCATCATGATCATCATCATCATCATCTTCATCATCAGTAGGTGTCAGACCGTGTGGGTGACTGGGTGTGCATACGGGCGTGCGTACTTACATCAGGGTATGTGTTCCTGTTGACGCCAGAGTTGTAAGGACTACGGTCAAAATTTTCAGTGATTTCGACTCTAGTCACTATGGAAAAATCACTCGACGCTACTGGTACTAAATGTCTCAACTAGACTCGAGCCTTTCTCCCAAAGTATCGACTCGACTTGAGTCAAAACTTCTAAAGACTCGAGTTCTCAAAATTGCTGCTACGATTAACTATTTCGTGGTACGCATTCCATTCTGGTTGTGCGCCTCATACATTTAGGCCGTTCAATGCAAAGTGGATCATCAACATACGACTTACTTTGGTCGGCGACATTACCTCGCACCAGGGATAAGATTGATAAATTTACTGGAAACTGGCAGAGTGGTCTTAAGAGAGGGCGTAGCTGCGCTGACATAGTCCGGGGACAACGAATGCTGACATCAGTAGTTTTATCAAAGCATTGAGACTTCTACAAGATGGGAATCAACATGTCACGCGCATTTGATACCATCAAGAAACAACGGATCCTTCAAATTGTCCATCAAGATGGCTGTGATGATGACGAACTACGCATGGTGAGACTTATTGGCAAACACAAAACTAAATTTTCGCATTACATCAACGCTTTCCGCACAGTTTGAAACATCAATAGGATCACCACAAGCCGATGGTTTGTCACCAGTCATCTTCACTTGCTATCTCGCCGAAGCTATATCATCTGTTCGAGAACACTCCACAAGACAAACCCCTCCAATCTCAATGATGGGTATGCCACTAGTATGCAGATGATGGTGACTTTATCGATGAGGGAAAGCTCTTCTTGATACACTAGCATACTTCCAATAGCCGCAGAACAGCTCGAGGATACGCACCTCTTCGCGTTTTAGTCATTTTGGAGGTCTTGGATTTGTGGCTCTAACATGCCCTTGAAAGTCAAGATGTAACTGTACAATGCAACATATGTTTCCATAATGTCATTCAATGGACCTTTCCAGTTATGGCTAAGCCGCGCCCACCTCTAGCTAAGCCCCACCCACACATCGCTCGTGTTTGTATCGATGGATCCCTGAACTCCCTGACGATCAATTTGCAGAAAGATATGCAGATAAGCTGTTAAATGTTTTGAAACTAATTTGACTGGGTGCTGTATTGCAGCAACAGCGTCCAGTCAAATTAGTTTCAAAATATTTAACAGAATCTTTATTGAATAGTAAAGACATACAATTCGTACAACAACGCATAGTCCGTCTTCAATTATGCGTTCGTGACGTACTTATCTACGTCATTCATGACATCACAATGACGCCATTGATTATGATGTAACTCTACATGTCACGTAGTTAATTATGACGTCATATGATAGATGGATAGAGTGGACATGCCTAATGCAACAGCTGGGAAGCTCCAAAACGACTCTTAAACAAACTTGATACATATTACCACTAACATCTGTGAGCCATTACAAATCAACGCTGGCCACACAGTCTAATGGACCATTCTATTATTAGCTATGCCCCGCCCATCTCCATTTAAGCTCCACACACAACTAGCTAGTATTGGGATCGATCGATCTCTGAACTCCATGACTATCAATTTCCAGAAAACTATACTGGTAAGCTGTTGAATATTTTGAGACTAATACGACTGGGTGCTGTTGCTGTCTATGAAAATATTCAACAGCATGTTTATTAAATAGTAGAGACATTCAATTCGTACAACGTGTCAGACTATTAAGAGCTAAAGACGGGCCATATAGAATCATTTATGACGTAATGATTATGACGTCATCCTACACACGGCTTAGCTGATTATGACGTCATATGACGTCAGATTGATAAATGGACACTCCGGAAAGGTGAATTGTAGCGGTAGGTGTCACCATATATCAGTCACTCAAATGAGGCCACAGCATCAACTTGTTTTGGGAACATAAAGAAGCTCAGGACGCTTGCAGTGGAAAGACTCCATCATCATCATCATCATCATCATCATCATCATCATCATCATCATCATCATCATCATCATCAATTCATGCACCTCAATGTTGCCAGCAGTGACTCGACTTGACTGGGGTCATCGTTATGACTCGACACGACGTCAACATCCAAATGACTCGAGTCACTGTGGCATAATGGCTCTGCTCGAGTAGAGTCATTGATATAAATGGCTCGACTCAACTCGAATGGCTCGACTCAACTCGAGCCACAAACTGTGTGACAGGTTACGCAACTGGTTCACGCATACGTAGGCGAGTGGTCGAACGAGCAATCTTGTGTTCATTTCAAAGCCAGTGCCTAGTAAGCTGTTAGTGCATAGCACAATAATTCCTTTCAGAAAAAAGTTAAGAAGCAGGGTCAAAGAAGAAAGAGGTAGACTGAATTCAACTTTAGTGTGTTTTCACACTACAGCCGCTGCATTTCACAGTTCATGATTATCATCACTTGTAAAATAGGCAACATCTAGAATTGATAAACATTCACGAAACTCAGACGTAAGACAACAATTAAGGATTAATCGTATGTTTCCGATATTTTGCAAGGGAATATGTAATTTATTGGAATAGTCCCCTGTTGACCAGAAGAATATCCCCAACCCCCACATACACACCGCCATGGTGGCGATAGTGGTGGTAGTAGTAGAGTGCAGATAATCTCCAGATGGCACTCTTCTAATCTGCCCATAGAAATATGGTAGGAGGGATTTTGATACGTATTAAATATAATAACATTTAGGAGTAAGTCTGTAAGCGACGCCCATCCAATCGCGATGTCATAGGTGGCCAATTTGTATAAACCCCGGAGAGCACCCCATGTGGCGCAATCAAGCCACGCGTGAAAGATCAGAGCCGCCATCCTGCGATTAGTAACAGTCGGCAAGACTGGAACGGTGTTAGCGAAATAAAATCATATCAAATGACATATTAATCTGTATCATTAACATATACTTAAGAGCTCTTTAGATATACTGTTGAGAACCCTCTTCAAGTGCTCTATGTGAAAATGGCTGTCGCAAAATGGCGGCTATGACGTATGTGTTAATGTATGTAAAGTGCTTTCAACGTTTCTGGCATTTTGTCACATAAATGCATGGGGTTGTGTACACCGACCGATGCTTCAGTTATATAATCTATTTTTAATTTTTCTCCTGATCATTGTCGAAAATTGTATACAAATGATGGTTTGATATTGATTCAGGGAGATCGCTGGTGGGTGATTCCCACGAGAATACTGTCTGTATGCTGTTGTTAAATTTATATGAAGAAAAAAGATATAAAACTGACAGTGTTGTCAAATTGTTATTATGTCAAAGGTTAAAGTAAAGTCAAGCAAGTAAAGCTATGTCCTAGTCATTGAAGACTATTGCGCAGTCAGTCAGTCCGTCTGTCCGTCCGTCCGTCCATCTAGGCGGCAGTCCGTCCATCCTTCGTCCGTTCATCCCTCCGTCCATTCGCCCGCTTGTCGTTGTGTGTTTGTTCATTTGTTGTTGATTGGTTTGTTTAGTCATAACCTTGAGTGGATAATTTAAGGAGCTATAGGCCCGGATGTATACTTAATGAATATGTGGACTCTTGATTTGTTATTTATACCTTTGTTTATATCTCTCTCAAGACTTGTTATTTGGTCCACACTTATTTCTTCTATGATTATATTGCTATTCTTCCAACCATTCTCCGACGGCCTCATTTGTCCATGTATTGGGTTAATCCCCTCATTCTTGCCATCATTCTGCCCCGATGTAGTATTGTACTCATTAATCCGTTCATTATTTATTCACTCATTCATTGAAAACTATACTTGCTTGGTAAATTGTTCATTCGCGCAGTTTATGTTCGTTTGTTCTTTGACTTATTCATTCATTTGCCCATTCGTTTGTTCGTTCATACGCTTGCTTAGCCATTGCTCATTAATCCCTTCATTTATTCCTTAGTACATTAATTTAATGGTCCCTTTATTATGTAATATGTTAATTGGATAATTAATCACTCCATCCGTCCATCCATCTAAATGTTCGTTCGTCGATTTATCTGTCAGTGCATAAGTTAGTTACGCACTCCATCCATCCCTCTAGGCGTCCATTCATCTGTCCATCCTTCCACCTATCTGTCCATCCGTCAATCTGTCTGTCCATTCATCAGTTAGTTATGTAGTCTGTTCATTCGTCTAGGAATCCATCCGTCTGTCCGTCCATCTGCCCATCCATCTATGCATCCATGTACGTACGTCCATCCACCAATCCGTCCATCTGACCATTCCTCCTGTCTGTCCATCTGTATGTCCGTCTAGTTGCCTGTCCGTCCATCTGTATGTCTGTCTAGCTGCCTGTCTCTCTGTCTAGCCATCAGCCCATCCGTCTAGCTGTCTGTCTATCCATCAGCCCCACGCCTGTCCATTCGTCCATCTATCCGTCTGTCTGCGCATCCCTGTTGCCCAGTCGTTTGTCTGTCCGTCTAGCCATCAATCCGCCCGTCTGCCCATCCAAAGCGTGTCCATCCGTGTGTGCGTAGTCAACAATGGTGGCACGTCTTGTTATGTTTTGACAGATTTACATCAAACCTGAATAAATATATACCCATACTCATCCAATTCACCCTTCCAGAGTATCCATCCATCATCAGGCCTCGTATGACGTCATAATCAGCTCAGCGCGTGTATGATGACGTCATAATCATTACGTCACAAAAGGTTCCATATAGACCGTCATTCAATCTCAAATGGTCCGCCACGTTTTATGAATTTTATGTCTGTAATTCTTTGCCATTTAAGAAACATGCTTAGGCAGCAACTGCACCCAATCACATTAATTTCAAAATATTCAACAGCTTACCTGTGTATTTCTTTGGAAATTTATAGTTAAGGTGTTCAGAGATCGATCGATCCCAACACGAGCGAGGTGTGGGTGGAGCTTAGCTAGAGATGGGCGGGGCATAGCTAAAACCGGTAAGGTCCATTGATCCATTGTGAAAATGATGCTGATGCATTCACTCACAGCAGAGTTAACCCCCTTGTTAAATATATACTTAGGAATTATAGGTTACTTGAATCTCGTCACTGGTTTACAGTTCTATAGCTCTACAAAAGTAGTTTCACTCATGCTTGTCTATATTGATTATGGATATATTCATGTACGTGCATGATTGAATAATCTTTAAATTATATAACCAATCTGAGTGTTAGGAGGCTGGTTTAGGAACGTTATATATTACTATGATTTGGATATGTGAATTAATCCCATTTTAATATAGACAATACAAGAGGCCCAAGGGCCTGTGACGCTCACCCGGACTTAAACCATTTACATTTAAATGGACATGATGTATAATTGATGATGGACTAAGCGTTGTTGTAGGAAGTGTATGTCTTTACTATTTAATAAACATGCTGTTGAATATTTTGAAACTAATTTGACTGCAGCAACTGAACAAAGTAGTTTCAAATTATTCAAGAGCTTACCTGTATAGCTTTCTGGAAATTGATAGTCAGGTAGTTGAGGGATGATGGCTCGATCGATCCCAGCACGGACAAAGCGTAAGTGGAGCTTAGCTAGAGGTGGGCGGGGCATAGCTAAAACTGGTTTATAAACGATGCATGATGTGTGGAGTGACAAACAGATCGGAAAACATACAAATGATGGAATCAAGAACACGTAGACACGGAGTACACGAGCCAATGACGGAACGTATGATTAAAGCTGGAATTAACGAAATAATGAAAGATATACAAACCAATGGGGGAACGAACGAACAAACGAGCGAACGAATGGACGAGGGAACCCACGTGTACATGAAAGAAATAATGAATGAATGAACGACGGACACATACATGTACATACACGCGCACGGACGCACGCATGCATGCGCGCGTTAGCATACCAACATGAAAGAAATAACGAAGGAACGAAGTAAAAATGAATGAACGAATACATGAGCGAAGCCAGTGAACATATCAACAGATGACCGAAGGAACGATTGGATGAATGGTTGGGTGGGTGGGTGGGTGGGTGGGTAGATTGATGGATGGATGGATGGATGATTCAAATGAATGAATGAATGAATGAATGAATGAATGAATGAATGAATGAATGAATGGTTTGATGAATGGATAATTATTGTTAATCATCGCCGTGGTTGTCCATTTGATCAGTTTGCATCTTCCACTCTTGCTCATGTCTAATTTGTGGCCCACGAAACGTCGGTATTGAGGCAACGATCGGAACGAATGAATGGATGGATGGATAAATGGATCAATGGATGAATGAATGGATGGTTGTATCAATGAATGGCTGGATGGGTGGGTGGGCGGGTGGGTGGGTTTTGGATGGGTGGGTGGCTGGCTGGCTGGCTGGATGGATGGATGGATGGATGGGTGGAAGAATGAATGAATGAATGATTCATATGATGGATGAACGAACGAACGAACGAACGAACGAACGAACGAACAAACGAATGAATGAATGAATGAATGAATGAATGAATGAATGAATGAATGAATGAATGAATGAATGAATGAATGAATGAATGAATCATATGCACGGATCGTTGAATGAATGAATGAATGAATGAATCATGTGCACGGATCGATGGATGAATGCATGAATGCATGAATGAATGAATGAATGAATGAATGAATGAATGAATGAATGAATGAATGAATGAATGAATTAATGAATGCATGAATGCATGAATGCATGAATGAATGAATGAATGAATGAATGAATGAATGAATGAATGAATCATATGCACGGATCGTTGAATGAATGAATGAATGAATGAATCATGTGCACGGATCGATGGATGAATGCATGAATGAATGAATGAATGAATGAATGAATGAATGAATGAATGAATGAATGAATGAATGATGGAATGAATGAATGAATGAATGAATGAATGAATTAATGAATGCATGAATGCATGAATGCATGAATGAATGAATGAATGAATGAATGAATGAATGAATGATGGAATGAATGCATGAATGAATGAATGAATGAATGAATGCATGAATGAATGAATGAATGAATGAATGAATGAATGAATGAATGAATGAATGCTTGAATGAATGAATGAATGAATGAATGAATGAATGAATGATGGAATGAATGAATGAATGAATGAATTAATGAATGCATGAATGCATGAATGCATGAATGAATGAATGAATGAATGAATGAATGAATGAATGAATGAATGAATGGATGCATGAATGAATGAATGAATGAATGAATGAATGAATGAATGCATGAATGAATGAATGAATGAATGAATGAATGAATGAATGAATGAATGAATGAATGATGGAATGAATGAATGAATGAATGAATTAATGAATGCATGAATGCATGAATGCATGAATGAATGAATGAATGAATGAAATGAATGAATGAATGAATGAATGAATGAATGAATGAATGAATGAATGAATGAATGCATGAATGCATGAATGCATGAATGCATGAATGAATGAATGAATGAATGAATGACTGAATGACTGAATGAATGCATGAATGCATGAATGAATGAATGAATGAATGAATGAATGAATGAATGAATGAATGAATTGGATGAATGAATGGATGGATGCCTCAATGAATGAATGAATGAATGAATGAATGAATCATACGCATGGATGGATGAATGAATGAATGAATGAATGAATGAATGAATGAATGAATGAATGAATGAATGAATCATACGCATGAATGGATGGATCTGAGATGGGCCGGGAATATCTAAAACTAGAGTACTCTATTGCCTCATAGCTTCTGAAAGGGTACACGCTTCTTGGCTTCCGTTCTTGTGGTCACCTGACGTACTGAATGCAATCAGTATGCTTCATATATTGTGCTTAATTCTGGGCCACCATGCACGCCTATCGCATGGCTTGCTACATTTCTAATTTGTAAATGGAACGTGTGCATGGTTGGCATGTATTTAATCTTCTATGGCCACTATTCAATGAATTGTCTAGCCTCAACTCAATGCGCTACTTCAGTGACGGATTTAGGATTGTCATAAGGGGTGAATCAACACCCTAATACTAATCAGCATATATCTGAGAGCCAAGGCAAACGGGGTATCTTAGGGTGAGGGGGGTCTTCCCCAAGAAAATATTGAAATCAACATGCTCTCAGATTACATCTCTTGTATTTCTGGAGGGAAGTATATAGCTGTTTAATATTTTGAAACTAATTTGGCTGGGTGCCGTTGATGCCTATGGCAGCAACAGCGCCAAGTCAAATGGGCTTCAAAATAATCACAAAATATTCAATAGAATGCTTATCAGATAGTAAAGACAGATAATTCGTTCAACTTGACGGACTATTACGCGTTTATGACGCACCTAGATACGTCATTCATAACGTAATTCATTGTGACGTTAACTCACATCTGATGTAATTCATTATGACGTCATATATTTGACTGACAGATTGGTTTCCTATATTACCCGTGCCCTCCTAGATTTACCGTACTGATGGAATAGTGGGATCAATTTCTCCATATGCCCCAATATTCTCCTTAATCTCTGACCAAATTAACCCTTTTTGGATTCGATTTAAAACTTTGAAATCTGTCTTCCTAGAATCTAAATGTCAAGGTAAGATGTTGAATATTTTAAAACTAATTTTACTTGAGCTGTTTCTGGTTGCACAGGTCCCAGCCAAATTAGGTTCCAGCTATTCAACATAATATTTATTGGTCTGTGAATCTATCAAAGGCATGCACGTCATATATTTTAATGATATACGTTTCCATAATCGTGACGATCTTATTTTAATTGTGGCAGTAGTAAACATGCACCTATTTGATTATATAAGCAGATGCTTGAGTGTCAATCCATTGTCATGGTAAGTAATGTTTGTAATCATAGCTCGATCATGGATCTGCAACCAAGACACTGACCAGTCTGCCAATAAATAATCATATGATCGATGAAACCTTAACTGCTTTATTCTTTCTTTTCACCATTCAAGACATAATCAAGGTTTATCCACGACAGCTTATGGAACACAAAACGGTACCACTAAAACATTAATCCGAATAACAAATTAATTTTTTCAGAGTTAGTACTATGCTTGTTTGGTTTCCCTGATGCCAAAGCCAATCTGTTGAGCTTTAATTCTGGAATTTAGCCTATTTAGCGTAGTGTATTAGGTTGTTTAGCTTTCCTGATGCGAATAATAAGATTTATCTGGGTGTTAAAATATATACACACAAAATCATACTGTGTTATATATATAATGACGATGATGACTGACTGTGTTCTGAAGCACAAGACGTGGAACTTCTTTCAGCTCCAATCAGCTTTTTTGTATACTGTGCGTGTCTTGATTTCCTTGAAGTTCTTTCTCGTCTCCAATGGTCCTAGATTATGTTTTTGAGGTCTGATCGCAACACACCTGCAAATTGATGTTATGGCGTCTTTTGCGTGGCTGAAATCTGTTGGCACTTACCACAGCAAATTCTAGTGCTTTCTTGGAAGGCGTATCTTCTGGTATTCGTAGAACATTTCCGAACATAGATCATCGCTGGTGTTCTACTCGCACTGTGTAGAGTGTTGAATTTGATATTAGACTGTGTGGCCAGCGATGATTTATAATGGCTCGCAGATCTTCCACAACTTCTCAGTGCCACGATGGAAGCGGGTGCCGTCGTCGATTATTTCTGTATCAGAGATAGGTTTGGCAACTTTACTCGAAATTGCCAGAGAGGTTTTAAAATAGGAGGCAGCTGCGCTGCAGTTGTCTTGGCACAACGAATGTTGACCCCAGTAATCGCATCAAAGCATTGCGCCTCTACAAGATGATAATCGGCATGTACTGATACCATAAACCGACCACAGATCCGTCAATTTCCCATCAAGCAGTCTGCGATTTTTACAAACTATGACTATTGTGACTCTTATTAGCAAACACAAAAATGAACGTTCGAGTCAAATCAACGCTTACGGCCCAGTTTGAAGCACCAAAAGGATCGCCACAAGGTGATGGTTTATCACCAGCGTGTTTCACTTGCTACCTCTCCGTAGCTATATCATCTGTTCGAGAACACTCCACAAGACCAAACCCTCCAATCTCAATGATGGGTATGCCACTAGAGATGGAGTATGCAGATGATGTTGACTTTATCGACGAGGACAAGAGTCTACTTCCAATAGCTACAGAACGCCTCAGGGCTGCACACCTCTTCGCGAATGAAGCCAAAGCAGGAGTTCACCCACGTATACCTATCCAACACCACATAAATGAACGACGAAGCTAAATACGATCTATAAATGTGTTAAAATTGTGATTTTCACCTGCATTTCGAGGTCTATGTGATCTTTAGAATCCAAATTTACAAGACTGTCAATTACTATGACGCCCTACGTGCCAAAATGATCATTGGTAGGCATATGGCAAATATTGTCAACATACCAGTACCAATATACTTGCTACAAGGGCAAGATATATAGGTTACACCGAGACCTGACAAAGCCATGCAATTTATATGGGTATGTATAGTTTTAAGCCTATAACCGGTACTATGTTAATGGAACGATCCGGCCTGTTATTCACGTATCTGACCGTATAATAAATACTTCACCTGTTACCTGACGTTACAATCAAATGTCGAAGTAACTGTGTGAATTGCGAGAATGTGTAGGATGTGCAATTTATTATACATTCTGTTGAATATTTTGAAAGCAATTTAATATCATCTCCCAGTAAAATTAGTTTTAAAATAGTCAACAGTTTACCCTGTACAGTTACCTTGAAAATTAGAGTATGGGAATTTAGTTTTCAAAGCGTTAAAATCGATTCAAAAACGCAGACAAAATGGGCGAAGCCTAGAGAGAAAATGCGAGTGGTATATTTATAAATCGGCCCCTCTATTTGGCGTCTTGTCCTCATCACCTCTTTAATAACCATTTTATGGCAACGACAAGATGTCTCCAAGATAGCACGAAATACCACATACCCATGTTGGCTGAGGCTATTGCCAGTCGAACGTATGTTGTCGTGGCAGACAGAGCAACGGGATGATTGCAATAGTATTATGACACTTATTGGTGATACTAATAGCGATGACCGACTAAATGAGAGGTCAAATCACGATGTATACACCTCATCAGCATGTCAGGTCAAATCGCGATTCATACACCTCATCAGCGTGTCAAGTCAAATCGCGATTTATACACCTCATCAGTGTGTCAGGTCAAATCGCGATTTATACACCACATCAGTATGTCAGGTCAAATCGCGATTTATACACCACATCAGCGTGTCAGGTCAAATCGCGATTTATACACCACATCAGCGTGTCAGGTCAAATCGCGATTTACCAGTGTGTCAAATTCTGTTAATCTCTATTCCGATACTGGACGTGGGTGAAATGTGTATACATCAAACAAACTCTCTTGATTTGAAAGCATATTTTGTAATAATACATTATTTCATTTTCAATGCTATTGTGCTTTTACAATGGAATAACAGTTCTGTGAAGATTCATATACTACTTTAAGATATGCAAATAACTGACCAGGCTTGGGTACAAGTGTAAATGCATTTGTATTTGCATTTAGATGCATTTACACTTGCATTTGCATTTAAATGCAATTAAAAAATTTCTGACGCATTTGCATTCGCACTTGCATTTGAATCTCATGTATTTGCATTTGCATTTGCATGAAAAGCTTTGCATTTGCATTTGAATTTTCAAATGCATTTGAATACTTTTCAAAGACACTACGTTTCTAATTTTGGATTTCGATCAAAATTATTAATTAAAAAATATTCAACTAAATTATTTCTTAAATCATACAAATGTCATTTCTGTTACTAGAAAATATAAACTTAATTCTCTGTGATTTATTAACTCATTTCACTCTTCATTTCTTATCATGTAGCTCTCGGCCCTCAATACACATATGTAAAATCATGCATATTTTTTAATTAGTTTGACTTAAATCAGTTGATATCTTAGCAAGCCAACACATTTCAGTTAATTTGTTTTTAAAATAATCTCCCGTAGGCCTACACACAAGACCACTTCTCTTGGCCTGCACACGTGCATTTCTAACGACCACAGCAAAGGATGGTTTTGGATGATTTGGCCACCAAGGGGTTAATGTAACAACTGGACTAAACGTTGTTGCTGCGGTAATCGATATGTTGATTTTCAGGATTAGTATCATAATTCATACGAGCATCTGTCTTAAGGAATCACAATCTGTTAGCCCCAAGACGCAGGTGGTCACTCTAGCACTTTTGACTGCAATCCATTCAGCAAGGGCTGTATAATTGCCAAGATCCTTTCAAAGTAATTAGTGTGATCTTAGTCATATATCTCCACTTGAGCAGTCTATAAGATTGTTAACTCCATTCATTCAGAAATCTCTTAATCCATTAGTTGTCAAGATTAGCTTATCGACTGCCCATTCGCATTACAAGTGAAGATATTTGAAATTTTATGAGTGAAATGACTGACTTGGTAACCCAGTCAGTCATTCCAGTGGTAAATCTTCAAAAGTTATCTTGTTGGATTGAAAATGGACATTTACCACGATCAATACGTAATAGATGCTGATAATTATGCGTGACATGTGTTAGTATACAGTTGACCCATTGTGATTAAAAGCGCATGGCATTCGGTCTGACTATATGCATATAATCAGCGATGTGTGACTAAGACGATCTCAGACAAAGGTAACATTTAAACATTTGAATCTTGAAGTGCCAGAATCTTATTTCAAGTCTTGAATAAGCTGATGAACATTTTGAAACAGATTTGACAGGGAACTTTGACCCACAGCTGTCAATCAAATTATTTTCAAAATTTTCAACATAATATTTGTTATATTCATACAGATATTGCATACGCTGATTACAATTTTGAATGTATTTTGACGGGAACATAGGCAGCTATCAAGTGAATTACTTTCAAAATATCAACCGTAATATTTGATAATTATTTTGGAAGTAATTTGACTGACACATGTTTCGTCCATAGGCGCAATGGCTATCAATGAAATTACTCTTCAAAATAGTCAACATAGTAATTAGGAATCTGAAAATTCAGTGCTTTAATGGTTACCCTTTAATTGTGAGAAAGTATTATTTTTTCATAGTAAAGTTTCATATGCAGATAAAGAGACTATTTTTGAAAATTAAATGCAATGGCGCTAGGCTGCATTTGCACTTACATTTGCATTTGAATCGTTTACAAATACTTGCATTTACATTTAAATGCAATACCCTGCACTTGGACCCAAGTCTGAAACTGACAGGATCGAGACGATTGAAAATTAAGAAAGCTGCTATTTAGCGACCAAAATACCAATTAAAGCATAGAATGTATAAAACCTTAATATAATTCCACACTTTCGTTATAGTTCTTGGAATGTGTAAAAACTGAAGTCTATTTTTGAAAATGATACAGCTCAAAACTGTTATTGCAACAGTTGTACAGAAAGATCATTTTCAAAATGAACACAACATAGCATGATAAAGGAACTGAATAACACACAAAAATAATGGAGCTTTCCAGTTTATCCATCAATTATATGACATCATAACCAACTACGTGGCTTGTAGGATGGCGTAATAATAAATGGCGTAGTTCGTTACAAATGCTTAATTGATGAGGACTAAGCTTTGTAATTCGCTGTTCAAATTGTATGACTTTACTATTTCAAAATATTCAACAACTTACCCGTATTATTTTCATGAAATTGATAGTCATGAAGTTCAGGGAGTGATCGATTCAAACACGTGCGAAGTGTTGGTGGAGCTTAGTTAGAGATGGGCGGGGCATATCTAAAACTGGATTCTTCCATTACAAGATACACAGACTAGATGTCGTTGCAAAGAAAACATTATTAAAGTTAAAAACATAAGTTGTTACTTCCAGATTATATGTGAAATATAAGGCATAAAATAAAAGAATATCGTAGCGTGACCTATAGTGACACATTGGCCCATTGATTACTATTGCTTATGCATTCTCTGAATACTGCCGTCATCATTGTATATTTAGAGGAGTGGCGGAATTCACAAAGATGCCTCTAAAAGGTTTAATAGGCAAAATGTATTTCACATAGGATCCTATACATACAAATTCAAAACAGCGAAAATTTGCAATGGTCATAATTCTAGTTTTTTTTAGGATATATTCACTACAGGTTCATCCATCCATGCCACTAGGCACATATTTGCCAAATTTAATCTTAAACCATCAATAATGGTGAGACGTGCTACTACGTTTGACAACTGCTGATGAAGAATGGAGGCCCATTCCTAATTTCCACCACAAAATGACACCGAGTCAAAAACAAAGGTGTCATCTGGACAATCGAGACATGGCACAGCTAAAAATTGCGCATCTTTACCCTTTTATCGACAAATCCCCGAGAAAGCAAATTCTTTACGATATACAACTTATTCTGTTGAATATTTTGAAATTAATTTGACCAAGGCTTTCAGTTAAATTAATTTCAAAATATTCAACTGTTTTCTTGTATGGTTGTCTTGAAAATGAGATATGGAGAATTAATAAATTCATCGGTGACAGGGTTAAAGTTGATCACTTTGGGCAGGTTTGAATGCAGATATGATTATCTTGTAACGCAATAATACAAAGCAAAATAAAGCAGCTATTTTCAAAATAGTAATACAAAATGACAAATAACATTGCAGTACTACAATAAAATATCCGCGCATAGAATCATTCGTTTATTGTGGCCGTAAATTCATCTGAAACAAAAAAAGAATTATTTTAAATAGAAAAATAACAAGCTTCAAAATAAAGCGTGATCTCGTTCTCATTGACTAATACTGTTTAACTATTTCGTGTACTATGTAGGTTAATATATAGCCAATATATCTGTTTGCATTCAGAAGATAATCCTGGATGCACGGTAGTGCTACCTGGTGGGGAATGAGATAAGATGATGACCGTGGAGCTACGCGGGGGAAAGTGAGTGAACATGCTGAGTGTAATTTAGAGGGAATAGGGTGCGTTCACTTAGGGAATCAATAACGATATAATGGAAGACAAACCACCGATTTTGTGAGATTAAGGCCGTGTTCTCACTAGAAAGTTAATCAGGAATAACGCCATACCTCACTTGGGGTACATGTCTTCAGTAGGGCGGTATTCCTGATTAAGGCCGTGTTCTCACTAGACTTAATCGGCGCAAAGCAAAGTGGAGGAATGGCGTTATTCCCGATTAACTCTCTGGTGAGAACAAGGCCTTAAACTATTCAACAGCATGTTTATTAAATAGTAAAGACATACAATTCGTACAACAACGCTTAGTCCGTCATCAATTAAGCGTTCGTGACGTGCTTATCTACATCATTCATGACGTAATTCATTATGGTGTCAGCCTACACGTCACGTAATTTACTATGACGTCATATGATTGACTGAGAAACTGGATTCTTGAATTACAATGACATCAATATAAAGAAATTAAAGTAATATATTAAACACTAGACGAGTTCTAACAGAGGGATCCGATCTCTAACGCATGTATCTGACGTCATAAGACCATGCATATGTATGTGTCACCAGCAAAGGACTGTATTACGCGGAATGGCAGCATTCCGTAATGTATTGATGCTCGAGAATTAGATTTATTTTTCGTTTTCTCATAGGTTATGTGCGGATCCCCTTAGACGACATGGACACATATATATTCAAGGCGTTCTCTCGCCTTCTAAAGGGGTTCACTCACCTTCCAAAGGCGTTCCCTCGCCTTCCAAAGGCATTCTCTCGCCTTCCAAATGCATTCCCTCAACTTCCAAAGGCGTTCCCTTGCCTTCCAAATGCATTCCCTCACCTTCCAAAGGCGTTCCCTCGCCTTCCAAAGGCATACCCTCGCCTTTAAAAGGTATCCCCTCGCCTTTGAAAGGCGTTCTCCTCGCCTTCCAAAGGCGTTCCCTCGCCTTTGAAACGCGTCCCCTCGCCTTCCAAAGACACAATCTTGTAGCTAGCGATACATTTGAAAAAACACCAGACGCGTCCATTTAGGTGAAAGTTGAAGCATCTGGAACATCGGGATGCCTTTCCAAAAGCCAAGACATAGGTAAGGCATAGCCGAGTCTGGCTAACGTCTAGTAAAGGCTGGCTAAGGTAAGTTCAAGTCAAGCCTAGCTAATACTTATGTAAGGCCAACCAAAGCATATCTAATGTCTTTTTTTTGTCTTAACCCTACATGGAAGTATAATCTAATAAGGGCATCCCAATGTTCCCGATTCTCCATCTTTGAGCTAAATGGATGCGTCTCTTGTTATTCCAAATGTATCAATGAACGCCTTTCAAAGGAGAGCGAACGCCTTTCAAAAGCGAGGAAACACCATTGGAAGGCGAGGGAACACCTTTGGAAGGCGAGGGAATGCCTT
>CM067371.1:10565215-10752215 GCA_034401795.1 Chaetoderma sp. LZ-2023a
TTTCTTTGCATTGTACTCCGCCTGTAATGTCCGGAGTCGATATTCGCGTGTGGGTGATGGGTTATAATAGGTACAACGGCAACGAAGTTACACGGGCCCACGTGGCTATATTATATGAGCCTATTGCCCGTACAGACCGGGATTCCGCTAATAAAATGTCCCAGTCTGGGCGAGCAAATGATAATTTGTGAGCGAGACCTGGACACCAACACACATTTGAAGTAATGATGTTTATTATTATAGGTCCCATCAACTCGTCTTCTGGAGCCAGGGGACGAGGATGGAGAGCTACTGGCCAACCGAAAGAGAAGACCAAACCCAAAGAGAACCCCAGTATCAACATCATGCACTGGAACGCAGAAGGGGTTACCAACAAGAAATCAGAGCTCGAACAGTTCCTGTACGAAAACAACATTGATATCTGCTGCATCCAAGAGACACACCTGCAAGAGGGAAAACCATTTAAGATCAGAGGTTACCAGATTTTCCGGTGTGATCGAAGATTAAGAAAGAAAGGCGGGGTGATCACCTTGGTCTGAAACAGCGTGAACGCCAGCCAGATCAAAAGACTATATCAAGATCAAGGTAACAACCAGCAACTCTGTGATTGACATTGCCAATTATTACTGCCCTTGCCCTATAGGTGGGGCTTAGAATAACCTTCCGTATCCTCTGCATGTCGTAAGAGGCGACTAAAGGAGGTAAGGGTGAGGTAACCCTGACAGAAACCTTGAGTGCTGAAGACGGAGGTTCCAGGCCGCACGGCGCACTCTAATAAACCATGGATCCACGCACTTAATGCTTATGATCATGTCGATAGTCACTTACAGGACTGGCGGTATGATTAGCGAACGAAAAGAAGAAGAAGATTACTGCCCTAATGACAAGAATCTCTCACTTGACACAATTCAGGTCCCGGACTGCCACTTCCTCATTGCAGGAGACTGTAATAGCCAGTCCCAGAGCTGGGGATACAGAACACTTGATAAACGAGAAGACGACATTGAAGCATGGCAACATGAAAAGCACCTTTTACTTGTCAATGATCCCACAGATCAGCCTACCTTCTATTCGTGTGGGTGGCACTCGACAACAATGCCGGACCTGGCATTTTGTACAGAAGCCATTCACAGAAACCTCAGTAGAGTGGTCGGATCGCAGTTAGGAGGAAGCGACCACTACCCAGCCCTCCTCTCTCTTTCTGGAAGTATTTCGACATGTTCACCTCACCATCCAAGATGGAACTACAGAATTGGAGTCTGTTCGGCATTCATTCCAATGAGCTTACCCAAAATATAGCAGTATAAGGGAGAAACATCAACAATGTGGTCAAGGAATTTAATTCAAGTATCCTCAAGGCTGCCAACGAAGCGATTCCTCGAAGCCCCTACTGGACAACAGAACTGCAAGCAGCACATGATAAACTAGACAAGGCGGAGAAGATGCAGAGGGTAACCCCTGTCATGAAAACCACTTCACGCTAACACAAGCTAAAGCCAGGTATCTAAAGACCAAGCTGGAGGCCAAAAGAAGAAGCTGGAGGGAAAGACACCAGGGTTTAATTTAGATAAAGACACCACAAAGCTATAGAGACTGACTAAAGCACTGTATGATGAGGGTGTTGGGGGAGAGAAGATTGCTCTTGAAGAAGATGGACAAACACTGACAGGAAAGATGGCTGCAGATGGCTTTGCGAAGGCGTATGCAAAAGAAAGCAACATTTCTATACCACGAATGCGTCAACAGGAGGTTAGAAAAGAGCAAAAGGAAAGAACAGACACCAACACTCACGATGCAATGAAAGTTGGCATTAGTTTAGCAGAACTGAAGAAGGCTATCCGCCAATTTAAGAAGAAGAAATCTCCCAGACCAGATGGCATTACGAATGAAATGATCCAACACCTTGGTAATGCATCTCTCCACAAGTTGCTAGACATCTTTAATCTCAGTTGGACCAATGGAGAAGTTCCGCAGTGCTGAAAGGAAGCCAGAATGAGTCCTATTCTGAAAAAAGGGAAGAACAAGACGAAAGTGCTGAGCTACCGTCCTATCAGTCTTACAAGCTGCATATGCAAGACTATGGAGCGCATCGTCAACCAGCAGTTGCAGTGGTACCTGGAGTCGGCGAACATTATAGATTCAGAGCAGGCCGGCTTCAGAAGATACAGGAGCACAGACGATCAAACAACACATCTTGCACAGGTCATAGAGGACAGTTTTCAAGCCAAGAAGGTGATGCTAGCTGCCTTTATCGATCTGCAGAAGGCATTTGACAAGGTGTGGAAGGATGGCCTCGTGAAGCTCCGGCGCACAAGCATCGGTGGCAACATGTTCCGATGGACCAATTCATACCTACACAATCGCAGAGCTAGGGTGCTGGTCGATGGACAATCTGGACAGAATGTATTGCTGAGATAAGGGGTGCCACAAGGCGGAGTATTATCACCAACTCTGTTCATACTCTTCATTAATGACATTGTAGCAGAGCTGCCAAATCGGATCCAAGCAGCCCTCTACGCAGATGACCTCGTACTCTTGTGCACCGAGGAGTACACAACGACTGCCACTTACAGAATGCAGCTCGCCTTGGACAGAATTACAGCTTGGGCCAATCGCTGGTGTATTACCATCAACAAAGAAAAATCATCAGTCATGCTATTCTCACTGTCCGCCAAAACCACGGTTGGCAATCTGACAGGGGCGGTACGCCACTCGAGTACAAGGATCAGCAGACATACCTGGGAGTCACCTATGACAGAAGATTAACATGGAAGGAGCACATCCAGGTCGCAGAGGCAAAGGCCAGAAGAAAGCTAAACATCATGAGGAAGCTGGCAGGAACAAAGTGGGGTGCCAATGAAAGGATCCGCAAGACCATCTACCTAGGTGCTGTACGACCACACCTTGAGTATGGATCCTGCTCATGGATGTCAGCAGCTAAATCTCATCAACAGAACCTCGCCAGAGTACAAAATCAGGCACTGTTCATCATCACCGGCGGAATGAGATCAACAGCAATAGAAACAATGGAGCAGACAGCAGGCATCCCCCCACTTAGCAAAGGACGGGAATGCAAAGCACTGATCCAAGCTGCAAAGTTCAAATCGTTCAACAACCACCCGATGAAAATCAGGCAAGCACAGCTGTCATCAGGAAGACTTAAAGGATCAAGTCATGTGAAAGAGACAAAAGCACTTCAAAGGAAACACCAAGAAATGTTGCCAGGACAAATAGAAGACCCAAACCACACCCTTGATCCTCCACCCTGGGAAAACAAACTAGAGAGCATAGCTATTCGCACCACAGTACCTCATCTCACAACCAAAGATGAACACAGTGATGTGAGCAAGAAGGCCCTGACCCTAGCCATGCTGGAAGAAATGTACCCTCAGGAGACATGGATAAGGATCTACACAGATGGATCAGCCAAAGAAACAATTAGGAGCGGAGGTGCCGGACTGCACATACAGTATACAAACGGACAACATGAGTCAGCTGCAATACCGGCAGGCAAACACTGCACAAACTACAGAGGTGAAGTCGAAGCACTGGTTCATGCAGCTAATACCATCAGCAGAGCAGCAGACCCTATTGCACAGATTGTCTTTTTATCTGATGCCCGCTCCGTCCTTGAGGCTGTCACCAAAGGTAAGCTGCCACAACTTGAAGAAGCACTACAAACCATCACAAATGCTTTCGGATAGCATTGCAGTGGATCCCCTCACACAATGGAGTCCAAGGAAATGAGGAAGCAGACAAGATGGCAAAGGTAGGTGCAGAAGAGAATCAGACAGAAAACATGGTCACCCATAGATAGATGAAGACTATCATCAAGTCACTCTATAGAACACCTCAATTAGACGATGTCTACCATCATCTCTCGAGGCCAGAGCAAGTGACCATTTTTCGTCTCAGAACTGGACACAACAGACTAAACCAGCACATGTACAGGCGGTTCCACATTACGACATCGCCCGCTTGTCCTTGTGGAGAAGCAGAACAGACCACAGAGCACATACTTCAATGTTGCAGTACGTATCAGCTGCTGAGAGAAGAGATCTGGCCTTTGTCAACCTCCTTTCATGAAAAGCTGCATGGGCATGTGGAAGAACTGCAGAAAACCACAGATTTCATCTTGAGATCGGCTCTCCAAGTGTGATACCAGCGATCGAAAAGAAGAAGACGATTATACATGTACATACACCAAGTTTGGATGTATCAGTGACGTTGGTAACTCTTTCATCATGTTTTAACCAATCAAAATATTGGCTTATTAAATATCCATTTGCAGGCCAAGAGAAAGACTATTTTTTGCGAGGTTACCCAGCCAGTTAGTCTAGTGGTCAATTTCAAAAATAGTTATTCCCCAATGGCCACTAAAGAGCCCTGTGTTGGCCGTCTTGGTCATGAAAGGGTTAAGTAGACTTAGATACAGTAGGCTACAATTAGTTCTTAACTAAATGAAACTATTTTCTCGACAGAAACATGTTAATTTTGCAATTGTGAGCGCATTATAAGAAATGTTACTTTGACTGTCCTTAGGCAGAAACACCTCCAATCCAATGGACCTTTCCAGTTTTAGCTATGCCCCACCTATCTCTAGGTAAGCTCCACCCACACCTAGCTCGTGTTGGAATCTGTCGATCTCTGAACGCCCTGACTATCAATTTCCAGAAAACTGTGCAGCTAAGCTATTGAATATTTTGGAACTAATTTGACTGAGCGCTGTTGCTGCCGCTGCCTATGGCAGCACCATTGTCCAGTCAAATTAGTTTCAAAATATTCAACAGCATGTTTATTAAATAGTAGAGCCATACAATGCGTACAACGTATCGGACTATTAAGAGTGAAAGGCAGACCAAATAGAATCATTTATGGTGTAATGATTATGACGTCATCATACACTTAGCTTAGCTGATTATGACGTCATACGACATCAGATGATAGATGGACAATGTGAAAAAGTGAACTATGGTCAACATATCCAACAGTACGTTTAGTATGTTTAGGAAACATGTTACGTTACTTCTGAGCTGTGTTGGAGAACACTGGACTTCTTTGTGCATTGACCGTGCCTAGCACTAAATGCATTGCCGTTATACGAGTCTCAGGATAAAACGCTGTATTAATTACAATCTTCTCAATTCTTTTTTAAATAACACATTTCAGACCGAAAACTGTCCACTGGTATCCGTCTTGCCAAAAGACAACAATTTCACAAAAATGAATGATGATTCCAGTTTATCCATCCTTCATATGACGTCATAATTAACTACATGGCATGTAGGATGACGTCATAATCAATGACTTCATGAATGACGTAGATAAGTACGTCACGAACGCATAATTGAAGATGGACTAAGCGTTGTAGTACGAATTGTATGGCTTTACTATTTCATAAACATTCTCTTGAATATTTTGAAACTAATTTGACTGCGCGCTGTTGTTGCCATAGGCAGCAAGAGCACTCCGTAAAATTAGTTTCAAAATATTCAAAACCCCACCTGTATAGTTTTCTGGAAATTGTTAGTCAGAGCGTTCGGGGATCGATCGATCCCAACACGGAGAAGTGTAGGTAGAGCTTGACTAGGGATGCGCGGGGCATAGCGAAACTGGAAAGCTCCATTGTAACCAGATTGGGGCAGGTTCAGGACATCGGCAAACTTTAATAACCAGCTGTTTCCAAGTCAAGTTCTATCAGCCAAAAACCTTGCCGGTGTACCATTCACAAATCAGATTTTTATTATTTATTTTAAACCATTTTTCTTTGCTGATAGGATTAGTGATAAAGCTTTGAGTGACAAGTAATTCACCTTTCCAGAGTACCCACCCATCATATGACGTCATAATGAACTGCGTGATGTGTATAATGACATCATAATGAATGACGTCATGAATGACGTCGATATGTACGTCATGAACGCATATTTGAAGACGGTCCATGCGTTGTTGTACAAATTGTTTGCTTTTACTATTTAATAAATATTCTGTTGAATATTTTGAAACTAATTTGACTGGGCGCTGTTGTTGCCATTGGCAGCAACATCACCCAGTAAAATTAGTTACAAAGTATTCAACAGCTTCCCTGTATAGTTTTCGGGAAATTGATAGCTAGGGCATTCGGGGATCGATTAATCAAAACACGGCGAGGTGTGGGTTGAGCTTAGATAATGATGGGCGGGGCGTGGCTAAAAATGGAAAGGTCCATTAAAATGTTGCTAGCCAATGATATCATCTACTTTACTAATCGCATCTACTACTCTCGTATTACAGCTTCTTTAAGTCAAAATGGAAACTTGCTTTTAGAAATTATGTGAGACATATGCCTGGTCTTAGGTGAGTGTGTGAGCTGGTTGGTTCTTAGCAATGTAGTGTCATATCATTTGCATAGTAGGTCATGGCCCCAAATTTGATGCACCCGGATGTTTCCCGCCACTGTTAGGTGGCGCAGAACCAATGGCCAAAATCAATCACATTTCTGTTGTTTCCATGTGTGTTGAACTTTGAGTTACTGGGTCATGTGTATAACAATGTAGATAAACACGCACGTAAAGTTCCATGCCCTGAAATCCTACCATATGTTAATATAGACTTTCAGACAAGTTTTCATGAGTTCGACGCTAATCACACTGGGGGTAATCTTTCAAATGGAGTTCAACTGCTTTTGTAACCGCCTGTCTTTATTCAACATGTCTTGTGGTTCACTGTAAGGACTAATCCTACGACAGGGTAAGGGGATACTGATCTAGTAATTTTGTCTCCTTTAAGTGTCATTTGTGATACCATGCATTTGTCGATATATGCACGATTACTGTATCCTGCGGCTGTAGTATTAGAGACACCCGACAGCTGCAACATGTGCCATCTTTACTAGGCGATATTTATGGACAATGACGATGTATTACACATCTTGTATAGTGCTTCGGTGGACACTATGCTGCCCGGTCATCAGTGTCCAGTGATGGTGTTGAGGTGGTTGCGGTGGCAGGCATCAAGTCTTCTAGGGCTGCTATGTTTCCCATGACGACTGTGCAGCCATGTAAGCAGTACGGTAGAGAAAGGATTTGCTGTCCCTCCACGGTTCGTCACCACGTAGTGAATAGTAATTTTCTTTAGCTTAATGCTTTTGTGATTATGGGGGATGAACTTTATTTTAAATTCATTCATGAAGAGATCCTCACATTTATAATTTATTTAGACCTATTGGGAGTATATAGACCTTCCCTGCATTGGTGTATTTAGGAAAAATACCTTCCCACAATGCATTGTGCACATCACTTTTCGCTGGTAAACGTGCCAACCGACGTGCGAACAGCCATTACTTTACCATTAGGCTAAGATACGGTGCACTTTAAGCAGTTTCTATTCATAGCTAAGTTTATAATATTATTGAATTCGGACATCATTGGAAAACCAAACCAATTTTCTATATATTTATTTAATCTTTTTAAAAATATTTTTGAAAAATTGTATCCAGTCAATTGTAATTTTAAAATTTACCCCGTTGTCCACTTGAGTTAATGAATCTAAGTATAATGGTGTATTTTATATATCCATTTCACTCAGTGAAAGTTTTACAAAAATATAAATAATAATACACTAATGTTTAGGCTATTGAATGCGCTTTCCAATACTGTATGATCTTAATAGGACCAGTTTAAATTGCGGTTCCATCTTGCGGCATACCCAGTATGGATACAGGGTGTGTGGGCTTGTATAATTTTCCCTCAGATTTCAATACTGCGGCAAGGTAGCAGATGAAAAGTACAGGGGAATAGGCCACTTCCCAGTGAGACGCCGATTGATGTCTCAAAATTTGCAGACTTCACTGTCTTGATTCGTGCTATCAGCTTGATGTCTGTGAGTAGTAGTCTCAATAGTCGCAGCTCATCTTCATTGCAACTAACCTAGTACATCTAGCATCGTTGAGAATGTAATTGTGTCAAAGGCTTAAAGCTGACATATCAATGCCCATTTTGTGGAAATCCTAGTCTTTGGACATGCGTTGAACCCATTCAGTGTCTGCACAGCTGCTGCCACTTTTAAAGCCACTCTGAAGTCATCGATCTTGACAGGCAGGGCCAGATAGCTTCTTGGGCTTGTGTAGCGCTATAAGTGTGTCTTGACCTACAGTATCGATGGGAAGGTGGTATATAAATGCTGAAATGATTAGGTGCGTGATCGGTTTTGAGATAATGTTATTTGCATGCTTGAATTGTTCATTGCTCATGCCATCAGGTCCAGATGCACGTCCATTTTCCAGGGCTGTAAGTACCGTCTCAACTTCTGCTGCTTCAGTTAGTAATGGTCCGGGTCACCTGAAAATGGATGTACGGGCTCATTTGCGATGGCCAGTCCCGATTAAATGTTCTTCAATGTTCTTACATTGAGTGTTGGCGAGTAGTCAGCAACTCTCAGGGCTCAGGCTGCCCGACACATTTTGTGACAGTCGTCCGTGGCCGTGATTCCATCTGCTGCGTAGTCTGATCATTGAATAGCAAGATCTATTGAGCGTTCACTGTACGCCACATGCACGCCGATATATCATATTATTTATTATATAATAATATATGATACATATTTTGGAACTAAGTTGATCGGAAAGCAGGTGAGGCATAAGGAAGCAACAGCTTCCAGTTAATTTAGTTTCAAAATACCCAACAGTTTGCTTGTAGATTTGCATTTTCCCACAGTACAGAATTATGGACTGCACCTAATATGATTGCGCTTATATATCATACCATAGCGATATATAATATAGATACTATCTTATATATGTATATGTTATATACAGTGTCAAACAGCCTAGGCTTTTTCTGCTTGGTTGAAAAGTAAATGATGGCAGGCTTCATAGACTGGATAAATGTATCAGCATTTAGTTATTAAATCCTGGGTATCGTTCAATATCAGTGAAATAGAAATCTAAAAACACCATGCATAGTTTATAAGTGGCATATGGTATCACGTGAATGGTCGGTATAAGATAAGGTGAGCTTCCCTTTATTGGAGGAATCCAGTTTTAGCTATGCCCCGCCCATCTCTAACTAAGCTCCACCCACGCCTTGCCCATGTTGGGATCGATTGACCCCTGAACTTCCTGAACCCTCAATTTTCAGAAAACTATACAGGTAAACTGTTGAATATCCTGAATTTAATTGGCATATGGCAGCAACAGCCCCCCATCAAATTAGTTTCAAAATAGTCAACAGCATGTTTATTAAATAGTAAAGACATATAATTCATACAACAACGCTTAGTCCGTCATCACATAGTTGATTATGACGTCATATGATGGATGGATAAACTGGAATCCTCCATTGAGGTGTCAATAGATGGTGAGGGACAATTTGTAGTTAAGCCCTGTTCATTGCTAGCTAAGCTTTGCACATTGCTAGCTAAGCTATGCACATTGCTAGCTAAGCTCTGCACATTGAACGCTAAGCTCTGTACATTGCTAGCTAAGCTCTGCATATTGCTAGCTAAGCGCTGCACATTGCTATTTAAGCCCCGCCCATTGCTAGCTAAGCACTGCACACTTTTTTTACGCGGGTTGCAATTGATTTATATACATTGAAACTGAAATTTCTAGAATCCTAATTTCAAGGTACATACAGGCATGGTGTTAAGCAATTTCAAACTAATTTTCCCGGGATGGCTGGTGGGTGGGTAGGCTGTTGCTGTTTCTGGCAACAAGGCTGTTGCTGCCTATGGCACCAGCAGCTCCCAAGCAAATTAGTTCAACAAAATAGTCAACGTTGTCAGTGTTTATTAAATTGTAAATTATTAAAAAGCATACAATTCATACACTGTTGACGGATCTTTCGATGTTTATGACGAAGCTAGATACGCCATTATTATTCTCACGTCAGATAGCTAGTGACGTAATTGAGTATGAAGTCATATTTGAGTGACAGATCGGATCTTTCAATTACACAGTGAAATCGCACTTACCGCAATGGCACCAGTAATGCGGACATCAAATATGCACGGCTCCATGTCTAGGGATCGTGCGGGTACCTTGTTTGCCAAACAAGCTGCCCTAGCTCGGGCCCGGCTTATTCTCGGAGCGACAATTCTTGGTACACGGACCTCACCTATTCATGATAAACACACAACGAGAGATTAAAATTCTGCTCAAATAAAATCCCAGTCTAGTTTGCTCTTAACTCGCTCTCAGCCTAACCTATACATCGACCAATCTGAGGGTTAAAGGAACATATTCACACCGAAATGTTTGAAAATAAATTTGTTAACATTGTATACTTTTAGAGTCTTAAATTGCGTGATTAGATGTAACGAAACAAAAGAAATCTTAACAAATGGCCCTTAAATTACGTATAAATTATTATAATTTCTTTAAGTTGAAAAACTGAATTAGAGACACGAGTCCCTATCTTCATCTGCGAGATCCACCACGCTCTGGTCCCACAGGCAGGTGATGGCTACAGACAGATTGGACGTAGACAGAAGAAAACTTGCGTGTTGCGCTAAATATAACTATATAACATACAATATATTAGAACAAAGCTATGATTGAGACAAAATAAACAAACTCTCATGTAATAAAATAAACACGAAATTTTCACACTTTTTAAAAACTGAGCCAGTGCGTTAACAATAATATACTACTACTACTACTACTACTACTACTACTACTACTACTACTACTACTACTACTACTACTACTACTACTACTACTACTACTACTACTACTACTACTACTACTACTACTACTACTACTACTACTACTACTACTACTACTACTACTACTACTACTACTACTAATAGCACCACCACTACTACTACTACTACTACTACTACTACTACTACTACTACTACTACTACTACTACTACTACTACTACTACTACTGCTGCTGCTGCTGCTGCTGCTGCTGCTGCTGCTGCTGCTGCTGCTACTACTTTTCATTGATAACGCCATCAATGGATTATGCGGAAAACCTTTCCTATCCAAAAATATATAAATGACTGCCGTACAAATCATAACATTACACAAACAGTAAACAAAAGTCACATTGAAGATTTTGTGACGTCACCGGGGTTGATGATGTAACTCCAAAACACTATTTATACTTATACACCACTTGTAATCGATTCTGTAGTCTCTTTAGCCTTGGGCAAAGTTTGTATGTGAGGTTGCTGCGACAACCAACTTTACCCAACACGAAAGAGATGGATAACAGCTCGCCTCGTTTATAGATGTAGGTAACGATATTTCTATTAGTTATCCGGGCCTGATCTGACTGATTGCTAGAAGGTACAGGTACGTTACGCTGATCTTCCGTATTCTCCAGATTGAATAAGCCAAACTCGTGCCTTGGTTATCAAGGTGATAGATTTATTAATCTAACTGTACAATAAGCTAAACGATGGCTTTTACTGCCACACATAAAATAAATTACTTGTAAAAAGGTTTGACTAAGTTATATCTACTTGGGTTAAAATTAATGTTTCCTAGCCCTATCCTAACTCTTACTTCAATATTTCAGATTTCATTTCAACACGACGACGGACCTAACTCAACTCTATCTAGACTCCTAACTCTAACTAACTGATTTTCAGACTCCCGTATAAAAGACCAAGTCCCCCTTTTATACTCTCCTGATTTTCTCGTCTCCATCATTCGCTCATAGTCTATCTTTAGATTATGACGTCCTCTTGACCAATCAAATCTCTGACCCTCCCTACAATGGAGGGTGCCTTTCCTCAGGTCTTTGCGGTTTGGGCTGGTTCTGAATTGATGCGATCTGTCAGCTAACTAACAACATTACTTCGTCCGTCGGGGTCGTAGGTCACTCGTTGATTGACATATAGTTGATATACAAATTCGTCTCGATTTAGATCCTCTGTTTTGATTGACACATAGTTTCTACACAAACTTCGTTAGTGTCAATCACTCCTACAGGACGCTAGTTTGTACATGGCTTGCCTATTGCCTTTTGCGAATAAGCCTGTAGGATACGATGGTTAATCATTGCCAGCTGGTGTTGGTTCACTTTCTATAGGGAGTTGATGAGTCCCGTGTCAGTCAACCTTTTGACCCCATCACTCAACCTTTTAACCATTCTTTTCGTCTGTCCCGTCTAACCTGTCTCTATACTATTTTCTAAACTATTGCCCAAAACTTCTGTTGAATATACTGAAAGTGTATGCCGACGTTATAGCAACAACTTTCCTCCTTACTTACTAACAGACATCATCAAACCAGAACCGTGGGTCCTACTCTATTCTCTCCTACTATAATTCCACTCTTACTTAATATGGTTATTATGTACGCATCAGTTTCGTGAGAAACTGTCATTGCGGCAGCATCTGTCCATGTCAACCAGTGCAGCAGCCATTTTTCCTTCCCAGCATGCCTCTCCACTAGTATGATATAATGCTTCTATAAATACATCATTACCTAATGATGCCTTCTGCTATGATGGTGCTACTCCGTTCACTAGCTCACCTGGTACTTTCAAATACACAATTTCACTGAGGTCTTATACTCATAAATATAAGATGTCTACGGGGTCATTACTCCCCACATACAATCCCATATCTACACATGCCCCTCAACCGAAGTTAATTAACCATCTCTTAAGGCCTTAAGAGAGTGTCAATTAACTCGTTGTGTAACATCAACAACCAAACCCACTGTACCAGCCGCACTCGGAACGGATAACACGTTGTCCTATAATCACTCTACCTGACTAACTAGTCATATCACTATACAAACATACATGTCCGGGTAGACGAATATCATGCGCAACTGACCTCCCCCGGAAACACATTAATAGCATCATTAATGTCCTCACTATGCGAGGCGTAACTTTAATATACGTAATTATACAAACATACATGTCCGGATAACAGAATATCATGCGCAATTGACTGTCCCTGGAAACACATTAATAGCATCATTAAAAACCCTTTACTTCGGGTGGTATAATTAACTTACAACTAAATAACAAATATCTTAATCACACAGTGCAAATTCATTACAGGTCATACAACAGTTCTTAATCCTACAGAGCAAACTCATTACAGATCATATAATAGTTCCTACAATGAAGGTTATTTGGTTACCAATTCATGGACCAAACACAGCAAATAAAGTTAGTGCCACAACGTCACATTGATATGTCCAATTGAGCGGCACACTCGTTAGGATCTTCTACCTTATCATATAGTTCTACCTCAATCCAGTCGGCAGCCGTCGGGTCGATCACAGTCCTCGGAATACCATTAGGCGACGATCCGGTTGCCAACCTCAGCGGCTCCGGTAGTGCTGCAGTTCTCCGGGGATGCTGGGCCTGAATCGGAATAGCTGGCGCACATATTTTGATGTTAGTGCACTTATCACTACTATGGGCCGCATGTGGCTTGCATTTTAGCCAATTCCACATGCGTTTTAATACGCCACATTTATAAAGAATAATCATCACTACGAGCACAACCACGAAGGAGCCCGTCGAATAGGATATGAATGACCGTACCCCGATACCATCGACCATCACTGGGTCGATTGCAGATAGTGGTGCTAGTGGCACATACTTAGACCGTTCTAAATGGTTCCAGGGTTGTAATTTCAATTGATCTACTATCATGGATTTATTTAGAACGCCGGTCACATCCAAGTGGGGCATTTCAATGGCCAGGCTAACCCGAGTGTACGTCCGACTGTAAGACGCCACAGGCTCGAATTGCCAACCCTTCCCACTGTACCCACATTCACTCGACATCAACGCATACACACCATTTCTCACCTCACATCTGTCGGTAAGTCGTCCGTCACAATGAATTTCCATAGTCTCACCGAACGTCTGCAACACCACGCCTACATTCTCATGGGCGAATAATTTACTCGCGGTTACATTAGATTCGGACAGTTGAATATTACACTTACTATCCGTGGTGTTCGTTAATAGGCTTACTATACAGGGCACGTGGTCTTATCGACCCTTAGCTGACCCTGACATACTCTAGGACCACTACCTCTACGCCCAGACGCAGTAAAATACCACCCGGTCTTCGTATCTAGACCGATGCTGGTTCGGCCTATCCTACTTGCATGTAATACCCCACCTCCTCCAAGGGTTCGGGCCATGAATGTAATCCATACTCAATGTACTTGCCTCCGTCAATCAAGGGTTACGTCGCTACGTAGTGTAACTTCGCGTCGTCCTTCCATAATGGATATACGATCACGTTGCGATAGTACCACTGGAATGGATGCACTAACCGATTCCCCGTGCTGACCTGCTTGGCCACCGATGCCAGATCGGTGGGACTGAACAGTTCCTCCGTCAGTCTGCCCAGCTCCAGGGACGCGGTCTGCCTATAGAATTGTTCAGCCGTCTTCTGGTAGTCATAGACCACATATTCGGCAGAGTCTATTACTTGTCCTAACCTCACCAAGGTGTATAGTTCATTTTGGCGTGTAGTTTGTATTTTTAGCAATCTGCTCATATTACCAGTCACCGCAACTAGACCATCCCCAAGTTCGTTGATACGGTCCGTGTTCATGTTAATATCATGGAACGCCAGTTTTACGTGGGATGCTAGTTGGTTGGCGAAATGGACTACCCTATTTATGTTTCTCATAGCCTTCTTCAATACTTCCTGGATCGCGTCTATGTCGCCGGACGTAGCGGTCCCAAATAGGGATGAGGCAATATCTCCCACGAAATTAAACAAACCACGTTTCCGTCTTGTACTAGATCTACTCACCATGGTTTGCTGCGTTTTTATAGCGATTTTCCTTACTCCCCTAATCCGATGTTGTAATCCAAATATATCACTCGTGCTTAGAAATGAAGTCCTTCGACTTATGTCAGCCACCAGCGCCGCCAGTTGGGCCAATCGTCCCATAAATTCGGTGGGTAAATAGGGATGATCAATTGATATGATCACTGTCCATTCTGCTCTTATTACCGATATTGGTTCGGGTTCGGTTATCATAACTCCATTCGGTAATCGGTGTACACTAGAATCTCTACACATACCACTCGCTATGCTAACTACCATCAGCACAATACACCACTGAAACTTATACATCATGCTATCCTACTGTGATGCCTACGGGTACGTTTCTACCGTTATTTTCCTATCAGATACTACAACTTTAACAGTTTACTGAAAGCGCTATGCGACACTAATATGATGCTTACTGGTACAGATTATAAGTTAGACTGATAATTATCTGCGGCTACGTCGCAGTATAACTGCATCTATACGATCGATGAAGTCATCGTATAGAGCCCGCCCAAAAGCACCGATCCTGAGTTGCTTGGGGTTGGTTTCGACATCAGGTACATGACTGCGCTTGCGCAGAAAGTATGGGTGTGCTGGCAGCGTTTCCATTGGCTCCGGCACACTTTCGGGTACCTCCTCCAATGTGTCCATCAGCGTATTAGGAGTAATCACGTGCGTTTCGGTTGGTGACTCATTGTTTCGCGTCACACTCGCACCAGGTTGACTGATGTTATTATCAACCCTCTTACCCACCTTGCTCACCCTTGGTTCCTCATCCGAAGCTGGTCGCTTCCGACGAGCCCTCCTCCTAGGGGTCACACTCTTGTCGCTTACCGGCAAGGTTTCCGACTCCGGGGCTTGCATCATTCTGGGATGATGGCTAGCCTTCGTACCCTTGACAGGGTTACGAATAGGGCGTGGCCGTACCTTGTCCCAGCACATCTCTGAGTCAACTACGCGTAACTTGGTTATATTAAGTACACGCACCTTCCCAGACCTCTGATGTTGGACATGTGCTACTGGCCTGTTGATCTTAAAGATCTCGTATTCGGGGCCACTGTGAGAGGTCAGCTTCATCCTCTCCTCAGCCTTTACGACCACCGAATCGCCTACCTTAAATATATCCGCGTTTGCACGCTTATCAATTTGTTCTCGGTGAATCTCGCGAGATCTCGCGGTGTCGCTACGAGCGCGCAGTAAGGCATTGTTGAGACATGTTAGCCTCTCACCCAGATCTTGCGACGCATCGATAGGAATAGCGAACGGAAATCTTGCTCGTCGACCGTACGTCAGATAGAATGGCATATATCCGGTCGTGGAATGACGAGTACTGCGGTACGCTGTTAAAGACGCACCCAACTCATCTCCCAGGCACGAGACGCATTATTCACCCCTTTCTGGATTAACTCCTTAAGAGTTCGATTGAACCTCTCGGTACGTCCATTTGTCTGAGGATGGTATGGACTTGATCGCCTATGATCGATACCGTGTTCCTTAAATCGTTCCTCCAGAGATTTAGAACAAAATTCTTTTCCCTGATCAGTTATCAATATCTCAGGGACACCATGACGCACGACGTACTCATTGAAGAATTTGTCTTCCACATTTTGAGACGTCTTAGCGGGAATCGGATATGCTTCTGCCCATGCAGAACAGTGATCAACGATCGTCATGATATATACATTACTCTTACTCGATTCCAATAGTGGACCGATTAAATCCATACCGATTATCTGGCCCGGATAATTGGCCATGGGCATCTCACTATACCTGGGTCTAGTAGTGACAGGTCGATTGACCTGGCATGTCATACACCTCTCCAGCATACGTCCCACGTCCTTTCTTAAAGACGTCCATACAAACGAATCTCTTACCATACCGAGGGTCTTCTTCAGACCTTGGTGACCAGCTCGCTCATGAGCCATCCGGAGCACTCTCTCATGGAACAGGGTAGGTAAGACAATTCTAGGGTACTCAGCGTCCAACGCTGAGGGCGTAACCAAAGAAGACAGAATTCCGTTCTTGACCATATACTCCTCTGGGGTGTTCTTAAACAACTCCGGGTATTCCTTGGTCTGTTCGGTACATAACCCGTCGTAGGGAATATCGAATGCCTCCAGAGGGACGTGCGGTAGTGCGCCCTCATCCACATCACGTATGACAAAATCGCCAGTATCTAATGTGGCGACCTCCACTGTACGATGTAACCTGGACAACATGTCCGCTCTATCTTACATCCGTATTCTGCAATCAGTACTGCCCAGCGCTGCACTTTCGTGTTCTTAACCTCTCCCACAAACAAACTCTTTAGGGGTTTGTGGTCAGTATACACGGTAAACTGTGCGCCAAATAGATAAGGCCTGTTTAATGTATAGATCACGCATAAACCTCCTTTTCTATTACAGGCCAATTCAACTGACTGTCTTTAAGAGTCGAGCTCACATACTGGATTACTCGCTCTACACCACTAGCATCTACCTGTACCAATATCGCACCTATCGCATAGCTAGACGCATCAGTGTACAATTTATGCGGAGCGTTCAAATTCGGATATGTGAGAACCGTCTCACTACACAGCAAGTTTTGCAATTTCTTGAACGCTTGCTGCTCATCCGCACCCCATTCAAAACGTTTATACTTTTTCGTTAATTCTTAGCAATATCGGCATAGCCTTTCACACAGGACCGGTAATATCCGGTAGCTCCAAGGAAACTTCTTACTTCGCCCACATCGCGTGGGGGTGACATTTCCCTAATGACCTTGACCTTCTGGGCCTGAGGAGCTACTCCCTGTGCGGAAATGCGATACCCTAACAAATCTACTGACGGTTTAGCAAAATCGCATTTCTTTTTCTTGACTTGCAAATTGTACTCTCGTATCTTGCGCATGACCTTACGCAAGTGCTGTGCATGTTCTGTTTGATTTCGTGAATATACGACTATATCATCGACGAAAACATGCAGATATTTTCCCACGAATTCTCGAAAAATATCATTCATTGCCCTCTGAAATACGGCACCTGAGTTCGCAAAACCGAACGGCATCCGAATCCATTCGAACAAGCCTTCGCTGCATACGAACGCTGTCTTCTCTATGTCTTGGCTGTCCATTGGTATCTGCCAATAGCCAGACTTCAAGTCCATGGTAGAAAATATCGTTGCGCCGCCCATAGAATCAAAAATGTCCGATATATTCGGCAAAGGATAACTATCCTTACGACATATGGAATTCAACTTTCTGTGGTCTATACAAAACCTAGTGTCCCCGTCTTTCTTAGGAACTAAAGTAATGGGTGACGCCCATGGAGATGAAGACGGTCTTATGACGCCTGCTGCCAGCATCTCAGCCACTTGGTTCTTGACTATATACTGCTTGGCTAGCGGTAGACGATAGGCCTTCTGCCTTATAGGAAACGCATCTCCTGTTAGTACCGTACATTTCACTCTAGGAACCAATCCTAACGTCTTTGGACGAGCCCCCCAAGACTTTGTCGATATCTTTATATCCGGTCGTTTCCTTACAACTCTCATAGATATACCTCGTTTGTTCCCTATAGGGATACCTAAAGGGATATACCTGGCCAAACCATACTACTACTTTGGCCCGATAATCAATCTTTGCATTTCCCAGGTGCAAAGCATCCGCCCCAATCAAACACTCATGCCTCATTCTCGCTACCACCATACTGGGAATAGGCGGGCGTTCTCAAATTTTACTTGTGTTTCCCCCAAAAGCTCTATTGGGGAACCATTTACGGCTAAGAGTGTCTTCGCTCTTTTTAACGGCCTAGCATTTAACATGCTACGCCATATATCCTTACGGATCAAGGATGTACTAGCACCAGTATCTATCAATGCATGCAGGTACTTTAGAATCCACTTTTAGACGGATTATAAACCGTTCGGTCGGCTTTCTCCATCTTGGTTTAACGGATTCCTTTGCCCGCTAACCACTTCCGCATACGAATCTCGAGGTGAAGTGTCGCGTCCACCATATCGCCCATATGCGTCAGTTCCCGGACCCGTTAATACGAATCCGTCCGAATCCTCGTAGTCACTGTCTTGGTCTCGCGAATTATTTAAATCCATTTTCACGTTTCGCGAACACTCTCTAGGAATCACATTCTGTCCATTTCGACGATGGTCATTTATCTCGTCAATGTCCATCTCTGCTTCTCGTGGTCGCTTCGGTGCTCGTTGAGCAATCTTTCGCTCTGGCTGTCGGGGATTGCTGATCGAGGTCAGTTGTTGTCGCTGGTCTTTCATGTCATGTGGACAATCCCTCACAAAGTGTCCGTCTTGCCCACACCCGAAACATCTTACTACGGTGGGCCTTTCTTGGAGATTCCCGAACATGCCGTAATCCCGACCCTTGCAATCGCTAGCCATATGTCCCTCTTTACCACATCGAAAACAAGTTATTGGCGGCCTCTGTGGTCGAGGACGCGTCACTGTTTTACGTGGCATACCACGTGGTGGTTGTACTGGCCAGCTACAATCGCTTTTGTAGTGGCCACTTTGTCCGCAATTGTAGCACGTGATGTGTCTCAAATTTCGCGTAGCAGCTGGTCGCGCTGGGGGGGCGTCCGGTACTTGCGGCCTTTGGCGCCTGCTTATGGCGGGGTGTCATTTTTGGCAGTTCGTTTCTCGCTTGTAAGTCCTTCACGATCCCACATAATTGCTCAATCATTTTTGATTGGGCAGCCACTTGCCGCTTTAATTGCTGTACCACCTTCCAAACCACTTTCTCTTCTTCCTCCTCCAAGACATCTACCTCCATCCATTCCTCGTCCCGGTCTTCTATATGCATCACTCTAAGGAGATCATTGCATGTCTCCTCGTCTTCTGCTATTTCTATGGCTCTCGCGAGGGTGGTGGCTTTCTTTCTCACAATTCGTTTGCTGAGCCCTCTGTTGCTTATGGCTCGCAAGTAAATACCCAAGACAGTCCTTCTGTTATCCGCATTCCCATCGGGATATGCCTTTTCACTGGCCTCTTTGTATCGACGGTTGAAAGATATCACCGTCTCATTTCGCCTTTGTCGGATCCCCTCTAGATCGTACTTGATCCGCTCCTCTTCATTTGTTGATACAAAGTTCTTGGTTATGTATTCTTTAAAATCGTCGTAGGATATGTCTTCCCGCACCTTTCCCTCCATAAATCCGTCCACCGCTCGGGCCAACTGTCCTCTAGCCGCCCTGGTGACCACATATGCCGGTATTCCCTCTAGTCGCCCCTCATTTGCCACACACGCCCTTCTCGTTTCATCAAGGAATACCCGCACCCCCTCGGGTACTACTCCGTCACATGGTTGGATCCTATACACTGTATCCCTTATCTCCCTCCGATACACCCGGGCCGTCTCCCGCTGGTCACTACATGCAACTATCTCCCCCGCCATGGCAGTTCCTATCGATCGGTGGTAGAGTCGTATCAATGGGTCGTCCTGGCGTCGCCATCGTCGTATCTATGAGTAATGGATGCTAACGACTATGCGGGCCACCCGTGGATGCTCGGGACAACTAATTGCAGTTGTTACTTTGCACAATGAAGCAATCCCGTACTCCCTATGTTGAGTGACTTGACAGGTTTCTGATCGCTGGGCTGTCGCTAGATATTCCGCTACCCGGTCCGCTACATCTTTTATTACTACTGTCGTGGGTCGTACCACGGTTGCTTGGGTCATACGCTATTTAGGTACTCACTGTTTATTAATCTGGATCCTGGCAGGCTCGCCACTGAAGATTTTGTGACGTCACCGGGGTTGATGACGTAACTCCAAAACACTATTTATACTTATACACCACTTGTAATCGATTCTGTAGTCTCTTTAGCCTTGGGCAAAGTTTGTATGTGAGGTTGCTGCGACAACCAACTTTACCCAACACGAAAGAGATGGATAACAGCTCGCCTCGTTTATAGATGTAGGGAACGATATTTCTATTAGTTGTCCGGGCCTGATCTGACTGATTGCTAGAAGGTACAGGTACGTTACGCTGATCTTCCGTATTCTCCAGATTGAATAAGCCAAACTCTTGCCTTGGTTATCAAGGTGATAGATTTATTAATCTAACTGTACAATAAGCTAAACGATGGCTTTTACTGCCACACATAAAATAAATTACTTGTAAATAAGTTTGACCAAGTTATATCTACTTGGGTTAAAATTAATGTTTCCTATCCCTATCCTAACTCTTACTTCAATATTTCAGATTTCATTTGAACACGACGACGGACCTAACTCAACTCTATCTAGACTCCTAACTCTAACTAACTGATTTTCAGACTCCCGTATAAAAGACCAAGTCCCCCTTTTATACTCTCCTGATTTTCTCGTCTCCATCATTCGCTCATAGTCTATCTTTAGATTATGACGTCCTCTTGACCAATCAAATCTCTGACCCTCCCTACAATGGAGGGTGCCTTTCCTCAGGTCTTTGTGGTTTGGGCTGGTTCTGAATTGATGCGATCTGTCAGCTAACTAACAACATTACCTCGTCCGTCGGGGTCGTAGGTCACTCGTTGATTGACATATAGTTGATATACAAATTCGTCTCGATTTAGATACTCTGTTTTGATTGACACATAGTTTCTACACAAACTTCGTTAGTGTCAATCACTCCTACAGGACGCTAGTTTGTCCATGGCTTGCCTATTGCCTTTTGCGAATAAGCCTGTAGGATACGATGGTTAATCATTGCCAGCTGGTGTTGTTTTAATTTCTATAGGGAGTTGATGAGTCCCATGTCAGTCAACCTTTTGACCCCATCACTCAACCGTTTAACCATTCTTTTCGTCTGTCCCGTCTAACCTGTCTCTATACTATATTCTAAACTATTGCCCAAAACTTCTGTTGAATATACTGAAAGTGTATGCCGACGTTATAGCAACAACTTTCCTCCTTACTTACTAACAGACATCATCAAACCAGAACCGTGGGTCCTACTCTATTCTCTCCTACTATAATTCCACTCTTACTTAATATGGTTAGTATGTACGCATCAGTTTCGTGAGAAACTGTCATTGCGGCAGCATCGGTCCATGTCAACCAGTGCAGCAGCCATTTTTGCTTCCCAGCATGCCTCTCCACTAGTATGATATAATGCTTCTATAAATACATCATTACCTATTAGGTAATACCTAATGATGCCTACTGCTATGATGGTGCTACTCCGTTCACTAGCTCACCTGGTACTTTCAAATACACAATTTCACTGAGGTCTTATACTCATAAATATAAGATGTCTGCGGGGTCATGACTCCCCACATACAATCCCATATCTACAACATGAAAAAATAACTTTGAAAATCCACCAGTCTTCCATTATAAATAATATAATTCAAAACTGATGCTTAATAAAAAATATATACTAATAAAATAAGCGCCATACGTATATTATTAATTAATTGGCCCAGGTTAATTTGTATCTACCAGACAAAACGGGAACATTTAAAAACAAATGTTTGTCAGCTGTGCAGCTAACAATAGTAAATATCTCAACTGCATGTATTATTCCAATTTACCCTGAATGGCAGTTTCCAAATTATCCATGATTGTTTGTAGTTGTTATTGTTTGTAGTTGTTAACTTGATACGCCATTTACCAAACAAAGTTGCTAATCAAAACCCGAAATCTATTTACCTTGGGCTAAGGATTCGAACATTACCTCATTTTGCGCATTCTGTTAATACTACTACTACTACTACTACTACTACTACTACTACTACTACTACTACTACTACTACTACTACTACTACTACTACTACTACTACTACTCAGAACTCACAAAATTGTGTATGACTTTTATTTATGAAAACGTCTGAGGGTGGTTCCTAGGGTAGAATTGTCAGTAAAATTCGGAAATCTATTTCTTACAAAAATCAACTTTTCCCACAGTTCTCCCTTGAAATGCCCCCCCCCCCCCCTACATACGAGATGGCAAAATGTATGTTAAATGGTCATTTGTCTGAATTTGGCTTTGTCTACTTTGGGCCTGAAAAGTTGGAAATAATTGGCGATACATACGAACAAGGTATCATGTAAATTAGTAGTATTCCCCGATTAATTTTCCGTGCTGAAATGCCTGGTATTCATGGTACATTAGGTGTGGTAAAGGGACTTTTGACTATACTATCATTTTATCAGCGACTCTCTTGAAAACTATGTGTCGGTTAACTTTCTCTTTGACTTCAACAATAATGATTTGACAACATCAATCTCTGTGTATTGCGTCCAGGATGAAAGCTACATAGTTTGAATTCTTGCTAGACATCGACATAGATACGAAATGTATTCAGATTTACTAACACTTTTAACCCACCAGAGCGCTTGGTAATTAAATGTCAAATACAACGTTCTGAGCCTTGCAACAATTGGACAGAAAGTAGACTGGCGTTGATCGTGATAGGTTTCTGTGCGTATGTTAGAAATTCCATGTTTTATATCTGTTGCAGGATATTGTAGAGGATAAATCCAGCTCGATTAAAATAGGAAAAGTGTCAAATACCGACACTTACGTCATGACTCTGATATTAATAGATATAAGAATGTGTCAACAGTAGATTTAAGAAATACTGAGTTCAACAAAAAAAAGTAGGCAAATGGGCAAGAAAAGCATCGAGAAAAAATTCATTCAGTTAGATTCATTATGGCGACAGTAACCATCAAGTTAGTAATGCTTATACTAATAAAGATCATTTGCACACTCAATTGTCGAGGTTTAAACAGCCCGCTTAAACAACGGCATCTCTTGGAGGAATTAGAAAATGAAAGGGTCAATTTTGCTTTCCTTCAAGAGACAAAAATTTAAAAATCTGAAGAGTGTAATTCCATCAAAGATATTTCCAAATCACAAATTTATTATTCCTTATCACATCATCAAAGTGCTGGAGTAGCAATTATTTTCCTTCACCGTTGTATTCTAAAATTGTCGTCTGTTCAATTAGTAAGATTTCTAAATCACGGTGGATAAGATGGTCTGGCAGATTGAAATGTCCAGCTACACTAGTGTCCTCATTCAGGTGTATGCCGGATATATGGCTAGTGGCACGCACTCTGAACGAACATTTTGTTGCCCTACATATTGTTTTTGACACAGCCTGCATGATAGTAAGTAAATTACATTTTCTGTGTCGTAATCCAGGCATGATTGAATTTGGAACTTGTCTTTTGTTTGAAAGCTAGTAAAGCTATCTTGGTTCGGGAGAAATTTGTCTAATTTACACCTAGTTTCTCCACATTTCCTGGAGTGTCCCCTCCTAGGGACTGGTTGGTTGTGGCTAATCTTAGTGGTTTCCTGGACTGCTGGATTATATTGTTTATATATATATATAAATATATATATATATATATATATATATATATATATATATATATATATATATATATATATATATATATATATATATATATATATATATATATATATATATATATATACATATATATCATCTTATCTTCAGTAAGTGTCCGCCTTGATCTTCCGAAGTTGGCGGGTGGAGTAGCCTCTTGTTTTCAGTGCATGGAATATGGTGGAACATGCTGAATTTAGACTTTCTTTATCGCTAGAGTTCCTATGAAATCGAATGATTTGTGATTTTACTAGTCCTTCGAAAGTGTGTGGAGGGTGAAAAGATTATTTGTGGAGTTGCTGGTGTGAATCCGTGGGCTTGGAATAAACCTTATGATGTAAATAACTGGATGGATTGAATTTAGTGCCTTTGTAGACCGCTAGGTCTAAGAAGTCAACTGAGCTATCACTGATATTTGCCTTGAGTTTGATATTGAGATCCTGACTATTTGGAGTGAGTAAGAATTCTGTGAAGTCATCTTTAGCGTGTGGCCAAATTAAGAAGATGTCATCCAGATACCTGTTAAAGTTAAGAGGCCTTTTATTGCACATTTTAATGGCTGCGTCTTCCCATTCTGTCACGCAGATATTTGCGAAACCTGGGTTAAAACGTTTGCCCATAGCACAACCACTAATCTGTTGGTAGATATCTCCATAGAACTCAAAATCATTGCCTGTTAGACTAAGTTCTAATAGAGACAAAATCTCTGTATCCGGGCATTGAATATCTGGGTATTTCTTGAAGGCCCGTCGGTCCGAGTTCATCCCCTTTTCAATTTCAATGTTTGTGTACATTGAATCTACATCTAGAGTTACTAGGAATGCATTCGGTGGGACTTTGATTTGGGCCAGGTTTGCTAGGAATGCTTCGATGTTTTTTGGAAAGCTCTGGTGTCTATTAGTAATGGGCTGTAGATGATAATCGATAAACTCGCTGATCCTCTATGATTCAGAGCCACAGTCTGAAATAATCGGAATCATGGGATTCATCCAAGAGCTTATCGGTTTGTGAATTTTAGGCAGTACGTAGAATGTACGTGGGTTGGAATCATATTTGGCAGACAAGTGCTTAAATTGTTTTTGGTGATCTTATCCTTTTTTAGTAATACCTCAAGAATTTCATTACATATGGGATAGTTGTGTGGCCAAATAACTTCATCCAATTTGTGTAGTGCTTAACGTTATTCAGCTGTCTCAGAGTGTCCTGTATGTAATTATCTATTGTCATTATTACTGTATTGTTGCATACACCTTTTAGTGCCTGGCGTTCCTGTACAGATAACATTTGTTTATCTGATGTGGCTACTAGCCCGCCTATTCGATCTTGTGTGATGTGTACACTGTCAGAGATGGATTGGTCAACAAGTTCCAGTTTCGGTTCCCAGCCAGTATTGTCTGCAGAAGGGAGAACATCGCTTGTAGTATTACCGAAAAAGTCTGCTAATTTAATTTGGCGCTTAAATTCCTTAATTTTCCATGTACCATTATCCAGTAGGGCATCTAGCCCAGTTTTAGGTTTAGGTGTTGGAACAAATGTTAGTCCGTAATTTAGAAGTGATCTTTCTGATTCACTTAATGGCGAGCCAGTGAGGTTAACAATATTAGTACCTACGCCAGTGTCTGGGTGATTATGACCGTGACTCGAATTTAGTTTAAATCTACGCAATGCAGCCAGTGGGTGTATATTTTGTTTGCTGTTTCCTCTGTCCAATGAATATTATCAGAGCCCACTCTGAATGGGCTGCAAGGATTGCTGGTATCGTTTTGATACTGGACCTAGAAGATAAGGCTGCTGAGTTTATCTCTCTGATGGTTGTTTTCTGTGAATAATCTAGCTTGTTTGAATAGTTTTGGAGGCCAAAGAATATTTGTGCCGTAGAGAATTTCAAGCGGATGTTGCTGGACAAAAGTTGCAATCGTGATTTCGTGATGCCAAGATTTACATCTGTATCATTAATCCCCATGTTAATGATGATTTTCTGGTTTATGTGCACCATGATTCAGATTGGCCCCTGAGAAACAGGCAACATCCGTCCCAGGGTGGGGAGGCAGATTTATCCTACTACGATTGGATGAGACAACGAGTAGAACTTTCTTTGATATTATAGGAAGACACCAATCAGTTTGACTGTTGTCTCAGGTCGGAATTTCCAGAATGTGGTCTTATCCGATGCTACAGGTTTGTTGATCTGAACCTGTAGGTTTGGTCGATCGCTAGGTTGGGCTGGTGTGGATGTGAAACTAGGCTGGGGTATGATAGAGGCAGGGGTGGGTGGCGTGTTGAGGCTGTGTCGGCTGCCATTCCTCTTCTTCCGTTGTAGAGACCGTGGAGCGTGTGGTTGAAATTCCGTAGTTGATGATATACAGCTGACAAATTGAGTACTATTATGTGCACTCCGTGATGATGATGTATCATCAGGCAGTTAGAGGGACGATGGAGATAGACAGGCAAATATGTTAGCACAACTGTCAATAGAGCTAGATGTTGATGGGACGCCCACAACTGCTATTGGGGAGCGTTTCCTATCCCAACGTGTCAGCGGGGTTGAGATGTCTGCTGGTAATCTAGGGCGTTTGTTCTGTTGTGGTGGTGTAGTTGGCTCAACAGTCTGCGGAATTGTGGGTGTCGGAGGGGCCTGACACCTTGGGACTTTTGAATTCGTATCTACTGGTTTGATGAATTTCAAAAATGCAGTAAACGCATGTTCTTCTAATTTGCGTAAATAAAGGTTTTACCCCATTCTACAGCTACATTTTGGGTACGTTTAAGGTATATAAACCTGCCGATTTTTGTGCTGACGCGACTTCGGCGCTCAACGCCCCAAGTTGGAATTCATAGTGGTGCGTGCATCATTGTTGTAATAATGGATCTACCCCATGCGAGATTGACCTTAGCCAGTGAGTCAAACACCTCTGTGCATGGCATGGCGGATTTTCAGAACCTATTCAATGCATCAATTGTGTTGCCCATGCCCCTAGGGAGAGAGCCCTCTTCCAGGTGTGTCTTCAGGACCATCATGTGATGAAAGCATTGTACGATGCTGTAATATACCTTGATTAGCCTTGCAATGGCTGGGTTTGTTTGTTTGTGCTGGTGATTATGGTGGCGAGGGTTACTAGCGAGACGTGCCCTGTAGGTGGGGCTTAGAATACACCTTCCGTATCCTCTGCGTGTCGTAAGAGGCGACTAAAGGAGGTAATGGTGAGGTAGCCCTGAGAGAAACCTCGAGTGCTGAAGACGGAGGTTCCAGGCCCACGGCGCACTCTAATAAACCATGGATCCACGCACTTAATGCTTATGATCATGTCGATAGTCACTTACAGGACTGGCGGTATGATCAGCGAACGAAAAGAAGAAGAAGACTAGCGAGACCAGGTTTGTCATACCCTTGGTCATTGCGTCTCTTATGAACTCTCTTGCCCATGATCGATCAATCAATCGATTAGTCGATCGATCAATCAATCAATCAATCAATCAATCAATCAATCAAACACTCAATCAATCAATCAATCAATCAATCAATCAATCACTCAATCGCTAAATCAATCAATTAAACGATTAAGTGGGTCTAAACCAGTAAATCAATCAATCAATCAATCAATCGAGGGCTACGAAAACTGGAAAGGAATGTTAGTAGAATTAGTTACATTTAATAATTAAACAAGAAGCTAATAACTATTTAACTGAAGTAATTAAAATTAAATTAAATTAATTTAAATTCATTAAATTAATTTTAATTAAAACCTGAAATGATTCAATATTTAATATTTAATATTTAATAGTCAATATTAAATATTTAATATTTAATATTTAATATTTAATATTTAATATTTAATATTTAATATTTAATATTTAATATTTAATATTTAATATTTAATATTTAATATTTAATAACAGTAAGCAACAGCAATAAATACAATAAAGATTAAACTTAGCTTCGAAAAACTGGGCTGAGCCGGCAGTCTTCTTGTATAAGATAAGATAATTTATTCACAATAGGCCATGGGCCCTTGAGTGTACAACATATTATACATGCATGGCGGATACCTTATAGTACATAAGATTAAATTAGAATATATTTACAACAATATTTCATAAAGAAATTTCGTCCTTCGCTTCAATGTTTCTATTCGTTAACCTCGTGTCAATAATCTCCATGGCAGCCAGAGAGGAGCGATGAGTGAGTCCAAGGGCATGCTTGCGAACGGGACGCAACCCAAACCCGGCACAACCAGTTGGAGAATATGGCAGGTCATGACCCCTCCACGAACACGGGCCCAGGTCGACAAGATAATCATCGACTCCTAGAGAAATTGATCAACAACTATTTGTCCTTTCTCCTTGTTTCCACGAAAGAAACGAAAATGAAAGAAGGAGTAAGACCAGATCGACAAGCAAATCATCCACCAAAAATTCACATTGTAAGACAAAATGTTGCAAGCGATGAATGAGTAGTGAGACCAGGGGCATGTTCGCGAAAGGGTAGCAACCTACACCCGGCACAACCACGTTGGAGAATATGACATCATAATCTATTATGACGTCATACTGACTCCAAGGCAGCTATGCCAGGCGCGGGCTACGACCCCTCCGCGAACACGGCCCAGGTCGACAAGATAGGCATCGACTCATAGAGAAATTGATCAGCAACCATTTGTCCTTTCTCCTTGTTTCCACGAAAGAAACGAAAGTGAAACAAAGAGAGAGACCAGGTCGACAAGAGAATCATCTACCAAAAAAACATTGTAAAACAAAATGTTGCACGTCTTGGAATCAGTTTGACAGACGGCCATTACAGCTCACTGCAACAACAGCTTTCAGGCACACTGGATCAAAGGCTGCCAACTTACGCACTTGCACACACAATGCATACTGTATTACGATGATCTATATTTTAAGGTTAACCAGACAAGAAGCCGGTTATACATGCTATACATATTTATAATTTGGTGAAGATGTTCACTATTCATGTCACCCACCACACACACCCCACCCACACCCCAACCAACGTCTAGGTACATTTTGGAGAAATTGCTCATGTCATCAAATCCTTTCGCACATTAAAAGCCCCAGAAACATAGGCTGCTAATTTTTTCTGGACAATAATAGTGTTTGATGAAGGTTTTACGTAAGTTACTATACATGATGCATAAATGATACGCGTCTTCTATATCATTATTACATAATAGACATATTCTTTCGGATAGTGGTGTGGGCGTTGGCTTATACCATCTTCGCGTCTCTACATGCAATCTACGACTCCCTGTCCTGATCTTACATAATGCTTGCCGATGTTTCGTTATTTTAACAGTATCTAAGTATATTTTATACATCCAATCATTAACAAAGTATTTATATAACCTGATTTTACTATCCCTGTCTAATAACCCTGTCTATTCTTGAATATAGTTATCATAAGCTCTTTGTTTATATTGCACAATACACATATTTGTGTCTACATTGCTGCCTTGCGATATCCAAACGTCATTAAAACCGTGCCTCCACAACATATCTCTAAGCTTACTCACCCAGTTAATATGTGAATTATTTATACAATCATCATATAAAACATTATAAATATTTAATATTAATTTTCTTGGTTCAGATTCCAATATTTTAAACCAATACTTCAATATTCGTGGTACTCTACCCAACTCCCTGTAAATTATACAATTCGAAATCCCTTGCCTCACATTTAATAACTGTTTGCAAAATATTAAGTGACATTTTTCAACTTCATAACCTGCATTAAACCCCCATGTCTCACTGCCATAACAAAGAATGTGTAGGATTAGTTTGTCAAAGAGACTGCAAAGATGTCTGGGTGTTGGGCCTACAAATTTGTGACAATATTTCTTTAGAGCAAAAACGGCCTTCTGTGGTTGGTCAGCCAATCGTTTCTGTGCTAAAGAAAATGATTCTGATGTGTGTGTGTGGGGGGGGGGGTGTGCGTGCGTGCGTGCGTGTGCGAGAGGGATGTTCGGATAACAATGTTAATTGAAACCAGTAAGACACGAGGCTATTAGTAGGTTCGCCTGACAGTATAATATGGTGCAGATTGATATTTGGGTTTTTAAAGTTATAAGAATAACTTAGCTGGCGCTGACAAGTTGTAGTATAATATTGTTAACGCACTGGCACAGATTTTCAAAAGTGAAAATTCTGTGTTTATTTTATTACTTGAGAGTTTGTTGATTTTGTCTCAATCATCTCTTATATTAGCTTTGTTCTAATATATTGTATATTATATAGTTTATATTTAGCGCAAAACAATAGTTTTCTTCTGTCTACAGTCAGGCCTGTTTATAGCCGTCACCTGCCTGTGAGAGCAGAGTGTGGGGGATTCCGAAGATAAGTGGTTGTACCCTCACATGCCTTGAAGGGCCACCACTTTATAAGTCTCAAAAGCCACCAGCTGTATTAATTGACAAATGCTAACTGAACAGATTTCTTTAGCGAATTCTCTCTGACTGTGGTCACTATAGACAGGTTCCACTGTATTTCAATTATTGATCTTTACATAGTTTTGCTTTCACTAGGAGGCTGCGGAGATTAGAGCTTTTCTCAAAGGCAATGACAGGTCTGGATCCAAAGGGTTCACGTAATTTGGTTTGTAATTCTTCTTTGAAAATTTTCTCGACCTCAACATTTTTCCTATTGTATGTTGGGACGAAAGGGATTATCCCCCTTGTATATAATAGGCCTGAGTCTACCTTTAGGCCACATGCCCATTTTGTCCGCAGACATTTACTCCAGAATGATTCTCTGAGAGGTCGTCATCTTTCCGTTTCTTCTTCTGTATCTAAAATTGTCGTCTGTTCAATTGGTACAATTTCCAAATCAATGTGGATAAGATGGTCTGGCAGATTAAAATGATCAGCTACACTAGTGTCCTCATTCAGGTATATGTCGGATCTATGCCTAGTGGTCCGCACTCTGAATGGACCTTTTGTTTGCCCTACATATTGCTTTTTGACACGGCCTGCATGATAGTAAGTAAATTACATTTTCTGTGTCGCAATCCAGGCATGATTGAATTTGGAACTTGTCTTTTTTTAAAGCTAGTAAAGCTATCTTGGTTGCCAATGATATTTTTCCCAGGAACTTTTTAAATATTTATCATGAGGGTATTGTGCGTGCGCCAATCACTTGATAGGTACACTTAGTTGGTACATCTCTCCTGCCACGTCCGACCAATTTAACACAATTTATATGGTTATATTGGTCCAACACATCGATTACTGTGTCTGTCACTTGCAGCAGACTGAACAGATTGTTTACAGTAACTCTCTGCCAATGCATGCCGTTTTATGCATTGTTTCATTTCATTGTGTGAAGTTCGGCCATTGCATCTCTAATGCATACTATGGATTTACTGCATTGTGGAGGAAAGCTCGTGTACTTTGTAATGGCATATAGTTTGTTCATACGGTCAGGTGGCATCCTTCAGTTTCCGCATAAGGTCAGCTTTCACACACTTTAACATAGTACCTTACTTCATGGAACGTCGACGTTTGTACCAGGGCCAAACTTAAGACAGTGCAGTAAGTGCATTCAGACAGGGCCCCAAATTGTCATGGCTCCAGAAAAGAGACACACACATTTCTGGTGCCCCTGTTCAACTTCAAGTTACATGCATAGATGCCAAACGTATAAGACTGATGTTGCCAAATCCAACAGTCTACGACCTCAGCGGCTCCAGTGGCATTACAGTTGAAACACGACTCTAGCTTTTTCCCTATCTTAAGTCCTAATTTCGGGGGTCCTAATTTCGGCCGTGCTTGGCACAGATGTTATAGGGATTCCATAGAAATAACGCAACTGTTTTTTCGAAAGTGTCAGCTCTTCCAAATAATAGTTCCGATGTTAGATTAAATTTTGCATCAGCTGCGATTCTAGACTTGTTACATTTCTGTGCCATGCATTCAAAGGTTCGAAGTCCGGATCTTGGTATTGGGTAATGGAACTACTTTGTGCCACCGGTATAAAGACAGAACACAACAAATCTGCCCGTCCGCGTTTTCTCATTTCACTTGGGCTTGAAACAAATGGAGATTCTTTTATTTCTTTGAAAGTATATATATATATATATATATATATATATATATATATATATATATATATATATATATATATATATATATATATATATATGTATATATATATATATATATATATATATATATATATAATATATATAATATATGATATATTAATCAGCTCACAATCTGGATATTGTGCTACAACAAATGGATTCGTCATATGGGTCATTCCAGAAAAAAGTGGAATTTTGACTTGGATTGTATCAGAAAAATAAAACAGTGTGTATTCAGAAGAAAATACCTTTTTGGTTTATAGATGCATTCTGGCAACACATTCCACTATTTGGAAGTGACAAATAAGCTGGCATATTGTCACATATGGGTCGTATTATATGGTGGGCATACCAAAAAGTCAGCTCCGTTACGAAACAAGTATGCCATACATATATATATACACAATACAACACAATCCAATACACAGCTTAAGGACATGCTATTGTATAAAAAGTTGTTATCATTCCGGAACGAGTAATCTTTATATAAACAACCTGTATGGTCAGACGATATGAACTATCAGAGAAATAGAATGGCATCATTTTGGATGGCCAAAAATTGTTTAAAATTCTAGTATGCCAGCATAAAGGATGGGTCTAAGTGTTTTTCTAAAAGGTGTAAAGGTTATGCACGGCCCGTTTGAAAATTACTATATATGATCAAATAGTGTCATGTAACGGAGCTGACATTAAGTAACGGTGTTGACACGTCATCTGAAACATCAAACTCGAACGTTTATTTCAACAAAACTGACAAAAGTATAACTATGTAGCTTGTTACAACCCCGAACCTCGATATATATAACCTCGATAAGCTTAACTTGTGTAAATATGTTATTCCATGTATCATTATCTAAACAATATTTTGTTTTCAATTGGTGAAACATGTGTAATGACATCTTCTGACTCATAAAATAGTCGATTTTCTCGCTGAGCTCGTAAAATTAATTTTTCCCTGACGGATACATAACATTAGCCTCTATTTCACCTTCCATGTTAAGATCAATTATCTGACCTAGATAAAGGGAGTCATCATGCTTTTGAACTACACACCAATTATGAACAGCATAGTCTTTGACTTGGGAAGTATCTGCATGCTCCTTATTTGACACAAGTGGGTTTTACTCCTTCTGAATTCAACATCACTGGCTTCAGCATTTATAGCCTTGCTTTCCATATAGATATGTAGTATGAGGTTCTCTATTTGTAGACTCAGAATTAAACACTGTTTGGCGAATCTAATAATCTGTACCCCCTGCTTGTCCCTCCATTGTCCACAATGGATTCATGCCCATTTGTTTGAAATGTAAGGGTTCTGGGTTAATAGCAGTCACAGGTATCATGGTATGAGCAAACACAACTGAGATGCCAGAAAGATATTGTGCTTTTCTCCCTAGAACTAATTTGATGAAGTTCCATTGTTTCAGGTACTTCGCATATGATAGCTGGGATAGCTAGATCAAGACAGTCTATGTCAAACTCCTCAATGTAGAATAACTTTATTGCAGCGTTTGTATATAGTAAAGATGGGTACAATGTAAATGCATCAGTTATGTCTTTTCCTGTTGCTACGAGCTGATCAGCAGATCTTTTAATTGTAACCCCTACTCCATCAGTTGCCCCATTTCCATGGCTAGATTCGAAGAAATTCCACGTTCCTATGTGTCGATGCCACTGATGTGCATACCTATAGCCTACTCTGCTTGACGCAGAGAATTTGGATGGTATGCGTGTAACATGCTTAGAGTAAAATCTTTCGCTTATAGAAAAAACAGAGTGAGAGAGAGTGGGGGAGAGGGAAAGGGGGAGGGTAGGGACTCTGGACGGAGGAAGGGAGGGAGGGAGAGGAAGAGAGAGAGAGACGGATGGAGGGAGGGAGGGAGGGAGGCAGAGGGACAGAGCGAGCGCGAGCGCACACACACACACGCGCGCACGCACACGTGCACACGAACACGCAAGTGAGTTATGAGAGAGAGAGATTGATTAGCATTGAACTGGGTGCTCAAGCGACACCTTGCAAACAGTTTTCGCTAAAACGCAAAGGTGGACACACATATGAATGCACCACGTATGCATCACTGCCATTGTACATGCATAGTAATGCAGATAGACTAATCTGTTTTATGCAGAAGATGTGGATTGTATCCTTGAGTAGAAAAAATCTTAGTCTGATGTAATGAACACATCAACCTCATTTCTGGATGGCCCTTGTTATATATCTAGCAAACATGTCAGCCCCGTTACACTCCGTTACATAACCCTGACGTCACTGTGCTGACCATTAAGGAGGTGACAAAATAATGAGATTTGCTTTCTAAATTGACAGCCATTAAAGGATTTGGTTTCCATGTAGTTGATTTCAATAAGGCTATACTTGTCTACTTTGACATTAAAAAATAAGGCAAATAATTGCACTAATGATCAAATATGAGCGTAACGGAATAAGGGAATAAACATACTGTCTTTAAATTGCATAAGCAGTTATATTTTCTCACCTATTATCCATTCCATGTTTTTATGAGGGAAGGGTGTACAGGTTATGAATAAACATTTATTTTAACAACTATCCCTATGATATGGGCATGTAACGGAGCTCACATTTTCTTGTTTAAAACAATTTTTTTAAATTTTGAAAATGTTAGTCACCATGTGTGTATGCTTAATAGATTGGCACATGCCTGCGCTTTAACCACATGAGAAAATATTGCATTTAACCTCCATAGATTAACCAAAATTTGACATGGGCTTAATATTCCACATTTTTCCGGAATGGCCCATATTCTATTTTACATTTTGCATAATTCTGGTAGCATCATTTTGGTCTCTCTTCGTCTCAGAGTCTCACCTCCGCATGGCCAAGATCTTCAGTTTACCTGAGGCCCCTGCATTTTTATAAGCAAAGCAGTTTCCCCCAACTGGTGTCTAACCAGTACCCATCGTATTGTGGCAGTCTCATTGTCTGGCAAATCCTTTGATCTCACATTCACTTTTGGAATATCGTATGTAGTACGAAGATGGGCATGTGCTTCCATGCGTGTAAATTCGCTGGTATTAAATTTTGCTTTACGTTCTTTGCCAGGCTCCGACATAGCAAAGAGATAGCACAGAGTGCATCTCGCATATATGTGTTTACCTGCAGCATGCATACCGGGCAGAATGGCATGCATAGTTTCCAAATGATCTTGCCATAAACTCAAATGCTATGCATGTTTGTACTCTAGTAATACCTCCAGGATATCTATAAGCATTGATCAAGATGGAAACGTCGGAGGAAAACCACATCCATTTTTATAAAGTCGACCATAAATGACATTATTTCACCGATTACCTTTAGAAGTTCCTCAACGGATTTTAATCTGAAATCACTATCTAGATTATCCTCAAATGACTGGATAACCGATTTCAATTTGCTCCTCAACTCACGTGACAGTAGCTTTTCAGTGTCACACAAAACAAAGAGCCATTCCAGCCATAAGCACATCAGGGCTTCATAAAGTAATATCAAACGGCTAATTACTCTGCGAAATTCCGTCCATGCCAATATTAAATGTGTTATACCACTGGCAAATGTATCCGATTCTACTAGTAAATCATATACATCATAAAAACAACCCAGTTTGTGAAAGTCACCGAGGATCTTTCCAATAACACCTTAAAAACAACCCGGTTTGTGAAAGTCACCGAGGACCTTTCCAATAACACCTTAAAAACAACACAGTTTGTGAAAGTCACTGAGGATCTTTCCAATAACACCTTAAAAACAACACAGTTTGTGAAAGTCACCGAGGATCTTTCCAATAACACCTTAAAAACAACACAGTTTGTGAAAGTCACAGAGGATCTTTCCAATAACATCTTAGAAACAACACAGTTTGTGAAAGTCAACGAGGATCGTTCCAATAACACCTTAAAAACAACACAGTTTGTGAATGTCACCGAGGATCTTTCCAATAACACCTTAAAAACAACACAGTTTGTGAAAGTCACCGAGGATCGGTCCAATAACACCTGAAAAACAACACAGCTTGTGAAAGTCACCGAGGATCTTTCCAATAACACCTTAAAAACAACACAGCTTGTGAAAGTCACCGAGGATCGTTCCAATAACACCTTAAAAACAACACAGTTTGTGAAAGTCACCGAGGATCTTTCCAATAACACCTTAAATACAACACAATTTATGAAAGCCACCGAGGATCTTTCCAATAACACCTTAAGAACAACACAGCTTGTGAAAGTCACCGAGGATCTTTCCAATAACACCTTAAAAACAACACAGTTTGTGAAAGCCACCGAGGACCTTTCCAATAACACCTTAAAACAACACAGTTTGGGAAAGTCACCGAGGATCTTTCCAATAACACCTTAAAAACAACACAGTTTGTGAAAGTTACCGAGGATCTTTCCAATAACACCTTAAAAACAACCCAGTTTGTGAAAGTCACCGAGGATCTTTCCAATAACACCTTAAAAACAACCCAGTTTGTGAAAGTCACCGAGGATCTTTCCAATAACACCTTAAAAATAACACAGTTTGTGAAAGCCACCGAGGATCTTTCCAATAACACCTTAAAAACAACACAGTTTGCAAAAGTCACCGAGGATCTTTCTAATAACACCTTAAAAACAACACAGTTTGTGAAAGTCACCGAGGATCGTTCCAATAACACCTTAAAACAACACAGTTTGTGAAAGCCACCGAGGATCTTTCCAATAACACCTTACAAACAACACAGCTTGTGAAAGTCACCGAGGATCTTTCCAATAACACCTTAAAAACAACACAGTTTGGGAAAGTCACCGAGGATCTTTCCAATAACACCTTAAAAACAACACAGTGTGTGAAAGTGGCTGAGGATCATTCCAATAACACCTTAAAAACAACACAGTTTGTGAAAGTCACTGAGGATCTTTCCGATAACACCTAAAAAACAAAACAGTTTGTGAAAGCCACCGAGGATCGTTCCAATAACACCTTAAAAACAACACAGTTTGTGAAAGCCACCGAGGATCTTTCCAATAACACCTTAAAAACAACACAGTTTGTGAAAGCCACCGAGGATCGTTCCAATAACACCTTAAAACAACCCAGTTTGTGAAAGCCACCGAGGATCTTTCCAATAACACCTTAAAACCAACACAGTTTGTGAAAGTCACCAAGGATCTTTCCAATAACACCTTAGAAACAACACAGTTTGTGAAATTCACCGAGGATCTTTCCAATAACGCCTTAGAAACAACGGAGTTTGTGAAAGCCACCGAGGATCTTTCCAATAACACCTTAAAAAGAACACAGTTCGTGAAAGTGACCGAGGATCGTTCCAATAACACCTTACAAACAACACAGTTTGTGAAAGTCACCGATGATCTTTCCAATAACACCTTAAAAACAACACAGTTTGTGAAAGTGACCGAGGATCTTTCCAATAACACCTTAAAAACAATACAGTTTGTGAAAGTCACCGAGGATCTTTCCAATAACACCTTAAAAACAACACAGTTTGTGAAAGTCACCGAGGATCTTTCCAATGACCCCTTAAAAACAAAACAGTTTGTGAAAGTCACCGAGGATCGTTCCAATAACACCTTAAAAATAACACAGTTTGTGAAAGTCACCGAGGATCGTTCCAATAACACCTTAAAAACAACACAGTTTGTGAAAGTCACCGAGGATCTTTCCAATAATAACACCTTAAAAACAACACAGTTTGTGAAAGTCACCTAGGATCTTTCCAATAATAACACCTTAAAAACAACACAGTTTGTGAAAGTCACCGAGGATCTTTCCAATAACACCTTAAAAACAACACAGTGTGTGAAAGTGGCCGAGGATCATTCCAATAACACCTTAAAAACAACACAGTTTGTGAAAGTCACTGAGGATCTTTCCAATAACACCTTATAAACAACACAGTTTGTGAAAGCCACCGAAGATCTTTCCAATAACACCTTAAAGACAACACAGTTTGTGAAAGTCACCGAGGATCTTTCCAATAACACCTTAAAAACAACACAGTTTGTGAAAGTCACCGAGGATCTTTCTAATAACACCTTAAAAACAACACAGTTTGTGAAAGTCACCGAGGATCTTTCCAATACCACCTTAAAAACAACACAGTTTGTGAAAGCCACCGAGGATCTTTCCAATAACACCTTAAAACCAACACAGTTTGTGAAAGTCACCAAGGATCTTTCCAATAACACCTTAGAAACAACACAGTTTGTGAAAGTCACCGAGGATCTTTCTAATAACACCTTAAAAACAACACAGTTTGTGAAAGTCACCGAGGATCTTTCCAATACCACCTTAAAAACAACACAGTTTGTGAAAGCCACCGAGGATCGTTCTAATAACACCTTACAAACAACACAGTTTGTGAAAGTCACCGATGATCTTTCCAATAACACCTTAAATACAACACAATTTATGAAAGCCACCGAGGATCTTTCCAATAACACCTTAAGAACAACACAGCTTGTGAAAGTCACCGAGGATCTTTCCAATAACACCTTAAAAACAACACAGTTTGTGAAAGCCACCGAGGACCTTTCCAATAACACCTTAAAACAACACAGTTTGGGAAAGTCACCGAGGATCTTTCCAATAACACCTTAAAAACAACACAGTTTGTGAAAGTTACCGAGGATCTTTCCAATAACACCTTAAAAACAAACCAGTTTGTGAAAGTCACCGAGGATCTTTCCAATAACACCTTAAAAACAACCCAGTTTGTGAAAGTCACCGAGGATCTTTCCAATAACACCTTAAAAATAACACAGTTTGTGAAAGCCACCGAGGATCTTTCCAATAACACCTTAAAAACAACACAGTTTGCAAAAGTCACCGAGGATCTTTCTAATAACACCTTAAAAACAACACAGTTTGTGAAAGTCACCGAGGATCTTTCCAATAACACCTTAAAAACAACACAGTTTGTGAAAGCCACCGAGGATCTTTCCAATAACACCTTACAAACAACACAGCTTGTGAAAGTCACCGAGGATCTTTCCAATAACACCTTAAAAACAACACAGTTTGGGAAAGTCACCGAGGATCTTTCCAATAACACCTTAAAAACAACACAGTGTGTGAAAGTGGCTGAGGATCATTCCAATAACACCTTAAAAACAACACAGTTTGTGAAAGTCACTGAGGATCTTTCCGATAACACCTAAAAAACAACACAGTTTGTGAAAGCCACCGAGGATCGTTCCAATAACACCTTAAAAACAACACAGTTTGTGAAAGTCACCGAGGATCTTTCCAATAACACCTTAAAAACAACACAGTTTGTGAAAGCCACCGAGGACCTTTCCAATAACACCTTAAAACAACACAGTTTGGGAAAGTCACCGAGGATCTTTCCAATAACACCTTAAAAACAACACAGTTTGTGAAAGTTACCGAGGATCTTTCCAATAACACCTTAAAAACAACCCAGTTTGTGAAAGTCACCGAGGATCTTTCCAATAACGCCTTAGAAACAACGCAGTTTGTGAAAGCCACCGAGGATCTTTCCAATAACACCTTAAAAAGAACACAGTTCGTGAAAGTGACCGAGGATCGTTCCAATAACACCTTACAAACAACACAGTTTGTGAAAGTCACCGATGATCTTTCCAATAACACCTTAAAAACAACACAGTTTGTGAAAGTGACCGAGGATCTTTCCAATAACACCTTAAAAACAATACAGTTTGTGAAAGTCACCGAGGATCTTTCCAATAACACCTTAAAAACAACACAGTTTGTGAAAGTCACCGAGGATCTTTCCAATGACCCCTTAAAAACAAAACAGTTTGTGAAAGTCACCGAGGATCGTTCCAATAACACCTTAAAAATAACACAGTTTGTGAAAGTCACCGAGGATCGTTCCAATAACACCTTAAAAACAACACAGTTTGTGAAAGTCACCGAGGATCTTTCCAATAATAACACCTTAAAAACAACACAGTTTGTGAAAGTCACCTAGGATCTTTCCAATAATAACACCTTAAAAACAACACAGTTTGTGAAAGTCACCGAGGATCTTTCCAATAACACCTTAAAAACAACACAGTGTGTGAAAGTGGCCGAGGATCATTCCAATAACACCTTAAAAACAACACAGTTTGTGAAAGTCACTGAGGATCTTTCCAATAACACCTTATAAACAACACAGTTTGTGAAAGCCACCGAAGATCTTTCCAATAACACCTTAAAGACAACACAGTTTGTGAAAGTCACCGAGGATCTTTCCAATAACACCTTAAAAACAACACAGTTTGTGAAAGTCACCGAGGATCTTTCTAATAACACCTTAAAAACAACACAGTTTGTGAAAGTCACCGAGGATCTTTCCAATACCACCTTAAAAACAACCCAGTTTGTGAAAGTCACCGAGGATCTTTCCAATAACACCTTAAAAATAACACAGTTTGTGAAAGCCACCGAGGATCTTTCCAATAACACCTTAAAAACAACACAGTTTGCAAAAGTCACCGAGGATCTTTCCAATAACACCTTAAAAACAACACAGTTTGTGAAAGTCACCAAGGATCTTTCCAATAACACCTTAGAAACAACACAGTTTGTGAAAGTCACCGAGGATCTTTCTAATAACACCTTAAAAACAACACAGTTTGTGAAAGTCACCGAGGATCTTTCCAATACCACCTTAAAAACAACACAGTTTGTGAAAGCCACCGAGGATCGTTCTAATAACACCTTACAAACAACACAGTTTGTGAAAGTCACCGATGATCTTTCCAATAACACCTTAAATACAACACAATTTATGAAAGCCACCGAGGATCTTTCCAATAACACCTTAAGAACAACACAGCTTGTGAAAGTCACCGAGGATCTTTCCAATAACACCTTAAAAACAACACAGTTTGTGAAAGTCACCGAGGATCTTTCCAATAACACCTTAGAAACAACACAGTTTGTGAAAGTCACCGAGGATCTTTCCAATAACACCTTAGAAACAACACAGTTTGTGAAAGTCACCGAGGATCTTTCCAATAACACCTTAAAAACAACACAGTTTGTGAAAGTCACCGAGGATCTTTCCAATAACACCTTAAAAACAACACAGTTTGTGAAAGTCACCGACGATCTTTCCAATAACACCTTAAAAACAACACAGTTTGTGAAAGTCACAGAGGATCTTTCCAATAACATCTTAGAAACAACACAGTTTGTGAAAGTCAACGAGGATCGTTCCAATAACACCTTAAAAACAACACAGTTTGTGAATGTCACCGAGGATCTTTCCAATAACACCTTAAAAACAACACAGTTTGTGAAAGTCACCGAGGATCGGTCCAATAACACCTTAAAAACAACACAGCTTGTGAAAGTCACCGAGGATCTTTCCAATAACACCTTAAAAACAACACAGCTTGTGAAAGTCACCGAGGATCGTTCCAATAACACCTTAAAAACAACACAGTTTGTGAAAGTCACCGAGGATCTTTCCAATAACACCTTAAATACAACACAATTTATGAAAGCCACCGAGGATCTTTCCAATAACACCTTAAGAACAACACAGCTTGTGAAAGTCACCGAGGATCTTTCCAATAACACCTTAAAAACAACACAGTTTGTGAAAGCCACCGAGGACCTTTCCAATAACACCTTAAAACAACACAGTTTGGGAAAGTCACCGAGGATCTTTCCAATAACACCTTAAAAACAACACAGTTTGTGAAAGTTACCGAGGATCTTTCCAATAACACCTTAAAAACAACCCAGTTTGTGAAAGTCACCGAGGATCTTTCCAATAACACCTTAAAAACAACCCAGTTTGTGAAAGTCACCGAGGATCTTTCCAATAACACCTTAAAAATAACACAGTTTGTGAAAGCCACCGAGGATCTTTCCAATAACACCTTAAAAACAACACAGTTTGCAAAAGTCACCGAGGATCTTTCTAATAACACCTTAAAAACAACACAGTTTGTGAAAGTCACCGAGGATCGTTCCAATAACACCTTAAAACAACACAGTTTGTGAAAGCCACCGAGGATCTTTCCAATAACACCTTACAAACAACACAGCTTGTGAAAGTCACCGAGGATCTTTCCAATAACACCTTAAAAACAACACAGTTTGGGAAAGTCACCGAGGATCTTTCCAATAACACCTTAAAAACAACACAGTGTGTGAAAGTGGCCGAGGATCATTCCAATAACACCTTAAAAACAACACAGTTTGTGAAAGTCACCGAGGATCTTTCCAATAACACCTTAGAAACAACACAGTTTGTGAAAGTCACCGAGGATCTTTCCAATAACACCTTAAAAACAACACAGTTTGTGAAAGTGACCGAGGATCTTTCCAATAACACCTTAAAAACAATACAGTTTGTGAAAGTCACCGAGGATCTTTCCAATAACACCTTAAAAACAACACAGTTTGTGAAAGTCACCGAGGATCTTTCCAATGACCCCTTAAAAACAAAACAGTTTGTGAAAGTCACCGAGGATCGTTCCAATAACACCTTAAAAATAACACAGTTTGTGAAAGTCACCGAGGATCGTTCCAATAACACCTTAAAAACAACACAGTTTGTGAAAGTCACCGAGGATCTTTCCAATAATAACACCTTAAAAACAACACAGTTTGTGAAAGTCACCGAGGATCTTTCCAATAATAACACCTTAAAAACAACACAGTTTGTGAAAGTCACCGAGGATCTTTCCAATAACACCTTAAAAACAACACAGTGTGTGAAAGTGGCCGAGGATCATTCCAATAACACCTTAAAAACAACACAGTTTGTGAAAGTCACTGAGGATCTTTCCAATAACACCTTATAAACAACACAGTTTGTGAAAGCCACCTAAGATCTTTCCAATAACACCTTAAAGACAACACAGTTTGTGAAAGTCACCGAGGATCTTTCCAATAACACCTTAAAAACAACACAGTTTGTGAAAGTCACCGAGGATCTTTCTAATAACACCTTAAAAACAACACAGTTTGTGAAAGTCACCGAGGATCTTTCCAATACCACCTTAAAAACAACACAGTTTGTGAAAGCCACCGAGGATCTTTCCAATAACACCTTAAAACCAACACAGTTTGTGAAAGTCACCAAGGATCTTTCCAATAACACCTTAGAAACAACACAGTTTGTGAAAGTCACCGAGGATCTTTCTAATAACACCTTAAAAACAACACAGTTTGTGAAAGTCACCGAGGATCTTTCCAATACCACCTTAAAAACAACACAGTTTGTGAAAGCCACCGAGGATCGTTCTAATAACACCTTACAAACAACACAGTTTGTGAAAGTCACCGATGATCTTTCCAATAACACCTTAAATACAACACAATTTATGAAAGCCACCGAGGATCTTTCCAATAACACCTTAAGAACAACACAGCTTGTGAAAGTCACCGAGGATCTTTCCAATAACACCTTAAAAACAACACAGTTTGTGAAAGCCACCGAGGACCTTTCCAATAACACCTTAAAACAACACAGTTTGGGAAAGTCACCGAGGATCTTTCCAATAACACCTTAAAAACAACACAGTTTGTGAAAGTTACCGAGGATCTTTCCAATAACACCTTAAAAACAAACCAGTTTGTGAAAGTCACCGAGGATCTTTCCAATAACACCTTAAAAACAACACAGTTTGTGAAAGTCACCGAGGATCTTTCTAATAACACCTTAAAAACAACACAGTTTGTGAAAGTCACCGAGGATCTTTCCAATACCACCTTAAAAACAACACAGTTTGTGAAAGCCACCGAGGATCTTTCCAATAACACCTTAAAACCAACACAGTTTGTGAAAATCACCAAGGATCTTTCCAATAACACCTTAGAAACAACACAGTTTGTGAAAGTCACCGAGGATCTTTCTAATAACACCTTAAAAACAACACAGTTTGTGAAAGTCACCGAGGATCTTTCCAATACCACCTTAAAAACAACACAGTTTGTGAAAGCCACCGAGGATCGTTCTAATAACACCTTACAAACAACACAGTTTGTGAAAGTCACCGATGATCTTTCCAATAACACCTTAAATACAACACAATTTATGAAAGCCACCGAGGATCTTTCCAATAACACCTTAAGAACAACACAGCTTGTGAAAGCCACCGAGGACCTTTCCAATAACACCTTAAAACAACACAGTTTGGGAAAGTCACCGAGGATCTTTCCAATAACACCTTAAAAACAACACAGTTTGTGAAAGTTACCGAGGATCTTTCCAATAACACCTTAAAAACAAACCAGTTTGTGAAAGTCACCGAGGATCTTTCCAATAACACCTTAAAAACAACCCAGTTTGTGAAAGTCACCGATGATCTTTCCAATAACACCTTAAAAATAACACAGTTTGTGAAAGCCACCGAGGATCTTTCCAATAACACCTTAAAAACAACACAGTTTGCAAAAGTCACCGAGGATCTTTCTAATAACACCTTAAAAACAACACAGTTTGTGAAAGTCACCGAGGATCTTTCCAATAACACCTTAAAAACAACACAGTTTGTGAAAGCCACCGAGGATCTTTCCAATAACACCTTAAAACCAACACAGTTTGTGAAAATCACCAAGGATCTTTCCAATAACACCTTAGAAACAACACAGTTTGTGAAAGTCACCGAGGATCTTTCTAATAACACCTTAAAAACAACACAGTTTGTGAAAGTCACCGAGGATCTTTCCAATACCACCTTAAAAACAACACAGTTTGTGAAAGCCACCGAGGATCGTTCTAATAACACCTTACAAACAACACAGTTTGTGAAAGTCACCGATGATCTTTCCAATAACACCTTAAATACAACACAATTTATGAAAGCCACCGAGGATCTTTCCAATAACACCTTAAGAACAACACAGCTTGTGAAAGTCACCGAGGATCTTTCCAATAACACCTTAAAAACAACACAGTTTGTGAAAGCCACCGAGGACCTTTCCAATAACACCTTAAAACAACACAGTTTGGGAAAGTCACCGAGGATCTTTCCAATAACACCTTAAAATCAACACAGTCTGTGAAAGTTACCGAGGATCTTTCCAATAACACCTTAAAAACAAACCAGTTTGTGAAAGTCACCGAGGATCTTTCCAATAACACCTTAAAAACAACCCAGTTTGTGAAAGTCACCGATGATCTTTCCAATAACACCTTAAAAATAACACAGTTTGTGAAAGCCACCGAGGATCTTTCCAATAACACCTTAAAAACAACACAGTTTGCAAAAGTCACCGAGGATCTTTCTAATAACACCTTAAAAACAACACAGTTTGTGAAAGTCACCGAGGATCTTTCCAATAACACCTTAAAAACAACACAGTTTGTGAAAGCCACCGAGGATCTTTCCAATAACACCTTACAAACAACACAGTTTGTGAAAGTCACCGATGATCTTTCCAATAACACCTTAAAAACAACACAGCTTGTGAAAGTCACCGAGGATCTTTCCAATAACACCTTAAAAACAACACAGTTTGTGAAAGTCACTGAGGATCTTTCCAATAACACCTTAAAAACAACACAGTTTGTGAAAGCCACCGAGGATCGTTCCAATAACACCTTAAAAACAACACAGTTTGTGAAAGTCACCGAGGATCTTTCCAATAACACCTTAGAAACAACACAGTTTGTGAAAGTCACCGAGGATCTTTCCAATAACACCTTAAAACAACACAGTTTGTGAAATTCACCGAGGATCTTTCCAATAACACCTTAAAAACAACACAGTTTGTGAAAGTCACCGAGGATCTTTCCAATAACACCTTAGAAACAACACAGTTTGTGAAAGTCACCGAGGATCTTTCCAATAACACCTTAGAAACAACACAGTTTGTGAAAGTCACCGAGGACCTTTCCAATAACACCTTAAAAACAACACAGTTTGTGAAAGTCACTGAGGATCTTTCCAATAACACCTTAAAAACAACACAGTTTGTGAAAGTCACCGAGGATCTTTCCAATAACACCTTAAAAACAACACAGTTTGTGAAAGTCACAGAGGATCTTTCCAATAACATCTTAGAAACAACACAGTTTGTGAAAGTCAACGAGGATCTTTCCAATAACACCTTAAAAACAACACAGTTTGTGAATGTCACCGAGGATCTTTCCAATAACACCTTAAAAACAACACAGTTTGTGAAAGTCACCGAGGATCGGTCCAATAACACCTTAAAAACAACACAGCTTGTGAAAGTCACCGAGGATCTTTCCAATAACACCTTAAAAACAACACAGTTTGTGAAAGTCACAGAGGATCTTTCCAATAACATCTTAGAAACAACACAGTTTGTGAAAGTCAACGAGGATCGTTCCAATAACACCTTAAAAACAACACAGTTTGTGAATGTCACCGAGGATCTTTCCAATAACACCTTAAAAACAACACAGTTTGTGAAAGTCACCGAGGATCGGTCCAATAACACCTTAAAAACAACACAGCTTGTGAAAGTCACCGAGGATCTTTCCAATAACACCTTAAAAACAACACAGCTTGTGAAAGTCACCGAGGATCGTTCCAATAACACCTTAAAAACAACACAGTTTGTGAAAGTCACCGAGGATCTTTCCAATAACACCTTAAATACAACACAATTTATGAAAGCCACCGAGGATCTTTCCAATAACACCTTAAGAACAACACAGCTTGTGAAAGTCACCGAGGATCTTTCCAATAACACCTTAAAAACAACACAGTTTGTGAAAGCCACCGAGGACCTTTCCAATAACACCTTAAAACAACACAGTTTGGGAAAGTCACCGAGGATCTTTCCAATAACACCTTAAAAACAACACAGTTTGTGAAAGTTACCGAGGATCTTTCCAATAACACCTTAAAAACAACCCAGTTTGTGAAAGTCACCGAGGATCTTTCCAATAACACCTTAAAAACAACCCAGTTTGTGAAAGTCACCGAGGATCTTTCCAATAACACCTTAAAAATAACACAGTTTGTGAAAGCCACCGAGGATCTTTCCAATAACACCTTAAAAACAACACAGTTTGCAAAAGTCACCGAGGATCTTTCTAATAACACCTTAAAAACAACACAGTTTGTGAAAGTCACCGAGGATCGTTCCAATAAGACCTTAAAACAACACAGTTTGTGAAAGCCACCGAGGATCTTTCCAATAACACCTTACAAACAACACAGCTTGTGAAAGTCACCGAGGATCTTTCCAATAACACCTTAAAAACAACACAGTTTGGGAAAGTCTCCGAGGATCTTTCCAATAACACCTTAAAAACAACACAGTGTGTGAAAGTGGCCGAGGATCATTCCAATAACACCTTAAAAACAACACAGTTTGTGAAAGTCACTGAGGATCTTTCCGATAACACCTAAAAAACAACACAGTTTGTGAAAGCCACCGAGGATCTTTCCAATAACACCTTAAAAACAACACAGTTTGTGAAAGCCACCGAGGATCGTTCCAATAACACCTTAAAACAACCCAGTTTGTGAAAGCCACCGAGGATCGTTCCAATAACACCTTAAAACAACCCAGTTTGTGAAAGCCACCGAGGATCTTTCCAATAACACCTTAAAACCAACACAGTTTGTGAAAGTCACCAAGGATCTTTCCAATAACACCTTAGAAACAACACAGTTTGTGAAAGTCACCGAGGATCTTTCCAATAACGCCTTAGAAACAACGCAGTTTGTGAAAGCCACCGATGATCTTTCCAATAACACCTTAAAAACAACACAGTTTGTGAAAGTGACCGAGGATCTTTCCAATAACACCTTAAAAACAATACAGTTTGTGAAAGTCACCGAGGATCTTTCCAATAACACCTTAAAAACAACACAGTTTGTGAAAGTCACCGAGGATCTTTCCAATGACCCCTTAAAAACAAAACAGTTTGTGAAAGTCACCGAGGATCGTTCCAATAACACCTTAAAAATAACACAGTTTGTGAAAGTCACCGAGGATCGTTCCAATAACACCTTAAAAACAACACAGTTTGTGAAAGTCACCGAGGATCTTTCCAATAATAACACCTTAAAAACAACACAGTTTGTGAAAGTCACCGAGGATCTTTCCAATAATAACACCTTAAAAACAACACAGTGTGTGAAAGTGGCCGAGGATCTTTCCAATAACACCTTAAAAACAACACAGTGTGTGAAAGTGGCCGAGGATCATTCCAATAACACCTTAAAAACAACACAGTTTGTGAAAGTCACTGAGGATCTTTCCAATAACACCTTATAAACAACACAGTTTGTGAAAGCCACCGAAGATCTTTCCAATAACACCTTAAAGACAACACAGTTTGTGAAAGTCACCGAGGATCTTTCCAATAACACCTTAAAAACAACACAGTTTGTGAAAGTCACCGAGGATCTTTCTAATAACACCTTAAAAACAACACAGTTTGTGAAAGTCACCGAGGATCTTTCCAATACCACCTTAAAAACAACACAGTTTGTGAAAGCCACCGAGGATCGTTCTAATAACACCTTACAAACAACACAGTTTGTGAAAGTCACCGATGATCTTTCCAATAACACCTTAAATACAACACAATTTATGAAAGCCACCGAGGATCTTTCCAATAACACCTTAAGAACAACACAGCTTGTGAAAGTCACCGAGGATCTTTCCAATAACACCTTAAAAACAACACAGTTTGTGAAAGCCACCGAGGACCTTTCCAATAACACCTTAAAACAACACAGTTTGGGAAAGTCACCGAGGATGTTTCCAATAACACCTTAAAAACAACACAGTTTGTGAAAGTTACCGAGGATCTTTCCAATAACACCTTAAAAACAAACCAGTTTGTGAAAGTCACCGAGGATCTTTCCAATAACACCTTAAAAACAACCCAGTTTGTGAAAGTCACCGAGGATCTTTCCAATAACACCTTAAAAATAACACAGTTTGTGAAAGCCACCGAGGATCTTTCCAATAACACCTTAAAAACAACACAGTTTGCAAAAGTCACCGAGGATCTTTCTAATAACACCTTAAAAACAACACAGTTTGTGAAAGTCACCGAGGATCTTTCCAATAACACCTTAAAAACAACACAGTTTGTGAAAGCCACCGAGGATCTTTCCAATAACACCTTACAAACAACACAGTTTGTGAAAGTCACCGATGATCTTTCCAATAACACCTTAAAAACAACACAGCTTGTGAAAGTCACCGAGGATCTTTCCAATAACACCTTAAAAACAACACAGTTTGGGAAAGTCACCGAGGATCTTTCCAATAACACCTTAAAAACAACACAGTGTGTGAAAGTGGCCGAGGATCATTCCAATAACACCTTAAAAACAACACAGTTTGTGAAAGTCACTGAGGATCTTTCCGATAACACATAAAAAACAACACAGTTTGTGAAAGCCACCGAGGATCGTTCCAATAACACCTTAAAAACAACACAGTTTGTGAAAGCCACCGAGGATCTTTCCAATAACACCTTAAAAACAACACAGTTTGTGAAAGCCACCGAGGATCGTTCCAATAACACCTTAAAACAATCCAGTTTGTGAAAGCCACCGAGGATCTTTCCAATAACACCTTAAAACCAACACAGTTTGTGAAAGTCACCAAGGATCTTTCCAATAACACCTTACAAACAACACAGTTTGTCAAAGTCACCGAGGATCTTTACAATAACGCCTTAGAAACAACGCAGTTTGTGAAAGCCACCGAGGATCTTTCCAATAACACCTTAAAAAGAACACAGTTCGTGAAAGTGACCGAGGATCGTTCCAATAACACCTTACAAACAACACAGTTTGTGAAAGTCACCGATGATCTTTCCAATAACACCTTAAAAACAACACAGTTTGTGAAAGTGACCGAGGATCTTTCCAATAACACCTTAAAAACAATACAGTTTGTAAAAGTCACCGAGGATCTTTCCAATAACACCTTAGAAACAACACAGTTTGTGAAAGTCACCGAGGATCTTTCCAATGACCCCTTAAAAACAACACAGTTTGTGAAAGTCACCGAGGATCGTTCCAATGACACCTTAAAAATAACACAGTTTGTGAAAGTCACCGAGGATCGTTCCAATAACACCTTAAAAACAACACAGTTTGTGAAAGTCACCGAGGATCTTTCCAATAATACCACCTTAAAAACAACACAGTTTGTGAAAGTCACCGAGGATCTTTCCAATAATAACACCTTAAAAACAACACAGTTTGTGAAAGTCACCGAGGATCTTTCCAATAACACCTTAAAAACAACACAGTGTGTGAAAGTGGCCGAGGATCATTCCAATAACACCTTAAAAACAACACAGTTTGTGAAAGTCACTGAGGATCTTTCCAATAACACCTTACAAACAACACAGTTTGTGAAAGCCACCGAAGATCTTTCCAATAACACCTTAAAGACAACACAGTTTGTGAAAGTCACCGAGGATCTTTCCAATAACACCTTAAAAACAGCACAGTTTGTGAAAGTCACCGAGGATCTTTCCAATAACATCTTAAAAATAACACAGTTTGTGAAAGCCACCGAGGATCTTTCCAATAACACCTTAAAAACAACACAGTTTGCAAAAGTCACCGAGGATCTTTCTAATAACACCTTAAAAACAACACAGTTTGTGAAAGTCACCGAGGATCTTTCCAATACCACCATAAAAACAACACAGTTTGTGAAAGCCACCGAGGATCTTTCTAATAACACCTTACAAACAACACAGTTTGTGAAAGTCACCGATGATCTTTCCAATAACACCTTAAAAACAACACAGTTTGTGAAAGTCACCGAGGATCTTTCCAATAACATCTTAAAAACAACACAGTTTGTGAAAGTCACCGAGGATCTTTCCAATAACACCTTAAAAACAACACAGTGTGTGAAAGTGGCCGAGGATCTTTCCAATAACACCTTAAAGACAACACAGTTTGTGAAAGTCACCGAGGATCTTTCCAATAACACCTTAAAAACAACACAGTTTGTGAAAGTCACCGAGGATCTTTCCAATAACACCTTAAAACAACACAGTGTGTGAAAGTGGCCGAGGATCATTCCAATAACACCTTAAAAACAACACAGTTTGTGAAAGTCACTGAGGATCTTTCCAATAACACCTTACAAACAACACAGTTTGTGAAAGTCACCGATGATCTTTCCAATAACACCTTAAAACAACACAGTTTGTGAAAGTCACCGAGGATCTTTCCAATAACCCCTTAAAAACAACACAGTTTGTGAAAGTCACCGAGGATCTTTCCAATAACACCTTAAAAATAACACAGTTAGTGAAAGCCACCGAGGATCTTTCCAATAACACCTTAAAAACAACACAGTTTGCAAAAGTCACCGAGGATCTTTCCAATAACACCTTAAAAACAATACAGTTTGTGAAAGTCACCGAGGATCTTTCCAATAACACCTTAAAAACAACACAGTTTGTGAAAGTCACCGAGGATCTTTCCAATGACCCCTTAAAAACAAAACAGTTTGTGAAAGTCACCGAGGATCGTTCCAATAACACCTTAAAAATAACACAGTTTGTGAAAGTCACCGAGGATCGTTCCAATAACACCTTAAAAACAACACAGTTTGTGAAAGTCACCGAGGATCTTTCCAATAATAACACCTTAAAAACAACACAGTTTGTGAAAGTCACCGAGGATCTTTCCAATAATAACACCTTAAAAACAACACAGTTTGTGAAAGTCACCGAGGATCTTTCCAATAACACCTTAAAAACAACACAGTGTGTGAAAGTGGCCGAGGATCATTCCAATAACACCTTAAAAACAACACAGTTTGTGAAAGTCACTGAGGATCTTTCCAATAACACCTTATAAACAACACAGTTTGTGAAAGCCACCGAAGATCTTTCCAATAACACCTTAAAGACAACACAGTTTGTGAAAGTCACCGAGGATCTTTCCAATAACACCTTAAAAACAACACAGTTTGTGAAAGTCACCGAGGATCTTTCTAATAACACCTTAAAAACAACACAGTTTGTGAAAGTCACCGAGGATCTTTCCAATACCACCTTAAATACAACACAGTTTGTGAAAGCCACCGAGGATCGTTCTAATAACACCTTACAAACAACACAGTTTGTGAAAGTCACCGATGATCTTTCCAATAACACCTTAAATACAACACAATTTATGAAAGCCACCGAGGATCTTTCCAATAACAGCTTAAGAACAACACAGCTTGTGAAAGTCACCGAGGATCTTTCCAATAACACCTTAAAAACAACACAGTTTGTGAAAGCCACCGAGGACCTTTCCAATAACACCTTAAAACAACACAGTTTGGGAAAGTCACCGAGGATGTTTCCAATAACACCTTAAAAACAACACAGTTTGTGAAAGTTACCGAGGATCTTTCCAATAACACCTTAAAAACAAACCAGTTTGTGAAAGTCACCGAGGATCTTTCCAATAACACCTTAAAAACAACCCAGTTTGTGAAAGTCACCGAGGATCTTTCCAATAACACCTTAAAAATAACACAGTTTGTGAAAGCCACCGAGGATCTTTCCAATAACACCTTAAAAACAACACAGTTTGCAAAAGTCACCGAGGATCTTTCTAATAACACCTTAAAAACAACACAGTTTGTGAAAGTCACCGAGGATCTTTCCAATAACACCTTAAAAACAACACAGTTTGTGAAAGCCACCGAGGATCTTTCCAATAACACCTTACAAACAACACAGTTTGTGAAAGTCACAGATGATCTTTCCAATAACACCTTAAAAACAACACAGCTTGTGAACGTCACCGAGGATCTTTCCAATAACACCTTAAAAACAACACAGTTTGGGAAAGTCACCGAGGATCTTTCCAATACCACCTTAAAAACAACACAGTTTGTGAAAGCCACCGAGGATCGTTCTAATAACACCTTACAAACAACACAGTTTGTGAAAGTCACCGATGATCTTTCCAATAACACCTTAAATACAACACAATTTATGAAACCACCGAGGATCTTTCCAATAACACCTTAAGAACAACACAGCTTGTGAAAGTCACCGAGGATCTTTCCAATAACACCTTAAAAACAACACAGTTTGTGAAAGCCACCGAGGACCTTTCCAATAACACCTTAAAACAACACAGTTTGGGAAAGTCACCGAGGATGTTTCCAATAACACCTTAAAAACAACACAGTTTGTGAAAGTTACCGAGGATCTTTCCAATAACACCTTAAAAACAAACCAGTTTGTGAAAGTCACCGAGGATCTTTCCAATAACACCTTAAAAACAACCCAGTTTGTGAAAGTCACCGAGGATCTTTCCAATAACACCTTAAAAATAACACAGTTTGTGAAAGCCACCGAGGATCTTTCCAATAACACCTTAAAAACAACACAGTTTGCAAAAGTCACCGAGGATCTTTCTAATAACACCTTAAAAACAACACAGTTTGTGAAAGTCACAGAGGATCTTTCCAATAACACCTTAAAAACAACACAGTTTGTGAAAGCCACCGATGATCTTTCCAATAACACCTTAAAAACAACACAGCTTGTGAAAGTCACCGAGGATCTTTCCAATAACACCTTAAAAACAACACAGTGTGTGAAAGTGGCCGAGGATCATTCCAATAACACCTTAAAAACAACACAGTTTGTGAAAGTCACTGAGGATCTTTCCGATAACACCTAAAAAACAACACAGTTTGTGAAAGCCACCGAGGATCGTTCCAATAACACCTTAAAAATAACACAGTTTGTGAAAGCCACCGAGGATCTTTCCAATAACACCTTAAAAACAACACAGTTTGTGAAAGCCACCGAGGATCGTTCCAATAACACCTTAAAAAAACCCAGTTTGTGAAAGCCACCGAGGATCTTTCCAATAACACCTTAAAACCAACACAGTTTGTGAAAGTCACCAAGGATCTTTCCAATAACACCTTAGAAACAACACAGTTTGTGAAAGTCACCGAGGATCTTTACAATAACGCCTTAGAAACAACGCAGTTTGTGAAAGCCACCGAGGATCTTTCCAATAACACCTTAAAAAGAACACAGTTCGTGAAAGTGACCGAGGATCGTTCCAATAACACCTTACAAACAACACAGTTTGTGAAAGTCACCGATGATCTTTCCAATAACACCTTAAAAACAACACAGTTTGTGAAAGTGGCCGAGGATCATTCCAATAACACCCTAAAAACAACACAGTTTGTGAAAGTCACTGAGGATCTTTCCGATAACACCTAAAAAACAACACAGTTTGTGAAAGCCACCGAGGATCGTTCCAATAACACCTTAAAAACAACACAGTTTGTGAAAGCCACCGAGGATCTTTCCAATAACACCTTAAAAACAACACAGTTTGTGAAAGCCACCGAGGATCGTTCCAATAACACCTTAAAACAACCCAGTTTGTGAAAGTCACCGAGGATCTTTCCAATAACACCTTAAAAACAACACAGTTTGTGAAAGCCACCGAGGACCTTTCCAATAACACCTTAAAACAACACAGTTTGGGAAAGTCACCGAGGATGTTTCCAATAACACCTTAAAAACAACACAGTTTGTGAAAGTTACCGAGGATCTTTCCAATAACACCTTAAAAACAAACCAGTTTGTGAAAGTCACCGAGGATCTTTCCAATAACACCTTAAAAACAACCCAGTTTGTGAAAGTCACCGAGGATCTTTCCAATAACACCTTAAAAATAACACAGTTTGTGAAAGCCACCGAGGATCTTTCCAATAACACCTTAAAAACAACACAGTTTGCAAAAGTCACCGAGGATCTTTCTAATAACACCTTAAAAACAACACAGTTTGTGAAAGTCACCGAGGATCTTTCCAATAACACCTTAAAAACAACACAGTTTGTGAAAGCCACCGAGGATCTTTCCAATAACACCTTACAAACAACACAGTTTGTGAAAGTCACCGATGATCTTTCCAATAACACCTTAAAAACAACACAGCTTGTGAAAGTCACCGAGGATCTTTCCAATAACACCTTAAAAACAACACAGTTTGGGAAAGTCACCGAGGATCTTTCCAATACCACCTTAAAAACAACACAGTTTGTGAAAGCCACCGAGGATCGTTCTAATAACACCTTACAAACAACACAGTTTGCGAAAGTCACCGATGATCTTTCCAATAACACCTTAAATACAACACAATTTATGAAAGCCACCAAGGATCTTTCCAATAACACCTTAAGAACAACACAGCTTGTGAAAGTCACCGAGGATCTTTCCAATAACACCTTAAAAACAACACAGTTTGTGAAAGCCACCGAGGATCGTTCCAATAACACCTTAAAACAACACAGTTTGGGAAAGTCACCGAGGATGTTTCCAATAACACCTTAAAAACAACACAGTTTGTGAAAGTTACCGAGGATCTTTCCAATAACACCTTAAAAACAAACCAGTTTGTGAAAGTCACCGAGGATCTTTCCAATAACACCTTAAAAACAACCCAGTTTGTGAAAGTCACCGAGGATCTTTCCAATAACACCTTAAAAATAACACAGTTTGTGAAAGCCACCGAGGATCTTTCCAATAACACCTTACAAACAACACAGTTTGTGAAAGTCACCGATGATCTTTCCAATAACACCTTAAAAACAACACAGCTTGTGAAAGTCACCGAGGATCTTTCCAATAACACCTTAAAAACAACACAGTTTGGGAAAGTCACCGAGGATCTTTCCAATACCACCTTAAAAACAACACAGTTTGTGAAAGCCACCGAGGATCGTTCTAATAACACCTTACAAACAACACAGTTTGCGAAAGTCACCGATGATCTTTCCAATAACACCTTAAATACAACACAATTTATGAAAGCCACCAATGATCTTTCCAATAACACCTTAAGAACAACACAGCTTGTGAAAGTCACCGAGGATCTTTCCAATAACACCTTAAAAACAACACAGTTTGTGAAAGCCACCGAGGACCTTTCCAATAACACCTTAAAACAACACAGTTTGGGAAAGTCACCGAGGATGTTTCCAATAACACCTTAAAAACAACACAGTTTGTGAAAGTTACCGAGGATCTTTCCAATAACACCTTAAAAACAAACCAGTTTGTGAAAGTCACCGAGGATCTTTCCAATAACACCTTAAAAACAACCCAGTTTGTGAAAGTCACCGAGGATCTTTCCAATAACACCTTAAAAATAACACAGTTTGTGAAAGCCACCGAGGATCTTTCCAATAACACCTTAAAAACAACACAGTTTGCAAAAGTCACCGAGGATCTTTCTAATAACACCTTAAAAACAACATAGTTTGTGAAAGTCACCGAGGATCTTTCCAATAACACATTAAAAACAACACAGTTTGTGAAAGCCACCGAGGATCTTTCCAATAACACCTTACAAACAACACAGTTTGTGAAAGTCACCGATGATCTTTCCAATAACACCTTAAAAACAACACAGCTTGTGAAAGTCACCGAGGATCTTTCCAATAACACCTTAAAAACAACACAGTGTGTGAAAGTGGCCGAGGATCATTCCAATAACACCTTAAAAACAACACAGTTTGTGAAAGTCACTGAGGATCTTTCCGATAACACCTAAAAAACAACACAGTTTGTGAAAGCCACCGAGGATCGTTCCAATAACACCTTAAAAACAACACAGTTTGTGAAAGCCACCGAGGATCTTTCCAATAACACCTTAAAAACAACACAGTTTGTGAAAGCCACCGAGGATCGTTCCAATAACACCTTAAAACAACCCAGTTTGTGAAAGCCACCGAGGATCTTTCCAATAACACCTTAAAACCAACACAGTTTGTGAAAGTCACCAAGGATCTTTCCAATAACACCTTAGAAACAACACAGTTTGTGAAAGTCACCGAGGATCTTTACAATAACGCCTTAGAAACAACGCAGTTTGTGAAAGCCACCGAGGATCTTTCCAATAACACCTTAAAAAGAACACAGTTCGTGAAAGTGACCGAGGATCGTTCCAATAACACCTTACAAACAACACAGTTTGTGAAAGTCACCGATGATCTTTCCAATAACACCTTAAAAACAACACAGTTTGTGAAAGTGACCGAGGATCTTTCCAATAACACCTTAAAAACAATACAGTTTATAAAAGTCACCGAGGATCTTTCCAATAACACCTTAGGAACAACACAGTTTGTGAAAGTCACCGAGGATCTTTCCAATGACCCCTTAAAAACAACACAGTTTGTGAAAGTCACCGAGGATCGTTCCAATAACACCTTAAAAACAACACAGTTTGTGAAAGTCACCGAGGATCTTTCCAATAATAACACCTTAAAAACAACACAGTTTGTGAAAGTCACCGAGGATCTTTCCAATAATAACACCTTAAAAACAACACAGTTTGTGAAAGTCACCGAGGATCTTTCCAATAACACCATAAAAACAACACAGTGTGTGAAAGTGGCCGAGGATCATTCCAATAACACCTTAAAAACAACACAGTTTGTGAAAGTCACTGAGGATCTTTCCAATAACACCTTACAAACAACACAGTTTGTGAAAGCCACCGAAGATCTTTCCAATAACACCTTAAAGACAACACAGTTTGTGAAAGTCACCGAGGATCTTTCCAATAACACCTTAAAAACAGCACAGCTTGTGAAAGTCACCGAGGATCTTTCCAATAACACCTTAAAAATAACACAGTTTGTGAAAGCCACCGAGGAATCTTTCCAATAACACCTTAAAAACAACACAGTTTGCAAAAGTCACCGAGGATCTTTCTAATAACACCTTAAAAACAACACAGTTTGTGAAAGTCACCGAGGATCTTTCCAATACCACCATAAAAACAACACAGTTTGTGAAAGCCACCGAGGATCTTTTTAATAACACCTTACAAACAACACAGTTTGTGAAAGTCACCGATGATCTTTCCAATAACACCTTAAAAACAACACAGTTTGTGAAAGTCACCGAGGATCTTTCCAATAACACCTTAAAAACAGCACAGTTTGTGAAAGTCACCGAGGATCTTTCCAATAACACCTTAAAAATAACACAGTTTGTGAAAGCCACCGAGGAGCTTTCCAATAACACCTTAAAAACAACACAGTTTGCAAAAGTCACCGAGGATCTTTCTAATAACACCTTAAAAACAACACAGTTTGTGAAAGCCACCGAGGATCTTTCCAATAACACCTTAAAAACAACACAGTTTGTGAAAGCCACCGAGGATCTTTCCAATAACACCTTACAAACAACACAGTTTGTGAAAGTCACCGATGATCTTTCCAATAACACCTTAAATACAAACCAGTGTGTGAAAGTCACCGAGGATCTTTCCAATAACATCTTAAAAACAACACAGTTTGTGAAAGTCACCGAGGATCTTTCCAATAACACCTTAAAAACAACACAGTGTGTGAAAGTGGCCGAGGATCTTTCCAATAACACCTTAAAGACAACACAGTTTGTGAAAGTCACCGAGGATCTTTCCAATAACACCTTAAAAACAACACAGTTTGTGAAAGTCACCGAGGATCTTTCCAATAACACCTTAAAACAACACAGTGTGTGAAAGTGGCCGAGGATCATTCCAATAACACCTTAAAAACAACACAGTTTGTGAAAGTCACTGAGGATCTTTCCAATAACACCTTACAAACAACACAGTTTGTGAAAGTCACCGATGATCTTTCCAATAACACCTTAAAACAACACAGTTTGTGAAAGTCACCGAGGATCTTTCCAATAACCCCTTAAAAACAACACAGTTTGTGAAAGTCACCGAGGATCTTTCCAATAACACCTTAAAAATAACACAGTTAGTGAAAGCCACCGAGGATCTTTCCAATAACACCTTAAAAACAACACAGTTTGCAAAAGTCACCGACGATCTTTCTAATAACACCTTAAAAACAACACAGTTTGGGAAAGTCACCGAGGATCTTTCCAATAACACCTTAAAAACAACACAGTATGTGAAAGCCACCGAGGATCTTTCCAATAACACCTTACAAACAACACAGTTTGTGAAAGTCACCGATGATCTTTCCAATAACACCTTAAAAACAACACAGTTTGTGAAAGTCACCGAGGATCTTTCCAATAACACCTTAAAAACAGCACAGTTTGTGAAAGTCACCGAGGATCTTTCCAATAACACCTTAAAAATAACACAGTTTATGAAAGCCACCGAGGATCTTTCCAATAACACCTTAAAAACAACACAGTTTGCAAAAGTCACCGAGGATCTTTCTAATAACACCTTAAAAACAATACAGTTTGTGAAAGCCACCGAGGATCTTTCCAATAACACCTTAAAAACAACACAGTTTGTGAAAGCCACCGAGGATCTTTCCAATAACACCTTACAAACAACACAGTTTGTGAAAGTCACCGAGGATCGTTCCAATAACACCTTAAAAACAACACAGTTTGTGAAAGTCACCGAGGATCTTTCCAATAATAACACCTTAAAAACAACACAGTTTGTGAAAGTCACCGAGGATCTTTCCAATAATAACACCTTAAAAACAACACAGTTTGTGAAAGTCACCGAGGATCTTTCCAATAACACCATAAAAACAACACAGTGTGTGAAAGTGGCCGAGGATCATTCCAATAACACCTTAAAAACAACACAGTTTGTGAAAGTCACTGAGGATCTTTCCAATAACACCTTACAAACAACACAGTTTGTGAAAGCCACCGAAGATCTTTCCAATAACACCTTAAAGACAACACAGTTTGTGAAAGTCACCGAGGATCTTTCCAATAACACCTTAAAAACAGCACAGCTTGTGAAAGTCACCGAGGATCTTTCCAATAACACCTTAAAAATAACACAGTTTGTGAAAGCCACCGAGGAATCTTTCCAATAACACCTTAAAAACAACACAGTTTGCAAAAGTCACCGAGGATCTTTCTAATAACACCTTAAAAACAACACAGTTTGTGAAAGTCACCGAGGATCTTTCCAATACCACCATAAAAACAACACAGTTTGTGAAAGCCACCGAGGATCTTTTTAATAACACCTTACAAACAACACAGTTTGTGAAAGTCACCGATGATCTTTCCAATAACACCTTAAAAACAACACAGTTTGTGAAAGTCACCGAGGATCTTTCCAATAACACCTTAAAAACAGCACAGTTTGTGAAAGTCACCGAGGATCTTTCCAATAACACCTTAAAAATAACACAGTTTGTGAAAGCCACCGAGGAGCTTTCCAATAACACCTTAAAAACAACACAGTTTGCAAAAGTCACCGAGGATCTTTCTAATAACACCTTAAAAACAACACAGTTTGTGAAAGCCACCGAGGATCTTTCCAATAACACCTTAAAAACAACACAGTTTGTGAAAGCCACCGAGGATCTTTCCAATAACACCTTACAAACAACACAGTTTGTGAAAGTCACCGATGATCTTTCCAATAACACCTTAAAAACAAACCAGTGTGTGAAAGTCACCGAGGATCTTTCCAATAACATCTTAAAAACAACACAGTTTGTGAAAGTCACCGAGGATCTTTCCAATAACACCTTAAAAACAACACAGTGATTGAAAGTGGCCGAGGATCTTTCCAATAACACCTTAAAGACAACACAGTTTGTGAAAGTCACCGAGGATCTTTCCAATAACACCTTAAAAACAACACAGTTTGTGAAAGTCACCGAGGATCTTTCCAATAACACCTTAAAACAACACAGTGTGTGAAAGTGGCCGAGGATCATTCCAATAACACCTTAAAAACAACACAGTTTGTGAAAGTCACTGAGGATCTTTCCAATAACACCTTACAAACAACACAGTTTGTGAAAGTCACCGATGATCTTTCCAATAACACCTTAAAACAACACAGTTTGTGAAAGTCACCGAGGATCTTTCCAATAACCCCTTAAAAACAACACAGTTTGTGAAAGTCACCGAGGATCTTTCCAATAACACCTTAAAAATAACACAGTTAGTGAAAGCCACCGAGGATCTTTCCAATAACACCTTAAAAACAACACAGTTTGCAAAAGTCACCGACGATCTTTCTAATAACACCTTAAAAACAACACAGTTTGGGAAAGTCACCGAGGATCTTTCCAATAACACCTTAAAAACAACACAGTATGTGAAAGCCACCGAGGATCTTTCCAATAACACCTTACAAACAACACAGTTTGTGAAAGTCACCGATGATCTTTCCAATAACACCTTAAAAACAACACAGTTTGTGAAAGTCACCGAGGATCTTTCCAATAACACCTTAAAAACAGCACAGTTTGTGAAAGTCACCGAGGATCTTTCCAATAACACCTTAAAAATAACACAGTTTATGAAAGCCACCGAGGATCTTTCCAATAACACCTTAAAAACAACACAGTTTGCAAAAGTCACCGAGGATCTTTCTAATAACACCTTAAAAACAATACAGTTTGTGAAAGCCACCGAGGATCTTTCCAATAACACCTTAAAAACAACACAGTTTGTGAAAGCCACCGAGGATCTTTCCAATAACACCTTACAAACAACACAGTTTGTGAAAGTCACCGATGATCTTTCCAATAACACCTTAAAAACAACACAGTTTGTGAAAGTCACCGAGGATCTTTCCAATAACATCTTAAAAACAACACAGTTTGTGAAAGTCACCGAGGATCTTTCCAATAACACCTTAAAAACAACACAGTGTGTGAAAGTGGCCGAGGATCATTCCAATAACACCTTAAAAACAACACAGTTTGTGAAAGCCACCGAGGATCGTTCCAATAACACCTTAAAAACAACACAGTTTGTGAAATCCACCGAGGATCTTTCCAATAACACCTTAAAACAACACAGTTTGTGAAAGCCACCGAGGATCGTTCCAATAACACCTTAAAACAACACAGTTTGTGAAAGCCACCGAGGATCTTTCCAATAACACCTTAAAAACAACACAGTTTGTGAAAGTCACCAAGGATCTTTCCAATAACACCTTAGAAACAACGCAGTTTGTGAAAGCCACCGAGGATCTTTCCAATAACACCTTAAAAAGTACACAGTTCGTGAAAGTGACCGAGGATCGTTCCAATAACTCCTTACAAACAACACAGTTTGTGAAATTCACCGATGATCTTTCCAATAACACCTTAAAAACAACACAGTTTGTGAAAGTGACCGAGGATCTTTCCAATAACACCTTAAAAACAATACAGTTTGTGAAAGCCACCGAGGAACTTTTCAATAACACCTTAAAAACAACACAGTTTGTGAAATTCACCGATGATCTTTCCAATAACACCTTAAACACAACACAGTTTGTGAAAGTGACCGAGGATCTTTCCAATAACACCTTGAAAACAACACAGTTTGTGAAAGTCACCGAGGATCTTTCCAATAACCCCTTAAAAACAACACAGTTTGTGAAAGTCACCGAGGGTCTTTCCAATAACACCTTAAAAACAACACAGTTTGTGAAAGTCACCGAGGATCGTTCCAATAACACCTTAAAAACAACACAGTTTGTGAAAGCCACCGAAGATCTTTCCAATAACACCTTAAAGACAACACAGTTTGTGAAAGTCACCGAGGATCTTTCCAATAACACCTTAAAAACAACACAGTTTGTGAAAGTCACTGAGGATCTTTCCGATAACACCTTAAAAATAACACAGTTTGTGAAAGCCACCGAGGATCGTTCCAACAACACCTTAAAAACAACACAGTTTGTGAAAGTCACTGAGGATCTTTCCGATAACACCTTAAAAACAACACAGATTGTGAAAGTCACCGAGGATCTTTCCAATAACACCTTAGAAACAACCCAGTTTGTGAAAGCCACCGAGGATCTTTCCAATAACACCTTAAAAACAACACAGTTTGTGAAAGTCACCGAGGATCTTTCCAATAACACCTTAAAAATAACACAGTTTATGAAAGCCACCGAGGATCTTTCCAATAACACCTTAAAAACAACACAGTTTGCAAAAGTCACCGAGGATCTTTCTAATAACACCTTAAAAACAATACAGTTTGTGAAAGCCACCGAGGATCTTTCCAATAACACCTTAAAAACAACACAGTTTGTGAAAGCCACCGAGGATCTTTCCAATAACACCTTACAAACAACACAGTTTGTGAAAGTCACCGAGGATCGTTCCAATAACACCTTAAAAACAACACAGTTTGTGAAAGTCACCGAGGATCTTTCCAATAATAACACCTTAAAAACAACACAGTTTGTGAAAGTCACCGAGGATCTTTCCAATAATAACACCTTAAAAACAACACAGTTTGTGAAAGTCACCGAGGATCTTTCCAATAACACCATAAAAACAACACAGTGTGTGAAAGTGGCCGAGGATCATTCCAATAACACCTTAAAAACAACACAGTTTGTGAAAGTCACTGAGGATCTTTCCAATAACACCTTACAAACAACACAGTTTGTGAAAGCCACCGAAGATCTTTCCAATAACACCTTAAAGACAACACAGTTTGTGAAAGTCACCGAGGATCTTTCCAATAACACCTTAAAAACAGCACAGCTTGTGAAAGTCACCGAGGATCTTTCCAATAACACCTTAAAAATAACACAGTTTGTGAAAGCCACCGAGGAATCTTTCCAATAACACCTTAAAAACAACACAGTTTGCAAAAGTCACCGAGGATCTTTCTAATAACACCTTAAAAACAACACAGTTTGTGAAAGTCACCGAGGATCTTTCCAATACCACCATAAAAACAACACAGTTTGTGAAAGCCACCGAGGATCTTTTTAATAACACCTTACAAACAACACAGTTTGTGAAAGTCACCGATGATCTTTCCAATAACACCTTAAAAACAACACAGTTTGTGAAAGTCACCGAGGATCTTTCCAATAACACCTTAAAAACAGCACAGTTTGTGAAAGTCACCGAGGATCTTTCCAATAACACCTTAAAAATAACACAGTTTGTGAAAGCCACCGAGGAGCTTTCCAATAACACCTTAAAAACAACACAGTTTGCAAAAGTCACCGAGGATCTTTCTAATAACACCTTAAAAACAACACAGTTTGTGAAAGCCACCGAGGATCTTTCCAATAACACCTTAAAAACAACACAGTTTGTGAAAGCCACCGAGGATCTTTCCAATAACACCTTACAAACAACACAGTTTGTGAAAGTCACCGATGATCTTTCCAATAACACCTTAAAAACAAACCAGTGTGTGAAAGTCACCGAGGATCTTTCCAATAACATCTTAAAAACAACACAGTTTGTGAAAGTCACCGAGGATCTTTCCAATAACACCTTAAAAACAACACAGTGATTGAAAGTGGCCGAGGATCTTTCCAATAACACCTTAAAGACAACACAGTTTGTGAAAGTCACCGAGGATCTTTCCAATAACACCTTAAAAACAACACAGTTTGTGAAAGTCACCGAGGATCTTTCCAATAACACCTTAAAACAACACAGTGTGTGAAAGTGGCCGAGGATCATTCCAATAACACCTTAAAAACAACACAGTTTGTGAAAGTCACTGAGGATCTTTCCAATAACACCTTACAAACAACACAGTTTGTGAAAGTCAACGATGATCTTTCCAATAACACCTTAAAACAACACAGTTTGTGAAAGTCACCGAGGATCTTTCCAATAACCCCTTAAAAACAACACAGTTTGTGAAAGTCACCGAGGATCTTTCCAATAACACCTTAAAAATAACACAGTTAGTGAAAGCCACCGAGGATCTTTCCAATAACACCTTAAAAACAACACAGTTTGCAAAAGTCACCGACGATCTTTCTAATAACACCTTAAAAACAACACAGTTTGGGAAAGTCACCGAGGATCTTTCCAATAACACCTTAAAAACAACACAGTATGTGAAAGCCACCGAGGATCTTTCCAATAACACCTTACAAACAACACAGTTTGTGAAAGTCACCGATGATCTTTCCAATAACACCTTAAAAACAACACAGTTTGTGAAAGTCACCGAGGATCTTTCCAATAACACCTTAAAAACAGCACAGTTTGTGAAAGTCACCGAGGATCTTTCCAATAACACCTTAAAAATAACACAGTTTATGAAAGCCACCGAGGATCTTTCCAATAACACCTTAAAAACAACACAGTTTGCAAAAGTCACCGAGGATCTTTCTAATAACACCTTAAAAACAATACAGTTTGTGAAAGCCACCGAGGATCTTTCCAATAACACCTTAAAAACAACACAGTTTGTGAAAGCCACCGAGGATCTTTCCAATAACACCTTACAAACAACACAGTTTGTGAAAGTCACCGATGATCTTTCCAATAACACCTTAAAAACAACACAGTTTGTGAAAGTCACCGAGGATCTTTCCAATAACATCTTAAAAACAACACAGTTTGTGAAAGTCACCGAGGATCTTTCCAATAACACCTTAAAAACAACACAGTGTGTGAAAGTGGCCGAGGATCATTCCAATAACACCTTAAAAACAACACAGTTTGTGAAAGCCACCGAGGATCGTTCCAATAACACCTTAAAAACAACACAGTTTGTGAAATCCACCGAGGATCTTTCCAATAACACCTTAAAACAACACAGTTTGTGAAAGCCACCGAGGATCGTTCCAATAACACCTTAAAACAACACAGTTTGTGAAAGCCACCGAGGATCTTTCCAATAACACCTTAAAAACAACACAGTTTGTGAAAGTCACCAAGGATCTTTCCAATAACACCTTAGAAACAACGCAGTTTGTGAAAGCCACCGAGGATCTTTCCAATAACACCTTAAAAAGTACACAGTTCGTGAAAGTGACCGAGGATCGTTCCAATAACTCCTTACAAACAACACAGTTTGTGAAATTCACCGATGATCTTTCCAATAACACCTTAAAAACAACACAGTTTGTGAAAGTGACCGAGGATCTTTCCAATAACACCTTAAAAACAATACAGTTTGTGAAAGCCACCGAGGAACTTTTCAATAACACCTTAAAAACAACACAGTTTGTGAAATTCACCGATGATCTTTCCAATAACACCTTAAACACAACACAGTTTGTGAAAGTGACCGAGGATCTTTCCAATAACACCTTGAAAACAACACAGTTTGTGAAAGTCACCGAGGATCTTTCCAATAACCCCTTAAAAACAACACAGTTTGTGAAAGTCACCGAGGGTCTTTCCAATAACACCTTAAAAACAACACAGTTTGTGAAAGTCACCGAGGATCGTTCCAATAACACCTTAAAAACAACACAGTTTGTGAAAGCCACCGAAGATCTTTCCAATAACACCTTAAAGACAACACAGTTTGTGAAAGTCACCGAGGATCTTTCCAATAACACCTTAAAAACAACACAGTTTGTGAAAGTCACTGAGGATCTTTCCGATAACACCTTAAAAATAACACAGTTTGTGAAAGCCACCGAGGATCGTTCCAACAACACCTTAAAAACAACACAGTTTGTGAAAGTCACTGAGGATCTTTCCGATAACACCTTAAAAACAACACAGATTGTGAAAGTCACCGAGGATCTTTCCAATAACACCTTAGAAACAACCCAGTTTGTGAAAGCCACCGAGGATCTTTCCAATAACACCTTAAAAACAACACAGTTTGTGAAAGTCACCGAGGATCTTTCCAATAACACCTTAGAAACAACACAGTTTGTGAAAGCCACCGAGGATCTTTCCAATAATACCTTAAAAAGTACACAGTTCGTGAAAGTGACCGAGGATCATTCCAATAACTCCTTACAAACAACACAGTTTGTGAAATTCACCGATGATCTTTCCAATAACACCTTAAAAACAACACAGTTTGTGAAAGCCACCGAGGATCTTTCCAATAACACCTTACAAACAACACAGTTTGTGAAAGTCACCGATGATCTTTCCAATAACACCTTAAAAACAACACAGTTTGTGAAAGTCACCGAGGATCTTTCCAATAACACCTTAAAAACAGCACAGTTTGTGAAAGTCACCGAGGATCTTTCCAATAACACCTTAAAAATAACACAGTTTGTGAAAGCCACCGAGGATCTTTCCAATAACACCTTAAAAACAACACAGTTTGCAAAAGTCACCGAGGATCTTTCTAATAACACCTTAAAAACAATACAGTTTGTGAAAGCCACCGAGGATCTTTCCAATAACACCTTAAAAACAACACAGTTTGTGAAAGCCACCGAGGATCTTTCCAATAACACCTTACAAACAACACAGTTTGTGAAAGTCACCGATGATCTTTCCAATAACACCTTAAAAACAACACAGTTTGTGAAAGTCACCGAGGATCTTTCCAATAACATCTTAAAAACAAAACAGTTTGTGAAAGTCACCGAGGATCTTTCCAATAACACCTTAAAAACAACACAGTGTGTGAAAGTGGCCGAGGATCATTCCAATAACACCTTAAAACCAACACAGTTTGTGAAAGCCACCGAGGATCGTTCCAATAACACCTTAAAAACAACACAGTTTGTGAAATCCACCGAGGATCTTTCCAATAACACCTTAAAACAACACAGTTTGTGAAAGCCACCGAGGATCGTTCCAATAACACCTTAAAACAACACAGTTTGTGAAAGCCACCGAGGATCTTTCCAATAACACCTTAAAAACAACACAGTTTGTGAAAGTCACCAAGGATCTTTCCAATAACACCTTAGAAACAACGCAGTTTGTGAAAGCCACCGAGGATCTTTCCAATAATACCTTAAAAAGTACACAGTTCGTGAAAGTGACCGAGGATCGTTCCAATAACTCCTTACAAACAACACAGTTTGTGAAATTCACCGATGATCTTTCCAATAACACCTTAAAAACAACACAGTTTGTGAAAGTGACCGAGGATCTTTCCAATAACACCTTAAAAACAATACAGTTTGTGAAAGTCACCGAGGATCCTTCCAATAACACCTTAAAAACAACACAGTTTGTGAAAGTCACCGAGGATCTTTCCAATAACCCCTTAAAAACAACACAGTTTGTGAAAGTCACCGAGGATCTTTCCAATAACACCTTAAAAATAACACAGTTTGTGAAAGCCACCGAGGAGCTTTCCAATAACACCTTAAAAACAACACAGTTTGCAAAAGTCACCGAGGATCTTTCTAATAACACCTTAAAAACAACACAGTTTGTGAAAGCCACCGAGGATCTTTCCAATAACACCTTAAAAACAACACAGTTTGTGAAAGCCACCGAGGATCTTTCCAATAACACCTTACAAACAACACAGTTTGTGAAAGTCACCGATGATCTTTCCAATAACATCTTAAAAACAACACAGTTTGTGAAAGTCACCGAGGATCTTTCCAATAAAACCTTAAAAACAACACAGTGTGTGAAAGTGGCCGAGGATCTTTCCAATAACACCTTAAAGACAACACAGTTTGTGAAAGTCACCGAGGATCTTTCCAATAACACCTTAAAAACAACACAGTTTGTGAAAGTCACCGAGGATCTTTCCAATAACACCTTAAAACAACACATTGTGTGAAAGTGGCCGAGGATCATTCCAATAACACCTTAAAAACAACACAATTTGTGAAAGTCACTGAGGATCTTTCCAATAACACCTTACAAACAACACAGTTTGTGAAAGTCACCGATGATCTTTCCAATAACACCTTAAAAACAACACAGTTTGTGAAAGTCACCGATGATCTTTCCGATAACACCTTAAAAACAACACAGTTTGTGAAAGTCACCGAGGATCTTTCCAATAACACCTTAAAAACAACACAGTTTGTGAAAGCCACCGAGGATCTTTCCAATAACACCTTAAAAACAACACAGTTTGTGAAAGTCACGGAGGATCTTTCCGATAACACCTTAAAAACAACACAGTTTGTGAAAGTCACCGAGGATCTTTCCAATAACACCTTAAAAACAGCACAGTTTGTGAAAGTCACCGAGGATCTTTCCAATAACACCTTAAAAATAACACAGTTTGTGAAAGCCACCGAGGATCTTTCCAATAACACCTTAAAAACAACACAGTTTGCAAAAGTCACCGAGGATCTTTCTAATAACACCTTAAAAACAATACAGTTTGTGAAAGCCACCGAGGATCTTTCCAATAACACCTTAAAAACAACACAGTTTGTGAAAGCCACCGAGGATCTTTCCAATAACACCTTACAAACAACACAGTTTGTGAAAGTCACCGATGATCTTTCCAATAACACCTTAAAAACAACACAGTTTGTGAAAGTCACCGAGGATCTTTCCAATAACATCTTAAAAACAAAACAGTTTGTGAAAGTCACCGAGGATCTTTCCAATAACACCTTAAAAACAACACAGTGTGTGAAAGTGGCCGAGGATCATTCCAATAACACCTTAAAACCAACACAGTTTGTGAAAGCCACCGAGGATCGTTCCAATAACACCTTAAAAACAACACAGTTTGTGAAATCCACCGAGGATCTTTCCAATAACACCTTAAAACAACACAGTTTGTGAAAGCCACCGAGGATCGTTCCAATAACACCTTAAAACAACACAGTTTGTGAAAGCCACCGAGGATCTTTCCAATAACACCTTAAAAACAACACAGTTTGTGAAAGTCACCAAGGATCTTTCCAATAACACCTTAGAAACAACGCAGTTTGTGAAAGCCACCGAGGATCTTTCCAATAATACCTTAAAAAGTACACAGTTCGTGAAAGTGACCGAGGATCGTTCCAATAACTCCTTACAAACAACACAGTTTGTGAAATTCACCGATGATCTTTCCAATAACACCTTAAAAACAACACAGTTTGTGAAAGTGACCGAGGATCTTTCCAATAACACCTTAAAAACAATACAGTTTGTGAAAGTCACCGAGGATCTTTCCAATAACACCTTAAAAACAACACAGTTTGTGAAAGTCACCGAGGATCTTTCCAATAACCCCTTAAAAACAACACAGTTTGTGAAAGTCACCGAGGATCTTTCCAATAACACCTTAAAAATAACACAGTTTGTGAAAGCCACCGAGGAGCTTTCCAATAACACCTTAAAAACAACACAGTTTGCAAAAAGTCACCGAGGATCTTTCTAATAACACCTTAAAAACAACACAGTTTGTGAAAGCCACCGAGGATCTTTCCAATAACACCTTAAAAACAACACAGTTTGTGAAAGCCACCGAGGATCTTTCCAATAACACCTTACAAACAACACAGTTTGTGAAAGTCACCGATGATCTTTCCAATAACATCTTAAAAACAACACAGTTTGTGAAAGTCACCGAGGATCTTTCCAATAAAACCTTAAAAACAACACAGTGTGTGAAAGTGGCCGAGGATCTTTCCAATAACACCTTAAAGACAACACAGTTTGTGAAAGTCACCGAGGATCTTTCCAATAACACCTTAAAAACAACACAGTTTGTGAAAGTCACCGAGGATCTTTCCAATAACACCTTAAAACAACACATTGTGTGAAAGTGGCCGAGGATCATTCCAATAACACCTTAAAAACAACACAATTTGTGAAAGTCACTGAGGATCTTTCCAATAACACCTTACAAACAACACAGTTTGTGAAAGTCACCGATGATCTTTCCAATAACACCTTAAAAACAACACAGTTTGTGAAAGTCACCGAGGATCTTTCCAATAACACCTTAAAAATAACACAGTTTGTGAAAGCCACCGAGGATCTTTCCAATAACACCTTAAAAACAACACAGTTTGCAAAAGTCACCGAGGATCTTTCTAATAACACCTTAAAAACAACACAGTTTGTGAAAGTCACCGAGGATCTTTCCAATAACACCTTAGAAACAACACAGTTTGTGAAAGCCACCGAGGATCTTTCCAATAACACCTTACAAACAACACAGTTTGTGAAAGTCACCGATGATCTTTCCAATAACACCTTAAAAACAACACAGTTTGTGAAAGTCACCGAGGATCTTTCCAATAACACCTTAAAAACAACACAGTTTGTGAAAGTCACCGAGGATCTTTCCAATAACACCTTAAAAATAACACAGTTTGTGAAAGCCACCGAGGATCTTTCCAATAACACCTTAAAAACAACACAGTTTGTGAAAGTCACCGAGGATCTTTCCAATAACCCCTTAAAAATAACACAGTTTGTGAAAGCCACCGAGGATCTTTCCAATAACACCTTAAAAACAACACAGTTTGTGAAAGTCACCGAGGATCTTTCCAATAACCCCTTAAAAACAACACAGTTTGTGAAAGTCACCGAGGATCTTTCCAATAACACCTTAAAAATAACACAGTTAGTGAAAGCCACCGAGGATCTTTCCAATAACACCTTAAAAACAACACAGTTTGCAAAAGTCACCGAGGATCTTTCTAATAACACCTTAAAAACAACACAGTTTGTGAAAGTCACCGAGGATCTTTCCAATAACACCTTAAAAACAACACAGTTTGTGAAAGCCACCGAGGATCTTTCCAATAACACCTTACAAACAATACAGTTTGTGAAAGTCACCGAGGATCGTTCCAATAACACCTTAAAAACAACACAGTTTGTGAAAGTCACCGAGGATCTTTCCAATAACACCTTAAAAACAGCACAGTTTGTGAAAGTCACCGAGGATCTTTCCAATAACACCTTAAAAATAACACAGTTTGTGAAAGCCACCGAGGATCTTTCCAATAACACCTTAAAAACAACACAGTTTGCAAAAGTCACCGAGAATCTTTCTAATAACACCTAAAAAACAATACAGTTTGTGAAAGCCACCGAGGATCTTTCCAATAACACCTTAAAAACAACACAGTTTGTGAAAGCCACCGAGTATCTTTCCAATAACACCTTACAAACAACACAGTTTGTGAAAGTCACCGATGATCTTTCCAATAACACCTTAAAAACAACACAGTTTGTGAAAGTCACCGAGGATCTTTCCAATAACATCTTAAAAACAACACAGTTTGTGAAAGTCACCGAGGATCTTTCCAATAACACCTTAAAAACAACACAGTGTGTGAAAGTGGCCGAGGATCATTCCAATAACACCTTAAAAACAACACAGTTTGTGAAATCCACCGAGGATCTTTCCAATAACACCTTAAAACAACACAGTTTGTGAAAGCCACCGAGGATCGTTCCAATAACACCTTAAAACAACACAGTTTGTGAAAGCCACCGAGGATCTTTCCAATAACACCTTAAAAACAACACAGTTTGTGAAAGTCACCAAGGATCTTTCCAATAACACCTTAGAAACAACGCAGTTTGTGAAAGCCACCGAGGATCTTTCCAATAACACCTTAAAAAGTACACAGTTCGTGAAAGTGACCGAGGATCGTTCCAATAACTCCTTACAAACAACACAGTTTGTGAAATTCACCGATGATCTTTCCAATAACACCTTAAAAACAACACAGTTTGTGAAAGTGACCGAGGATCTTTCCAATAACACCTTGAAAACAACACAGTTTGTGAAAGTCACCGAGGATCTTTCCAATAACCCCTTAAAAACAACACAGTTTGTGAAAGTCACCGAGGGTCTTTCCAATAACACCTTAAAAACAACACAGTTTGTGAAAGTCACCGAGGATCGTTCCAATAACACCTTAAAAACAACACAGTTTGTGAAAGCCACCGAAGATCTTTCCAATAACACCTTAAAGACAACACAGTTTGTGAAAGTCACCGATGATCTTTCCAATAACACCTTAAAAACAACACAGTTTGTGAAAGTCACTGAGGATCTTTCCGATAACACCTTAAAAATAACACAGTTTGTGAAAGCCACCGAGGATCGTTCCAACAACACCTTAAAAACAACACAGTTTGTGAAAGTCACTGAGGATCTTTCCGATAACACCTTAAAAACAACACAGATTGTGAAAGTCACCGAGGATCTTTCCAATAACACCTTAGAAACAACCCAGTTTGTGAAAGCCACCGAGGATCTTTCCAATAACACCTTAAAAACAACACAGTTTGTGAAAGTCACCGAGGATCTTTCCAATAACACCTTAGAAACAACACAGTTTGTGAAAGCCACCGAGGATCTTTCCAATAATACCTTAAAAAGTACACAGTTCGTGAAAGTGACCGAGGATCGTTCCAATAACTCCTTACAAACAACACAGTTTGTGAAATTCACCGATGATCTTACCAATAACACCTTAAAAACAACACAGTTTGTGAAAGTGACCGAGGATCTTTCCAATAACACCTTAAAAACAATACAGTTTGTGAAAGTCACCGAGGATCTTTCCAATAACACCTTAAAAACAACACAGTTTGTGAAAGTCACCGAGGATCTTTCCAATAACCCCTTAAAAACAACACAGTTTGTGAAAGTCACCGAGGGTCTTTCCAATAACACCTTAAAAACAACACAGTTTGTGAAAGTCACCGAGGATCGTTCCAATAACACCTTAAAAACAACACAGTTTGTGAAAGCCACCGAAGATCTTTCCAATAACACCTTGAAGACAACACAGTTTGTGAAAGTCACCGAGGATCCTTCCAATAACACCTTAAAAACAACACAGTTTGTGAAAGTCACTGAGGATCTTTCCGATAACACCTTAAAAATAACACAGTTTGTGAAAGCCACCGAGGATCGTTCCAACACCACCTTAAAAACAACACAGTTTGTGAAAGTCACTGAGGATCTTTCCGATAACACCTTAAAAACAACACAGATTGTGAAAGTCACCGAGGATCTTTCCAATAACACCTTAGAAACAACCCAGTTTGTGAAAGCCACCGAGGATCTTTCCAATAACACCTTAAAAACAACACAGTTTATGAAAGTGACCGAGGATCGTTCCAATAACACCTTAAAAACAACACAGTTTGTGGAAGTCACCGAAGATCGTTCCAATAACACCTTAAAAACAACATAGTTTGTGAAAGTCACAGAGGATCTTTCCAATAACACCTTAAAAACAACACAGTTTGTGAAAGTCACCGAGGATCTTTCCAATAACACCTTAGAAACAACCCAGTTTGTGAAAGCCACCGAGGATCGTTCCAATAACACCTTAAAAACAACACAGTTTGTGAAAGTCACCGAGGATCTTTCCAATAACACCTTAAAAACAACACAGTTTGTGAAATTCACCGAGGATCTTTCCAATAACACCTTAAAAACAACACAGTTTGTGAAAGTCACCGAGGATCTTTCCAATAACACCTTAGAAACAAAACAGTTTGTGAAAGTCACCGAGGATCTTTACAATAACACCTTAAAAAAACACAGTTTGTGAAATTCACCGAGGATCTTTCCAATAACACCTTAAAAACAACACAGTTTGTGAAAGTCACCGAGGATCTTTCCAATAACACCTTAGAAACAACACAGTTTGTGAAAGTGACCGAGGATCGTTCCAATAACACCTTAAAAACAACACAGTTTGTGAAAGTCACCGAGGATCTTTCCAATAACACCTTAGAAACAACACAGTTTGTGAAAGTCACCGAGGATCTTTCCAATAACACCTTAGAAACAACACAGTTTGTGAAAGTCACTGAGGATCTTTCCGATAACACCTTAAAAACAACACAGTTTGTGAAAGCCACCGAGGATCGTTCCAATAACACCTTAAAAACAACACAGTTTGTGAAAGCCACCAGGATCTTTCCAATAACACCTTAAAAACAACACAGTTTGTGAAAGCCACCGAGGATCGTTCCAATAACACCTTAAAACAACACAGTTTGTGAAAGCCACCGAGGATCTTTCCAATAACACCTTAAAAACAACACAGTTTGTGAAAGTGATCGAGGATCGTTCCAATAACACCTTAAAAACAACACAGTTTGTGAAAGTCACCGAGGATCGTTCCAATAACACCTTAAAAACAACACAGTTTGTGAAAGCCACCGAGGATCGTTCCAATAACACCTTAGAAACAACACAGTTTGTGAAAGTCCTCGAGGATCTTTCCAATAACACCTTAAAAACAACACAGTTTGTGAAAGTCACCGAGGATATTTCCAATAACACCTTAAAAACAACACAGTTGTGAAAGTCACAGAGGATCTTTCCAATAACACCTTAGAAACAACACAGTTTGTGAAAGTCACCGAGAATCTTTCCAATAACACCTTAAAAACAACACAGTTTGTGAAAGTCACCGAGGATCTTTCCAATAACTCCTTAAAAACAACACAGATTGTGAAAGTGACCGAGGATCGTTCCAATAACACCTTAAAAAAAACACAGTTTGTGAAAGCCACCGAGGATCTTTCCAATAACACCTTAAAAACAACACAGTTTGTGAAAGTCACAGAGGATCTTTCCGATAACACCTTAGATACAACACAGTTTGTGAAAGTCACCGAGGATTGTTCCAATAACACCTTAAAAACAACACAGTTTGTGAAAGCCACCGAGGATCGGTCCAATAACACCTTAAAAACAACACAGCTTGTGAAAGTCACCGAGGATCTTTCCAATAACACCTTAAAAACAACACAGTTTGTGAAAGCCACCGAGGATCTTTCCAATAACACCTTAAAAACAACACAGTTTGTGAAAGTCACCGAGGAGCTTTCCAATAACACCTTAAGAACAACACAGTTTGTGAAAGTCACCGAGGATCTTTCCAATCACACCTTAAAAACAACACAGTTTGTGAAAGTCACCGAGGATCTTTCCAATAACACCTTAAAAACAACACAGAGTGTGAAAGTGGCCGAGGATCATTCCAATAACACCTTAAAAACAACACAGTTTGTGAAAGTCACTGAGGATCTTTCCGATAACACCTTAAAAACAACACAGTTTGTGAAAGCCACCGAGGATCGTTCAAATAACACCTTAAAAACAACACAGTTTGTGAAAGCCACCGAGGATCTTTCCAATAACACCTTAAAAACAACACAGTTTGTGAAAGCCACCGAGGATCGTTCCAATAACACCTTAAAACAACACAGTTTGTGAAAGCCACCGAGGATCTTTCCAATAACACCTTAAAAACAACACAGTTTGTGAAAGTGACCGAGGATCGTTCCAATAACACCTTAAAAACAACACAGTTTGTGAAAGTCACCGAGGATCGTTCCAATAACACCTTAAAAACAACACAGTTTGTGAAAGTTACCGAGGATCTTTCCAATAACACCTTAAAAACAACACAGTTTGTGAAAGTCACCGATGATCTTTCCAATAACACCTTAGAAACAACCCAGTTTGTGAAAGCCACCGAGGATCGTTCCAATAACACTTTAAAAACAACACAGTTTGTGAAAGTCACCGAGGATCTTTCCAATAACACTTTAAAAACAACACAGTTTGTGAAAGTCACCGAGGATCTTTCCAATAACCCCTTAGAAACAACACAGTTTGTGAAAGTCACAGAGGATCTTTCCAATAACACCTTAGAAACAACACAGTTTGTGAAAGTCTCCGAGGATCTTTCCAATAACACCTTAAAAAAACACAGTTTGTGAAATTCACCGAAGATCTTTCCAATAACACCTTAAAACAACACAGTTTGTGAAAGTCACCGAGGATCTTTCCAATAACACCTTAGAAATAACACAGTTTGTGAAAGTCACCGAGGATCTTTCCAATAATACCTTAAGAACAACACAGTTTGTGAAAGTCACCGATGAACTTTCCAATAACACCTTAAAAACAACACAGTTTGTGAATGTGACCGAGGATCGTTCCAATAACACCTTAAAAACAACACAGTTTGTGAAAGCCACCGAGGATCTTTCCAGTAACACCTTAAAAACAACACAGTTTGTGAAAGTAACCGAGGATCTTTCCGATAACACCTTAGAAACAACACAGTTTGTGAAAGTCACCGAGGACCTTTCCAATAACACCTTAAAAACAACACAGCTTGTCAAAGTCACCGAGGATCTTTCCAATAACACCTTACAAACAACACAGTTTGTGAAAGCCACCGAGGACCTTTCCAATAACACCATAAAAACAACACAGCTTGTGAAAGTCACCGAGGATCTTTCCAATAACACCTTACAAACAACACAGTTTGTGAAAGCCACCGAGGATCTTTCCGATAACACCTTAAAACCAACACAGTTTGTAAAAGCCACCGAGGATCTTTCCAATAACACCTTACAAACAACACAGTTTGTGAAAGTCACCGAGAATCTTTCCGATAACACCTTAAAAATAACACAGTTTGTGAAAGTCACCGAGGATCTTTCCGATAACACCTTAAAAACAACACAGTTTGTGAAAGTCACCGAGGATCTTTCCAATAACACCATAAAAACAACAGAGTTTGTGAAAGTCACTGAGGATCTTTCCAATAACACCTTAAAAACAACACAGTTTGTGAAAGTGACCGAGGATCGTTCCAATAACACCTTAAGAACAACACAGTTTGTGAAAGTCACCGAGGATCTTTCCAATAACACCTTAAAAACAACACAGCTTGTGAAAGTCACCGAGGATCTTTCCAATAACACCTTAAAAACAACACAGTTTGTGAACGTCACCGAGGATCGTTCCAATAACACCTTAAAAACAACACAGTTTGTGAAAGCCACCGAGGATCGGTACAATAACACCTTAAAACAACACAGCTTGTGAAAGTCACCGAGGATCTTTCCAATAATACCTTAAGAACAACACAGTTTGTGAAAGTCACCGATGAACTTTCCAATAACACCTTAAAAACAACACAGTTTGTGAATGTGACCGAGGATCGTTCCAATAACACCTTAAAAACAACACAGTTTGTGAAAGCCACCGAGGATCTTTCCAGTAACACCTTAAAAACAACACAGTTTGTGAAAGTAACCGAGGATCTTTCCGATAACACCTTAGAAACAACACAGTTTGTGAAAGTCACCGAGGACCTTTCCAATAACACCTTAAAAACAACACAGCTTGTCAAAGTCACCGAGGATCTTTCCAATAACACCTTACAAACAACACAGTTTGTGAAAGCCACCGAGGACCTTTCCAATAACACCATAAAAACAACACAGCTTGTGAAAGTCACCGAGGATCTTTCCAATAACACCTTACAAACAACACAGTTTGTGAAAGCCACCGAGGATCTTTCCGATAACACCTTAAAACCAACACAGTTTGTAAAAGCCACCGAGGATCTTTCCAATAACACCTTACAAACAACACAGTTTGTGAAAGTCACCGAGAATCTTTCCGATAACACCTTAAAAATAACACAGTTTGTGAAAGTCACCGAGGATCTTTCCGATAACACCTTAAAAACAACACAGTTTGTGAAAGTCACCGAGGATCTTTCCAATAACACCATAAAAACAATAGAGTTTGTGAAAGTCACTGAGGATCTTTCCAATAACACCTTAAAAACAACACAGTTTGTGAAAGTGACCGAGGATCGTTCCAATAACACCTTAAGAACAACACAGTTTGTGAAAGTCACCGAGGATCTTTCCAATAACACCTTAAAAACAACACAGCTTGTGAAAGTCACCGAGGATCTTTCCAATAACACCTTAAAAACAACACAGTTTGTGAACGTCACCGAGGATCGTTCCAATAACACCTTAAAAACAACACAGTTTGTGAAAGCCACCGAGGATCGGTACAATAACACCTTAAAACAACACAGCTTGTGAAAGTCACCGAGGATCTTTCCAATAACACCTTAAAAACAACACAGTTTGTGAAAGTGACCGAGGATCGTTCCAATAACACCTTAAGAACAACACAGTTTGTGAAAGTCACCGAGGATCTTTCCAATAACACCTTAAAAACAACACAGCTTGTGAAAGTCACCGAGGATCTTTCCAATAACACCTTAAAAACAACACAGTTTGTGGACGTCACCGAGGATCGTTCCAATAACACCTTAAAAACAACACAGTTTGTGAAAGCCACCGAGGATCGGTCCAATAACACCTTAAAACAACACAGCTTGTGAAAGTCACCGAGGATCTTTCCAATAACACCTTAAAAACAACACAGTTTGTGAAAGCCACCGAGGATCTTTCCAATAACACATTAAAAACAACACAGTTTGTGAAAGTCACCGAGGATCTTTCCAATAACTAAAAACAACACAGTTTGTGAAAGCCACCGAGGGTCATTCCAATAACACCTTAGAAACAACACAGTTTGTGAAAGTGACCGAGGATCTTTCCGATAACACCTTAAAAACAACACAGTTTGTGAAAGTCACCGAGGATCTTTCCAATAACACCTTAAAGACAACACAGTTGGTGAAAGTCACCGAGGATCTTTCCAACAACACCTTAAAAACAACACAGTTTGTGAAAGTGACCGAGGATCGTTCCAATAACACCTTGAAAACAACACAGTTTGTGAAAGTCAACGAGGATCTTTCCGATAACACCTTAAAAACAACACAGTTTGTGAAATCCACGAGGATCTTTCCAATAACACCTTAAAAACAACACAGTTTGTGAAAGTCACCGAGGATCTTTCCAATAACACCTTAAAAACAACACAGTTAGTGAAAGCCACCGAGGATCGTTCCAATAACACCTTAGAAACAACACAGTTTGTGAAAGCCACCGAGGAACTTTTCAATAACACCTTAAAACAACACAGTTTGTGAAAGTCACCGAGGATCGTTCCAATAACACCTTAAAAACAACACAGTTTGTGAAAGCCACCGAGGGTCTTTCCAATAACACCTTAGAAACAACACAGTTTGTAAAAGCCACCGAGGATCTTTCCAATAACACCTTAAAAACAACACAGTTTGTGAAAGTCACCGAGGATCGTTCCAATAACACCTTAAAAACAACACAGTTTGTGAAAGCCACCGAGGGTCTTTCCAATAACACCTTAGAAACAACACAGTTTGTAAAAGCCACCGAGGATCTTTCCAATAACACCTTACAAACAACACAGTTTGTGAAAGCCACCGAGGATCTATCCGATAACACCTTAAAAACAACACAGTTTGTAAAAGCCACCGAGGATTTTTCCGATAACACCTTACAAACAACACAGTTTGTGAAAGTCACCGAGAATCTTTCCGATAACACCTTAAAAACAACACAGTTTGTAAAAGTCACCGAGGATCTTTCCAATAACACCTTAAAAATAACACAGTTTGTGAAAGTCACCGAGGATCTTTCCGATAACACCTTAAAGACAACACAGTTTGTGAAAGTCACCGAATATCTTTCCAATAACACCATAAAAACAACACAGTTTGTGAAAGTCACCGAGGATCTTTCCAATAACACCTTAAAAACAACACAGTTTGTGAAAGTGACCGAGGATCGTTCCAAAAACACCTTAAAAACAACACAGTTTGTGAACGTCACCGAGGATCGTTCCAATAACACCTTAAAAACAACACAGTTTGTGAAAGCCACCGAGGATCGTTCCAATAACACCTTAAAAACAACACAGTTTGTGAAAGTCCTCGAGGATCTTTCCAATAACACCTTAAAAACAACAGTTTGTGAAAGTCACTGAGGATCTTTCCAAAAACATCTTAAAAACAACACAGTTGTGAAAGTCACCGAGGATCTTTCCAATAACACCTTAAAAACAACACAGTTTGTGAAAGTCACAGAGGATCTTTCCAATAACACCTTAGAAACAACACAGTTTGTGAAAGTGACCGAGGATCGTTCCAATAACACCTTAAAACAACACAGTTTGTGAAAGTCACCGAGAATCTTTCCAATAACACCTTAAAAAACACAGTTTGTGAAAGTCACGGAGGATCTTTCCGATAACACCTTAAAAACAACACAGTTTGTGAAAGTCACCGAGGATCTTTCCAATAACACCTTAAAAACAACACAGTTTGTGAAAGTCACCGATGATCTTTCCGATAACACCTTAAAAACAACACAGTTTGTGAAAGTCACCGAGGATCTTTCCAATAACACCTTAAAAACAACACAGTTGGTGAAAGTCACCGAGGATCTTTCCAACAACACCTTAAAAACAACACAGTTTGTGAAAGTCACGGAGGATCTTTCCGATAACACCTTAAAAACAACACAGTTTGTGAAAGTCACCGAGGATCTTTCCAATAACACCTTAAAAACAACACAGTTTGTGAAAGTCACTGATGATCTTTCCGATAACACCTTAAAAACAACACCGTTTGTGAAAGCCACGAGGATCTTTCCAATAACACCTTAAAAACAACACAGTTTGTGAAAGTCACCGAGGATCTTTCCAATAACACCTTAAAAACAACACAGTTTGTGAAAGTGACCGAGGATCTTTCCAATAACACCTTAAAAACAACACACCTTGTGAAAGTGACCGAGGATCGTTCCAATAACACCTTAAGAACAACACAGTTTGTGAAAGTCACCGAGGATCTTTCCAATAACACCTTAAAAACAACACAGCTTGTGAAAGTCACCGAGGATCTTTCCAATAACACCTTAAAAACAACACAGTTTGTGGACGTCACCGAGGATCGTTCCAATAACACCTTAAAAACAACACAGTTTGTGAAAGCCACCGAGGATCGGTCCAATAACACCTTAAAACAACACAGCTTGTGAAAGTCACCGAGGATCTTTCCAATAACACCTTAAAAACAACACAGTTTGTGAAAGCCACCGAGGATCTTTCCAATAACACATTAAAAACAACACAGTTTGTGAAAGTCACCGAGGATCTTTCCAATAACTAAAAACAACACAGTTTGTGAAAGCCACCGAGGGTCATTCCAATAACACCTTAGAAACAACACAGTTTGTGAAAGTGACCGAGGATCTTTCCGATAACACCTTAAAAACAACACAGTTTGTGAAAGTCACCGAGGATCTTTCCAATAACACCTTAAAAACAACACAGTTGGTGAAAGTCACCGAGGATCTTTCCAACAACACCTTAAAAACAACACAGTTTGTGAAAGTGACCGAGGATCGTTCCAATAACACCTTGAAAACAACACAGTTTGTGAAAGTCAACGAGGATCTTTCCGATAACACCTTAAAAACAACACAGTTTGTGAAATCCACGAGGATCTTTCCAATAACACCTTAAAAACAACACAGTTTGTGAAAGTCACCGAGGATCTTTCCAATAACACCTTAAAAACAACACAGTTAGTGAAAGCCACCGAGGATCGTTCCAATAACACCTTAGAAACAACACAGTTTGTGAAAGCCACCGAGGAACTTTTCAATAACACCTTAAAACAACACAGTTTGTGAAATTCACCGAGGATCGTTCCAATAACACCTTAAAAACAACACAGTTTGTGAAAGCCACCGAGGGTCTTTCCAATAACACCTTAGAAACAACACAGTTTGTAAAAGCCACCGAGGATCTTTCCAATAACACCTTAAAAACAACACAGTTTGTGAAAGTCACCGAGGATCGTTCCAATAACACCTTAAAAACAACACAGTTTGTGAAAGCCACCGAGGGTCTTTCCAATAACACCTTAGAAACAACACAGTTTGTAAAAGCCACCGAGGATCTTTCCAATAACACCTTACAAACAACACAGTTTGTGAAAGCCACCGAGGATCTATCCGATAACACCTTAAAAACAACACAGTTTGTAAAAGCCACCGAGGATTTTTCCGATAACACCTTACAAACAACACAGTTTGTGAAAGTCACCGAGAATCTTTCCGATAACACCTTAAAAACAACACAGTTTGTAAAAGTCACCGAGGATCTTTCCAATAACACCTTAAAAATAACACAGTTTGTGAAAGTCACCGAGGATCTTTCCGATAACACCTTAAAGACAACACAGTTTGTGAAAGTCACCGAATATCTTTCCAATAACACCATAAAAACAACACAGTTTGTGAAAGTCACCGAGGATCTTTCCAATAACACCTTAAAAACAACACAGTTTGTGAAAGTGACCGAGGATCGTTCCAAAAACACCTTAAAAACAACACAGTTTGTGAACGTCACCGAGGATCGTTCCAATAACACCTTAAAAACAACACAGTTTGTGAAAGCCACCGAGGATCGTTCCAATAACACCTTAAAAACAACACAGTTTGTGAAAGTCCTCGAGGATCTTTCCAATAACACCTTAAAAACAACAGTTTGTGAAAGTCACTGAGGATCTTTCCAAAAACATCTTAAAAACAACACAGTTGTGAAAGTCACCGAGGATCTTTCCAATAACACCTTAAAAACAACACAGTTTGTGAAAGTCACAGAGGATCTTTCCAATAACACCTTAGAAACAACACAGTTTGTGAAAGTGACCGAGGATCGTTCCAATAACACCTTAAAACAACACAGTTTGTGAAAGTCACCGAGGATCTTTCCAATAACACCTTAAAAAACACAGTTTGTGAAAGTCACGGAGGATCTTTCCGATAACACCTTAAAAACAACACAGTTTGTGAAAGTCACCGAGGATCTTTCCAATAACACCTTAAAAACAACACAGTTTGTGAAAGTCACCGATGATCTTTCCGATAACACCTTAAAAACAACACAGTTTGTGAAAGTCACCGAGGATCTTTCCAATAACACCTTAAAAACAACACAGTTGGTGAAAGTCACCGAGGATCTTTCCAACAACACCTTAAAAACAACACAGTTTGTGAAAGTCACGGAGGATCTTTCCGATAACACCTTAAAAACAACACAGTTTGTGAAAGTCACCGAGGATCTTTCCAATAACACCTTAAAAACAACACAGTTTGTGAAAGTCACTGATGATCTTTCCGATAACACCTTAAAAACAACACCGTTTGTGAAAGCCACGAGGATCTTTCCAATAACACCTTAAAAACAACACAGTTTGTGAAAGTCACCGAGGATCTTTCCAATAACACCTTAAAAACAACACAGTTTGTGAAAGTGACCGAGGATCTTTCCAATAACACCTTAAAAACAACACAGCTTGTGAAAGTGACCGAGGATCGTTCCAATAACACCTTAAGAACAACACAGTTTGTGAAAGTCACCGAGGATCTTTCCAATAACACCTTAAAAACAACACAGCTTGTGAAAGTCACCGAGGATCTTTCCAATAACACCTTAAAAACAACACAGTTTGTGGACGTCACCGAGGATCGTTCCAATAACACCTTAAAAACAACACAGTTTGTGAAAGCCACCGAGGATCGGTCCAATAACACCTTAAAACAACACAGCTTGTGAAAGTCACCGAGGATCTTTCCAATAACACCTTAAAAACAACACAGTTTGTGAAAGCCACCGAGGATCTTTCCAATAACACATTAAAAACAACACAGTTTGTGAAAGTCACCTAGGATCTTTCCAATAACTAAAAACAACACAGTTTGTAAAAGCCACCGAGGGTCATTCCAATAACACCTTAGAAACAACACAGTTTGTGAAAGTGACCGAGGATCTTTCCGATAACACCTTAAAAACAACACAGTTTGTGAAAGTCACCGAGGATCTTTCCAATAACACCTTAAAAACAACACAGTTGGTGAAAGTCACCGAGGATCTTTCCAACAACACCTTAAAAACAACACAGTTTGTGAAAGTGACCGAGGATCGTTCCAATAACACCTTGAAAACAACACAGTTTGTGAAAGTCAACGAGGATCTTTCCGATAACACCTTAAAAACAACACAGTTTGTGAAATCCACGAGGATCTTTCCAATAACACCTTAAAAACAACACAGTTTGTGAAAGTCACCGAGGATCTTTCCAATAACACCTTAAAAACAACACAGTTAGTGAAAGCCACCGAGGATCGTTCCAATAACACCTTAGAAACAACACAGTTTGTGAAAGCCACCGAGGAACTTTTCAATAACACCTTAAAACAACACAGTTTGTGAAAGTCACCGAGGATCGTTCCAATAACACCTTAAAAACAACACAGTTTGTGAAAGCCACCGAGGGTCTTTCCAATAACACCTTAGAAACAACACAGTTTGTAAAAGCCACCGAGGATCTTTCCAATAACACCTTAAAAACAACACAGTTTGTGAAAGTCACCGAGGATCGTTCCAATAACACCTTAAAAACAACACAGTTTGTGAAAGCCACCGAGGGTCTTTCCAATAACACCTTAGAAACAACACAGTTTGTAAAAGCCACCGAGGATCTTTCCAATAACACCTTACAAACAACACAGTTTGTGAAAGCCACCGAGGATCTATCCGATAACACCTTAAAAACAACACAGTTTGTAAAAGCCACCGAGGATTTTTCCGATAACACCTTACAAACAACACAGTTTGTGAAAGTCACCGAGAATCTTTCCGATAACACCTTAAAAACAACACAGTTTGTAAAAGTCACCGAGGATCTTTCCAATAACACCTTAAAAATAACACAGTTTGTGAAAGTCACCGAGGATCTTTCCGATAACACCTTAAAGACAACACAGTTTGTGAAAGTCACCGAATATCTTTCCAATAACACCATAAAAACAACACAGTTTGTGAAAGTCACCGAGGATCTTTCCAATAACACCTTAAAAACAACACAGTTTGTGAAAGTGACCGAGGATCGTTCCAAAAACACCTTAAAAACAACACAGTTTGTGAACGTCACCGAGGATCGTTCCAATAACACCTTAAAAACAACACAGTTTGTGAAAGCCACCGAGTATCGTTCCAATAACACCTTAAAAACAACACAGTTTGTGAAAGTCCTCGAGGATCTTTCCAATAACACCTTAAAAACAACAGTTTGTGAAAGTCACTGAGGATCTTTCCAAAAACATCTTAAAAACAACACAGTTGTGAAAGTCACCGAGGATCTTTCCAATAACACCTTAAAAACAACACAGTTTGTGAAAGTCACAGAGGATCTTTCCAATAACACCTTAGAAACAACACAGTTTGTGAAAGTGACCGAGGATCGTTCCAATAACACCTTAAAACAACACAGTTTGTGAAAGTCACCGAGGATCTTTCCAATAACACCTTAAAAAACACAGTTTGTGAAAGTCACGGAGGATCTTTCCGATAACACCTTAAAAACAACACAGTTTGTGAAAGTCACCGAGGATCTTTCCAATAACACCTTAAAAACAACACAGTTTGTGAAAGTCACCGATGATCTTTCCGATAACACCTTAAAAACAACACAGTTTGTGAAAGTCACCGAGGATCTTTCCAATAACACCTTAAAAACAACACAGTTTGTGAAAGTCACCGAGGATCTTTCCAATAACACCTTAAAAACAACACAGTTTGTGAAAGTCACTGATGATCTTTCCGATAACACCTTAAAAACAACACCGTTTGTGAAAGCCACGAGGATCTTTCCAATAACACCTTAAAAACAACACAGTTTGTGAAAGTCACCGAGGATCTTTCCAATAACACCTTAAAAACAACACAGTTTGTGAAAGTGACCGAGGATCTTTCCAATAACACCTTAAAAACAACACAGCTTGTGAAAGTCACCGAGGATCTTTCCAATAACACCTTAAAAACAACACAGTTTGTGAAAGCCACCGAGGATCTTTCCAATAACACATTAAAAACAACACAGTTTGTGAAAGTCACCGAGGATCTTTCCAATAACTAAAAACAACACAGTTTGTGAAAGCCACCGAGGGTCATTCCAATAACACCTTAGAAACAACACAGTTTGTGAAAGTGACCGAGGATCTTTCCGATAACACCTTAAAAACAACACAGTTTGTGAAAGTCACCGAGGATCTTTCCAATAACACCTTAAAAACAACACAGTTGGTGAAAGTCACCGAGGATCTTTCCAACAACACCTTAAAAACAACACAGTTTGTGAAAGTGACCGAGGATCGTTCCAATAACACCTTGAAAACAACACAGTTTGTGAAAGTCAACGAGGATCTTTCCGATAACACCTTAAAAACAACACAGTTTGTGAAATCCACGAGGATCTTTCCAATAACACCTTAAAAACAACACAGTTTGTGAAAGTCACCGAGGATCTTTCCAATAACACCTTAAAAACAACACAGTTAGTGAAAGCCACCGAGGATCGTTCCAATAACACCTTAGAAACAACACAGTTTGTGAAAGCCACCGAGGAACTTTTCAATAACACCTTAAAACAACACAGTTTGTGAAAGTCACCGAGGATCGTTCCAATAACACCTTAAAAACAACACAGTTTGTGAAAGCCACCGAGGGTCTTTCCAATAACACCTTAGAAACAACACAGTTTGTAAAAGCCACCGAGGATCTTTCCAATAACACCTTAAAAACAACACAGTTTGTGAAAGTCACAGAGGATCTTTCCAATAACACCTTAGAAACAACACAGTTTGTGAAAGTGACCGAGGATCGTTCCAATAACACCTTAAAACAACACAGTTTGTGAAAGTCACCGAGGATCTTTCCAATAACACCTTAAAAAACACAGTTTGTGAAAGTCACGGAGGATCTTTCCGATAACACCTTAAAAACAACACAGTTTGTGAAAGTCACCGAGGATCTTTCCAATAACACCTTAAAAACAACACAGTTTGTGAAAGTCACCGATGATCTTTCCGATAACACCTTAAAAACAACACAGTTTGTGAAAGTCACCGAGGATCTTTCCAATAACACCTTAAAAACAACACAGTTGGTGAAAGTCACCGAGGATCTTTCCAACAACACCTTAAAAACAACACAGTTTGTGAAAGTCACGGAGGATCTTTCCGATAACACCTTAAAAACAACACAGTTTGTGAAAGTCACCGAGGATCTTTCCAATAACACCTTAAAAACAACACAGTTTGTGAAAGTCACTGATGATCTTTCCGATAACACCTTAAAAACAACACCGTTTGTGAAAGCCACGAGGATCTTTCCAATAACACCTTAAAAACAACACAGTTTGTGAAAGTCACCGAGGATCTTTCCAATAACACCTTAAAAACAACACAGTTTGTGAAAGTGACCGAGGATCTTTCCAATAACACCTTAAAAACAACACAGCTTGTGAAAGTCACCGAGGATCTTTCCAATAACACCTTAAAAACAACACAGTTTGTGAAAGCCACCGAGGATCTTTCCAATAACACATTAAAAACAACACAGTTTGTGAAAGTCACCGAGGATCTTTCCAATAACTAAAAACAACACAGTTTGTGAAAGCCACCGAGGGTCATTCCAATAACACCTTAGAAACAACACAGTTTGTGAAAGTGACCGAGGATCTTTCCGATAACACCTTAAAAACAACACAGTTTGTGAAAGTCACCGAGGATCTTTCCAATAACACCTTAAAAACAACACAGTTGGTGAAAGTCACCGAGGATCTTTCCAACAACACCTTAAAAACAACACAGTTTGTGAAAGTGACCGAGGATCGTTCCAATAACACCTTGAAAACAACACAGTTTGTGAAAGTCAACGAGGATCTTTCCGATAACACCTTAAAAACAACACAGTTTGTGAAATCCACGAGGATCTTTCCAATAACACCTTAAAAACAACACAGTTTGTGAAAGTCACCGAGGATCTTTCCAATAACACCTTAAAAACAACACAGTTAGTGAAAGCCACCGAGGATCGTTCCAATAACACCTTAGAAACAACACAGTTTGTGAAAGCCACCGAGGAACTTTTCAATAACACCTTAAAACAACACAGTTTGTGAAAGTCACCGAGGATCGTTCCAATAACACCTTAAAAACAACACAGTTTGTGAAAGCCACCGAGGGTCTTTCCAATAACACCTTAGAAACAACACAGTTTGTAAAAGCCAACGAGGATCTTTCCAATAACACCTTAAAAACAACACAGTTTGTGAAAGTCACCGAGGATCATTCCAATAACACCTTACAAACAACACAGTTTGTGAAAGCCACCGAGGATCTATCCGATAACACCTTAAAAACAACACAGTTTGTAAAAGCCACCGAGGATTTTTCCGATAACACCTTACAAACAACACAGTTTGTGAAAGTCACCGAGAATCTTTCCGATAACACCTTAAAAACAACACAGTTTGTAAAAGTCACCGAGGATCTTTCCAATAACACCTTAAAAATAACACAGTTTGTGAAAGTCACCGAGGATCTTTCCGATAACACCTTAAAGACAACACAGTTTGTGAAAGTCACCGAATATCTTTCCAATAACACCATAAAAACAACACAGTTTGTGAAAGTCACCGAGGATCTTTCCAATAACACCTTAAAAACAACACAGTTTGTGAAAGTGACCGAGGATCGTTCCAAAAACACCTTAAAAACAACACAGTTTGTGAACGTCACCGAGGATCGTTCCAATAACACCTTAAAAACAACACAGTTTGTGAAAGCCACCGAGGATCGTTCCAATAACACCTTAAAAACAACACAGTTTGTGAAAGTCCTCGAGGATCTTTCCAATAACACCTTAAAAACAACAGTTTGTGAAAGTCACCGAGGATCTTTCCAAAAACATCTTAAAAACAACACAGTTGTGAAAGTCACCGAGGATCTTTCCAATAACACCTTAAAAACAACACAGTTTGTGAAAGTCACAGAGGATCTTTCCAATAACACCTTAGAAACAACACAGTTTGTGAAAGTGACCGAGGATCGTTCCAATAACACCTTAAAACAACACAGTTTGTGAAAGTCACCGAGGATCTTTCCAATAACACCTTAAAAAAACACAGTTTGTGAAAGTCACGGAGGATCTTTCCGATAACACCTTAAAAACAACACAGTTTGTGAAAGTCACCGAGGATCTTTCCAATAACACCTTAAAAACAACACAGTTTGTGAAAGTCACCGATGATCTTTCCGATAACACCTTAAAAACAACACAGTTTGTGAAAGTCACCGAGGATCTTTCCAATAACACCTTAAAAACAACACAGTTGGTGAAAGTCACCGAGGATCTTTCCAACAAAACCTTAAAAACAACACAGTTTGTGAAAGTCACGGAGGATCTTTCCGATAACACCTTAAAAACAACACAGTTTGTGAAAGTCACCGAGGATCTTTCCAATAACACCTTAAAAACAACACAGTTTGTGAAAGTCACTGATGATCTTTCCGATAACACCTTAAAAACAACACCGTTTGTGAAAGCCACGAGGATCTTTCCAATAACACCTTAAAAACAACACAGTTTGTGAAAGTCACCGAGGATCTTTCCAATAACACCTGAAAAACAACACAGTTTGTGAAAGCCACCGAGGAACTTTTCAATAACACCTTAAAAACAACACAGTTTGTGAAAGTCACCGAGGATCGTTCCAATAACACCTTAAAAACAACACAGTTTGTGAAAGCCACCGAGGGTCTTTCCAATAACACCTTAGAAACAACACAGTTTGTAAAAGCCACCGAGGATCTTTCCAATAACACCTTAAAAACAACACAGTTTGTGAAAGTCACCGAGGATCGTTCCAAAAACACCTTAAAAACAACACAGTTTGTGAACGTCACCGAGGATCGTTCCAATAACACCTTAAAAACAACACAGTTTGTGAAAGCCACCGAGGATCGTTCCAATAACACCTTACAAACAACACAGTTTGTGAAAGTCACCGATGATCTTTCCGATAACACCTTAAAAACAACACAGTTTGTGAAAGTCACCGAGGATCTTTCCAATAACACCTTAAAAACAACACAGTTGGTGAAAGTCACCGAGGATCTTTCCAACAACACCTTAAAAACAACACAGTTTGTGAAAGTCACGGAGGATCTTTCCGATAACACCTTAAAAACAACACAGTTTGTGAAAGTCACCGAGGATCTTTCCAATAACACCTTAAAAACAACACAGTTTGTGAAAGTCACTGATGATCTTTCCGATAACACCTTAAAAACAACACCGTTTGTGAAAGCCACGAGGATCTTTCCAATAACACCTTAAAAACAACACAGTTTGTGAAAGTCACCGAGGATCTTTCCAATAACACCTGAAAAACAACACAGTTTGTGAAAGCCACCGAGGAACTTTTCAATAACACCTTAAAAACAACACAGTTTGTGAAAGTCACCGAGGATCGTTCCAATAACACCTTAAAAACAACACAGTTTGTGAAAGCCACCGAGGGTCTTTCCAATAACACCTTAGAAACAACACAGTTCATGAAAGTGACCGAGGATCTTTCCAATAACACCGTAAAAACAACACAGTTTGTGAAAGCCACCGAGGACCGTTCCAATAACACCTTAAAAACAACACAGTTTGTGAAAGTCACCGAGGATCTTTCCAATGACACCTTAAAACAACACAGTTTGTTAAAGCCACCGGGGATCGTTCCAATAACACCTTAAAAACAACACAGTTTGTGAAAGTCACCGAGGATCTTTCCAATAACACCTTAAAAACAACTCAGTTTGTGAAAGCCAACGAGGATCGTTCCAATAACACCTTAGAAACAACACAGTTTGTGAAAGTGACCGAGGATCTTTCCAATAACACCTTAAAAACAACACAGCTTGTGAAAGCCACCGAGGATCTTTCCAATAATACCTTAAAAACAACACAGTTTGTGAAAGTCACCGAGGATCTTTCCGATAACACCTTAAAAACAACACAGTTTGTGAAAGTCACCGAGGATCTTTCCAATAACACCTTAAAAACAACACAGTTTGTGAAAGTGACCGAGGATCTTTCCAATAACACCTTAAAAACAACACAGTTTGTGAAAGTCACCGAGGATCTTTCCAATAAACAACACAGTTTGTGAAAGCCACCGAGGATCTTTCCGATAACACCTTAAAAACAACACAGTTGGTGAAAGTCACCGAGGATCTTTCCAACAACACCTTAAAAACAACACAGTTTGTGAAAGTGACCGAGGATCGTTCCAATAACACCTTAAAAACAACACAGTTTGTGAAAGTCAACGAGGATCTTTCCGATAACACCTTAAAAACAACACCGTTTGTGAAATCCACGAGGATCTTTCCAATAACACCTTAAAAACAACACAGTTTGTGAAAGTCACCGAGGATCTTTCCAATAACACCTTAAAAACAACACAGTTAGTGAAAGCCACCGAGGATCGTTCCAATAACACCTTAGAAACAACACAGTTTGTGAAAGCCACCGAGGAACTTTTCGATAACACCTTAAAAACAACACAGTTTGTGAAAGTCACCGAGGATCGTTCCAATAACACCTTAAAAACAACACAGTTTGTGAAAGTCACCGAGGATCATTGCAATAACACCTTACAAACAACACAGTTTGTGAAAGCCACCGAGGATCTTTCCGATAACACCTTAAAAACAACACAGTTTGTAAAAGCCACCGAGGATTTTTCCAATAACACCTTACAAACAACACAGTTTGTGAAAGTCACCGAGAATCTTTCCGATAACACCTTAAAAACAACACAGTTTGTAAAAGTCACCGAGGATCTTTCCAATAACACCTTAAAGACAACACAGTTTGTGAAAGTCACCGAGGATCTTTCCAATAACACCATAAAAACAACACAGTTTGTGAAAGTCACTGAGGATCTTTCCAATAACACCTTAAAAACAACACAGTTTGTGAAAGTGACCGAGGATCGTTCCAAAAACACCTTAAAAACAACACAGTTTGTGAAAGTCACCGAGGATCGTTCCAATAACACCTTAAGAACAACACAGTTTGTGAAAGTCACCGAGGATCTTTCCAATAACACTTTAAAAACAACACAGCTTGTGAAAGTCACCGAGGATCTTTTCAATAACACCTTAAAAACAACACAGTTTGTGAACGTCACCGAGGATCGTTCCAATAACACCTTAAAAACAACACAGTTTGTGAAAGCCACCGAGGATCGTTCCAATAACACCTTAAAAACAACACAGTTTGTGAAAGTCCTCGAGGATCTTTCCAATAACACCTTAAAAACAACACAGTTTGTGAAAGCCACCGAGGACCGTTCCAATAACACCTTAAAAACAACACAGTTTGTGAAAGTCACCGAGGATCTTTCCAATAACACCTTAAAACAACACAGTTTGTTAAAGCCACCGGGGATCGTTCCAATAACACCTTAAAAACAACACAGTTTGTGAAAGTCACCGAGGATCTTTCCAATAACACCTTAAAAACAACTCAGTTTGTGAAAGCCAACGAGGATCGTTCCAATAACACCTTAGAAACAACACAGTTTGTGAAAGTGACCGAGGATCTTTCCAATAACACCTTAAAAACAACACAGCTTGTGAAAGCCACCGAGGATCTTTCCAATAATACCTTAAAAACAACACAGTTTGTGAAAGTCACCGAGGATCTTTCCGATAACACCTTAAAAACAACACAGTTTGTGAAAGTCACCGAGGATCTTTCCAATAACACCTTAAAAACAACACAGTTTGTGAAAGTGACCGAGGATCTTTCCAATAACACCTTAAAAACAACACAGTTTGTGAAAGTCACCGAGGATCTTTCCAATAAACAACACAGTTTGTGAAAGCCACCGAGGATCTTTCCGATAACACCTTAAAAACAACACAGTTGGTGAAAGTCACCGAGGATCTTTCCAACAACACCTTAAAAACAACACAGTTTGTGAAAGTGACCGAGGATCGTTCCAATAACACCTTAAAAACAACACAGTTTGTGAAAGTCAACGAGGATCTTTCCGATAACACCTTAAAAACAACACCGTTTGTGAAATCCACGAGGATCTTTCCAATAACACCTTAAAAACAACACAGTTTGTGAAAGTCACCGAGGATCTTTCCAATAACACCTTAAAAACAACACAGTTAGTGAAAGCCACCGAGGATCGTTCCAATAACACCTTAGAAACAACACAGTTTGTGAAAGCCACCGAGGAACTTTTCGATAACACCTTAAAAACAACACAGTTTGTGAAAGTCACCGAGGATCGTTCCAATAACACCTTAAAAACAACACAGTTTGTGAAAGTCACCGAGGATCATTGCAATAACACCTTACAAACAACACAGTTTGTGAAAGCCACCGAGGATCTTTCCGATAACACCTTAAAAACAACACAGTTTGTAAAAGCCACCGAGGATTTTTCCAATAACACCTTACAAACAACACAGTTTGTGAAAGTCACCGAGAATCTTTCCGATAACACCTTAAAAACAACACAGTTTGTAAAAGTCACCGAGGATCTTTCCAATAACACCTTAAAGACAACACAGTTTGTGAAAGTCACCGAGGATCTTTCCAATAACACCATAAAAACAACACAGTTTGTGAAAGTCACTGAGGATCTTTCCAATAACACCTTAAAAACAACACAGTTTGTGAAAGTGACCGAGGATCGTTCCAAAAACACCTTAAAAACAACACAGTTTGTGAAAGTCACCGAGGATCGTTCCAATAACACCTTAAGAACAACACAGTTTGTGAAAGTCACCGAGGATCTTTCCAATAACACTTTAAAAACAACACAGCTTGTGAAAGTCACCGAGGATCTTTTCAATAACACCTTAAAAACAACACAGTTTGTGAACGTCACCGAGGATCGTTCCAATAACACCTTAAAAACAACACAGTTTGTGAAAGCCACCGAGGATCGTTCCAATAACACCTTAAAAACAACACAGTTTGTGAAAGTCCTCGAGGATCTTTCCAATAACACCTTAAAAACAACAGTTTGTGAAAGTCACCGAGGATCTTTCCAAAAACACCTTAAAAACAACACAGTTGTGAAAGTCACCGAGGATCTTTCCAATAACACCTTAGAAACAACACAGTTTGTGAAAGTCACAGAGGATCTTTCCAATAACACCTTAGAAACAACACAGTTTGTGAAAGTGTCCGAGGATCGTTCCAATAACACCTTAAAACAACACAGTTTGTGAAAGTCACCGAGGATCTTTCCAATAACACCTTAAAAAAACACAGTTTGTGAAAGTCACGGAGGATCTTTCCGATAACACCTTAAAAACAACACAGTTTGTGAAAGTCACCGATGATCTTTCCAATAACACCTTAAAAACAACACAGTTTGTGAAAGTCCTCGAGGATCTTTCCAATAACACCTTAAAAACAACAGTTTGTGAAAGTCACCGAGGATCTTTCCAAAAACACCTTAAAAACAACACAGTTGTGAAAGTCACCGAGGATCTTTCCAATAACACCTTAGAAACAACACAGTTTGTGAAAGTCACAGAGGACCTTTCCAATAACACCTTAGAAACAACACAGTTTGTGAAAGTGACCGAGGATCGTTCCAATAACACCTTAAAACAACACAGTTTGTGAAAGTCACCGAGGATCTTTCCAATAACACCTTAAAAAAACACAGTTTGTGAAAGTCACGGAGGATCTTTCCGATAACACCTTAAAAACAACACAGTTTGTGAAAGTCACCGAGGATCTTTCCAATAACACCTTAAAAACAACACAGTTTGTGAAAGTCACCGATGATCTTTCCGATAACACCTTAAAAACAACACAGTTTGTGAAAGTCACCGAGGATCTTTCCAATAACACCTTAAAAACAACACAGTTGGTGAAAGTCACCGAGGATCTTTCCAACAACACCTTAAAAACAACACAGTTTGTGAAAGTGACCGGGGATCGTTCCAATAACACCTTAAAAACAACACAGTTTGTGAAAGTCACCGAGGATCTTTCCGATAACACCTTAAAAACAACACCGTTTGTGAAAGCCACGAGGATCTTTCCAACAACACCTTAAAAACAACACAGTTTGTGAAAGTCACCGAGGATCTTTCCAATAACACCTTAAAAACAACACAGTTAGTGAAAGCCACCGAGGATCGTTCCAATAACACCTTAGAAACAACACAGTTTGTGAAAGCCACCGAGGAACTTTTCAATAACACCTTACAAACAACACAGTTTGTGAAAGTCACCGAGGATCGTTCCAATAACACCTTAAAAACAACACAGTTTGTGAAAGCCACCGAGGGTCTTTCCAATAACACCTTAGAAACAACACAGTTTATGAAAGTGACCGAGGATCTTTCCAATAACACCGTAAAAACAACACAGTTTGTGAAAGCCACCGAGGATCGTTCCAATAACACCTTAAAAACAACACAGTTTGTGAAAGTCACCGAGGATCTTTCCAATAACACCTTAAAACAACACAGTTTGTTAAAGCCACAGGGGATCGTTCCAATAACACCTTAAAAACAACACAGTTTGTGAAAGTCACCGAGGATCTTTCCAATAACACCTTAAAAACAACTCAGTTTGTGAAATCCACCGAGGATCGTTCCAATAACACCTTAGAAACAACACAGTTTGTGAAAGTGACCGAGGATCTTTCCAATAACACCTTAAAAACAACACAGCTTGTGAAAGCCACCGAGGATCTTTCCAATAATACCTTAAAAACAACACAGTTTGTGAAAGTCACCGAGGATCTTTCCGATAACACCTTAAATACAACACAGTTTGTGAAAGTCACCGAGGATCTTTCCAATAACACCTTAAAAACAACACAGTTTGTGAAAGTGACCGAGGATCTTTCCAATAACACCTTAAAAACAACACAGTTTGTGAAAGTCACCGAGGATCTTTCCAATAAACAACACAGTTTGTGAAAGCCACCGAGGATCTTTCCAATAACACCTTAAAAACAACACAGTTTGTGAAAGTCACCGAGGATCTTTCAAATAACACCTTAAAGACAACACTGTTTGTGAAAGTCACCGAGGATCTTTCCAATCACACCTTACAAACAACACAGTTTGTGAAAGTCACCGAGGATCTTTCCAATAACACCTTAAAAACAACACAGTTTGTGAAAGTCACCGAGGATCTTTCCAATAACACCTTAAAAACAACACAGTTTGTGAAAGCCACCGAGGATCGTTCCAATAACACCTTAAAAACAACACAGTTTGTGAAAGTCACCGAGGATCTTTCCAATAACACCTTAAAAACAACACAGTTTGTGAACGTCACCGAGGCATAATACATGATCATCAAACCCATCAGCTAACTTAACCATCTCTGCTATTATATATGTTTGTGAAACAAATGTTTGTACTGGATACTGTTGGCTTAAAGCATTGCTTGTGTCTCGACATCCTACCATTGTTATGTCGACAGTTGACATGTCTGCAGGTTTACCATTTGAAACTGGTTAATACCCAACTACAGTCCTTTTATCATTTTAAATTATCGTGTTGAATTATTGACTTTTATATAAACCACATCTCGACATGCCATCCTTAGCATCATCCATGCTCTATTCTGCGTGGCCTTTATTTTATTATCTGGTGACCGTAGCATATCTAATACATTTTGTCTCCTCGGTGGCTTTTGCTTGACTGGTGGCCTTTTGCGTGGTTGACATTGTGTGAACACAAGCAGGCTTGGACAGAAAAATGTGTATGGACGTGAAAATATACATTTGTTCTTAGTCGGTGTCCATTTGCAGGCCAAGAGAAGACGAGAATTTACCTCTTCTTTTGACCTGCAAATTGACATTTCTCAAGACCACTGCAGAGACCGTTTTGGTCAGCTTGACCAATTAAAAGGTTAACTTGGCACAGGCGGGGTTTAAAGGTATGTTGGGCTTTTGGGGTAACGTTGTCTTACATAATGCGTGCCTCCGTGCATGCGTGCGTACGCACACGCACGTGCGTATATGTCTGTGTGGTGGTGGGAGGGGGTGCATGGGGTGGAGGGGTGTGTGCGTGCCTGCACGCGTGTATGCGTGCGTGCGCGCACGTATGTATATTTTTCGTTCGATACTGTCTATCCACAAAATCTGCATGTCCACTTAATTTAGCACAAACAAGATACATACAATTACAGGAGCACACACGAACGCATGCGCGTATGTACAAACTAGAGCTAGTAGATATGTCTAGCAGTCTATGGCTCGCACACGCGCGCACACGCACGCACGCACACACACACACACATTCATATACTATATAGTAGATAGATTAAAAGAAGTTTACCTGGACAGCCTTGAATTAGCATACCAATTCCTGTGTTCATAACCGTTCGAGGTCCTCTCATTGTGATCTGGTAGAGCTTGCCACCCCAGCTATCTATAGAAATGATAACTTGTGTGAAAGGCCATCTCAGTTGCACGTCATGTGGACGCATGCGCACCAAAATCACACTATCGATTGCTGCGGAAATAAAAGAATGTAGACAGAATAACAATGACAAACAAAGTGGGGGGTTCCAGGCTTAGCGTAAGCTTGTAGAAATCTTCAACCATAGCTGGAGACATGGAGATGTACCCCAATGAGAGAGTGAGAGAGAGAGAGAGAGAGAGAGAGAGAGAGAGAGAGAGAGAGAGAGAGAGAGAGCGAGAGAGAGAGAGAGAGTGTGTGTGTGTGAGAGAGAGAGAGAGAGAGAGAGAGAGAGAGAGAGATGAATAACGATAAATCTAGAAGCTCATGTGCTGTGTTGAGAAAAAACAATGACGAGGAGAATAAACAAAAGGATAATGTGGTACTTAGAAAAACACAACCACATAATGGATGAAGAAAATGCCTCCAAGTAGTGTCACTTCACAGAAGATCAAATTGCATAGCCTTCTCGGTGCATTGATGATGTTGTCCAATCTAAGCCGCACGCCCTTACCATATGGATAGTCTTCCACACGGGTTTTATCCAGATTTGGAAAGAGGGACTTCTCATGAATTTGAGTAAAATCAATGCGCATGCCCGGCTCAAGACATAGAGGAACTAGGCACCACATAGGGTGAACATATTTTAGGGGAGCCAAAAAGAGGCATTTCATGGTAGAAATGCAGGAAATAACCTCTTTCGAGAATCTGAATTTCAAAGTGTCCTGGGAAGGACCATCAGGACACCCCATTCAGATTGACCCTCCTTGACACTCTATTAGATCTAACCATTGTCTAGGGCACCATGAACCCTAGAACCGGTCCTGACAATGTATCTGGAAATGTGCTCAGATAGATCCCACAAATCCTTCATAGCATCTGAATTTCTAAATGGGAAACAAATCAAGAAAGTACGCTTGCGATATGATGTACCTCAGGGAGGACTTATGTCACCGACAATCTTTCTTGTCTTCGAAAATCGTCTTGTTCAGAACCTGTCAAAGGGAACTAAAACATCACAGCAATGTAGGCAGACGACTTAGTCTTCTGGTGCAGTGAAGAGCGCCAGACGACTGCAAACAATAGGATGCAGCTTGCTCATGGTCACCTTACGGCGTGGACAACAAGGTGACACGTTTCAGCTCAAAACACCCACAACCGTCACAATAGTAAGAATGATCTGAAGTAAAACCTGAAAATTAAACAAGAAACTCTGGTCTGAAACTGTAGCAAATCATCAACGCAGAGGGTAAAGCAAAACAGAAATTGGCAACCATGAGAAAACATGCAGGCACTTCTTGGAGAGCGAACATAGATTGTCTGACACATGTCTACACTGGGTGTGTACGCCCAATTTTAAGGAATCAAAACAGATAAGAAGCCCGAATACAATATAACGGTTTATATATTATATTTACTTTACACGAATATGACATACATGTTAACCCTCTCGACTTTAGACTACCGCTTTGAGGATAAACCTGGTTCAGTCATAATCTTTCTTCTTTTCTCTTTATTTACAAAGAGTCGAATTGCTGTGGTGGTCAGAACGTATAGGACTACTTAACCAGTGAACATTTGCAGCATGGGCGATCGCCTTCTCTCCTAGCCTCTCTTGAGATGGATACCAACATAACCGTGGAAAACCTCGTACGAGCTAAGATCCAGAACGTTCCATAATTTTATAGAGATTTTAAAATTTATTTAAACCTCAGCATGAGGTGAATCGAAAATTAGCTTCATTATAAGCTAAATAGTTACCCTTAAAAAACCCTGTCAAGGTTGATTAAGATCAGTTCGTAGTAACAGAGGAGTAGCGATTTTAAAATTTAAGGGCTGACCACCCTTCTAAAACCCTGCATGGCAGTGGCCCGAATATAGGGCTCAGGAATGATGTCGAGAGTCACACATAGAATGCCCCTCTAAAGTTTTATCGAGATCCTTTCATGGAGAATGGAAGAGTAGCGATTCCAAAATTTAATGGTCGGGCGTACTATTAAAACACATCATGGCAGTGAACTGACAATTGGGCTCCATAAAGATGTCGGGAGTTACCCACACACTACTCCTCGGTTGTATCGAGTTTCACCCATCAGTAACGTAGGAGTAGCGATTTAAAATTTTAATTGTGGGGTTGGTAGGCGCCCCTATAAAACAAGTGAATGACGTAAATAAGTTCGCCACGAATGCATAATTGATGACGGACTAAGCGGTGGTTAATAAATTGTATGTCTTTAATATTTAATAAACATGCTGTTGAATATTTTGAAACTAATTTAACAGAACCCAACAAAATTAGTTTCCAAATATTCAACAGCTTACCAGGTATAGCCAAAGCTGGATTCATCCATTCATAGAGTGATATGACCGCCGTGTTATATTTAGTGATTTCAGACTGTGTGCAATCGGTTTTACACAAATTGCTATATCTTTGAGTATTATAAAGCATTTGGGACTCACATCTAAAAAGCTGTAGAAATGTGGATGGTATCAAATGCATTTCGTAAAGGTTTGATCTCTGTCCTTGTAGTCTTGATGGCCAGGTTCAGAAGATGACCATAACAATGCACATATATGGCTAATGCAGATCATTCTTTCTCCTCCGAAGACCAAACGCATGGGAATAAATCGCGCAAAATATGTTGCGCAGCGACAATTTCTCGCACACCGAACATGAGAAAAGCGTTAAATTCGCTTTATTTTAATATATAGTACTTCTTTTTCTCAACTTCGAAGATAAGCTTTACTTTACAACACGCTTTCTTTCCCTTCGAATCTGCCATTTTACAAACACGTGCACTATTTAGCACGTTCACGAAACGGCCTATGTCATTTCTCGCATGCAGTATGGAGAACGACAAGAGAAAGGTATTTCTAATTTGTAAAACCGTGCGCTCAGCAGTTCGCGTGGGTATGATTCGTTAGCGTTCGGTTCGTAAGCGCTAACCCATGAAGCTGTATTCTATTTTTTTCGCCAGCGTCGCTTGAAGAAGCTTGCGAAAAATCGCCTTTGGTCTGCAGAGGCCTTTACTGTCAGCCATATTTGCTGCACCAATTTGCTTACCTCTGATCTGAATGGCCTGCCCTAAGTTATACCTTTTCCCTAAAATTCCGAAATGCGTAGTACCAATGCGGGCGGGATGGTTGGGTGTGCGCGTGTGTGTGTGGGGGGTGGGGGGATGTTGGTAATTGCCACCGCCCCCCGCCACCCCACCACCAACCCCCTTTGATCCTCGCCTCAAACGCATATGTTTTGAAACTAATTTGACTTAAGTGGCATTACCTTCCAGTCAAATAAGTTTCAAAATATTCAACAGGATGGTTATTGCATGATAAAGAATATGTTATTACTGTACCTACATGGCATAACAGATCATCATTTAAGGAAACAAAATGGCTGCGCAAGCAATATTAATATGCAAATTATCGTGACGAAAACATAGTCCCATATCTGAGTGTGAAAGATAAAGCAACCACCATCCCAGAATCTATCATTAGAATAAGAATTTGGAGATGCTATCAGGGTCCCATTAATGGTTCGTGGACAATAATGTCCAGAACTTAACCGTGATACTGCTGAGTTTTTGCGCACGGCACATTGCACGAGTTATAGGCTATCTCTGGATTTGCTAACTATTTTGAAAACAACTTGACTGGAAATTGTTGGTGACCAAACCACCACCAACTTTCAGTTAAATTGTGTTCAAAATATTCAGTCAATAGCTTTTGGTTACTGAAATTATTGTCTGGTGGCTTGCAACAACTTCAGCGAGACAGTTAATAGCTAGGTCAATGCGCACACCTAGTACGGCATAGAATTGTAAACAAAGTCCCAAGTAGATCAACATTTCGTATATATTCTTGAATTCAACAAGTGTGCCGCTAATAGCGTTGCTTTTTATCGACTGCACGTCTACTGGATAACAAACCTGAAATTGAATCAGCCTTATACTCAAAGTTTGTAGGCAAGGTTCCGCCAGAAGCTCTGTACGTGTACATTATTGTATGTGGACGAGCGATTGACTTAAAGTCTATACGGACCTGTTGAAGAAATATACAAAGACAGTTTATGCAGGATAATCGCGAACCATCATCATCATCAACGGCAGCAGCATCGGCGTCGTCGTCGTCGTCTCCGCCGTCGTCGTCGTCGTCGTCGTCGTCGCCGTCGTCCTCGTCCTCGTCGTCGTCGTCATCATCAGCAGCAGCAGCAGAAGCAGCAGCAGCACTTCTTTTTTTCTTCTTCTTCTCCTTCTTCTGTTTCTCCTCATTCTCCTTCGTCATTACTACGACCACAACGGCCAACCACCAGCGGCACCTTCAACAGCAGATGCATCAAAATCATCATCGTCGTCGTCGTCCTCGTCGTCGTTATCGTTGCGATTGTCATTATTATTGCTAGAGATATGACCTATACGATAGAGTATATGTGATTCCTTGCGTGCTTACCTCCGTTATAACTGTTACGCCTCGCATCCATACAGTGTGGAGAACAGTCATTCTGAGAAAGAAGATATCCAGGTATGTTTGAATTCCTGGTGCATAGCATCGCACACTTGTTCCAGGAGCATTGCAGGTTTCAATGTGTGGCTCACCGAACCCTCGCATAGTGCACCGTCCCCGTGACTTGAATGCCTACATCCAAACAGAAAACCCCCCAATATTTATTTATTATTTCTTTATTGACATTTATTTGACAATGGTGTTGCGGAAAGGGTTTGCTCTGTAAGACTGTAAGCACGCTATTAAACCAACTGTTTTGACTAAAACATCTTTCAAATTCAAGTCGGTCTAACTACACTGTTACGTAATATGCATAGCGGTATCCGTGTATTTTGAAAGAGTGTTGCTGAACATTACTTCTGTTAAAGAGCAACACATTCCAGATGCAAGAGAAACGCGAGTACAGAATAATGGGCATTTATAATGTTTCATTTAATACATATACGACAGCTTGCGAATTAAGTGTGAAATATGAAAATCTAGTCAATAAATATCCAAGCCCTTTGATAGTTGCGACCCCAACATGCTGATTTCTGTCAGCTATTGGAAATGGAAAGGAAATCAGACAGCTAGTGGTACGCATGCAGGACGTCTGCAGACTAGCAGCTTACGTGTTTGCCAATTATTTACCTATTACCACATTTCAAAATGCAAATGTTAGGGTTTAATATTTCCCTTCATAGATGGGGTGAAACTGCTTGCCCATCCATCATAGAATAGATCCATAACCATTTGAAAGTAAAAATCAAATGATGCAAATTTACAGGTCCCAACTGCCGACTAGGGTTACTACAGTACTGGTACTCAGCGAACGCTACTGTAAAGTGATACCTTAAATAATCAATCCAAACTCAAAATAAACTTGAATGCACTCGAGGGTGATGCTGACTCACGCCTTTCCACTATGGCTTGACAATGCACTTACTGACCCCTCCCCCTACCGACCTAGATAGCTGATCCGTTGATCTCAAACTCGAAGAAATCATATATTGTCGTAATATGAAGGCGCATGCTAAATCTGGCGATTCTACCTTCTTGCATTCCAGAGTTATGGACAACAATGTATATTCCAGTATTCACTTTGTCACCACGTGACCTAGACATGTGAGGCTTTGTCCGGAAACCCATAGTATTTCTAGCCATATATAATATGAATTGATGATTTGGTGATTCTACCTACTTGCGTTCGCGATTTATGGCTTAAAATGCGTATTTCGGGATGCACTTGGTGACCGCGTGACCTAGATACTTGAATTTTTCTTGCAACTAATATTCCGTTCTAGCGAACCACGATATGAATGTATTTTCACGATTTGGTGATTCCACATCCTTGTATTGCAGAGTTATCGACGAAAATGTGTATTCTTGTATGCACCAAAAGACCTCGTTCCCCCTCCTCACCCCGAATCGTTTACTTGTTGATCCCAAACTAAATCTTTTGCTAACTATTCATAATATGAATGAATGTACCAATTTTGCGATTCTACCTCATAGAACTCTGGCAGGATGGATGGACGGACGGACGGACGGACCGCACTACCTACAGCGGCCTTTGCCGGCGTGAGTGATATCTATATCTGTCTTTCCTCTTAGCAGACTTATCAATTAACTTGTCCATGCCACGTTCAAGAACATAGCATATTAGCGTACAATGTTCATGAGGACAATGCTGGTTAATCATTCTTGCCGCACGGTGTTTCACAAGTATATCCTCGTCCAGGGCGAGCCACTGAAGGTACGTTCTGCTGTATATGGGGTTGCTTGTATCACTTCCAAGGGCGTTGAGAGGCAGTGCGGGCCCTGCGTCAACCAGCCTTGGTGGGCCCTCAGTGGTGGATGGACAGGGAGACAGGGAATTGGTGTCATGGCCAAGAGCGCGGCGGGGTGGGGAGTGGGGTGGCTGGCGGGGGGGGGGGGGGGGCGGCGGTCTCCACCCGGAACAAATTATGTGCTTTGAGAAGCCATTTCCTGCCTTCTGAGTGATAAAAAGAGCATCTTTATTTTGTTTTAAAATCATAGATATCTTCATTTTAAGGGCATTTAATGACGCGTTGACATGTTTCAGGAGCCTAACCAGCTAACACTCTCAAATGACCTTGACCACCATCGTGGATCTAGCCTTGCACTCTCATGTAAGTTGTAGCATTGTGTCTCGTAGTATCCTGGCTTCTCCTCCGAGTCTGCTCTGACTCAACCGACCCCAGTGACATATATTTGGGGCGGGGAGAATCAGAGCAATTTATATGTTCAAAGGTTGGAGAAATCCGCCACCGCTTGTTAGCGTGCCTCTTAATAATTATTTTTAAAATCACACATATTCGCCCCGAGCAAATTCGACCCAAGAAGATTATATTAAACTGGAAAGACAATGACACATCTAGATCACGTCAGTTTTGTTGTTTAGATAGGATATCTAATTATTTATGCTGCATTCATTATTCTCATTTACCATCCCTGGGTGTTGTTTGGGTGTGTGAGGGGTTGGGTGGGTGGTGGTGGATGGGTAGGATGGAGGGTGGGTGGGTAGGAGGGAGGGTAGGTGATGTGTGGGTGAGTGAGTGATTCAGCGATTCAGTGATTGAGTGATTCAGTGAATAAAATAGTCAGTCGGTTGGTTGGTCAGTCGATCGGTCAGTCAGTTGGACTTATCCTGGCCATAGCTAGGGTTAAATAGACATCTTAACCACAAATGTATCACACTTCTTCAGGACGCTACAGACAACCTTTCACCCAAGTTTGGTCAATATATTTCCAATGGAGCCGCAGTTATTGATAAATTTGTTTTCAAAATAATGATAATTTGATTAATCTAGTCACTGTGACCTTGACCTTTGACCACTTGAATCCAAATTTAGTATACTTCTTCAGACCCCTACAGGCAACCATCCCTCCCAGTCTGGGCAAGACACTTCCAATAGAACCAGAGTTATTGATAAATTAGTTTTCAAATGATGATTTTCAAAATATTATATCTGGTCACTGCGACTTTGTCCTATGATATGGTAGAGTATGGTAGGGTAGGCGATACCTAGGCCTTGGCCATACTTGACTTTGGCCTACATCGTCTTTAGCTAAGCTTGGTTAGGCGTTACATATGCATCATCTTGGCCTGGATAGGTCTAGTTAGGCCTTAGCTCGGTCATAGATCGCTTTGACTAGGCCCTACATAGACCTTAGGCTCCGCCTGGCCAGGCCTTACATAGATATTAGCTAGGTCTTATCTTGGTTTGATTGGCTTTATCTAGGCATAGTTAGGTCTAACTAGGCCTTAGCTAGGGCTAACTAGGCATTACCTAGGCTTTAGCTACGCCTTAGCTAGGTTTGGTTAGGCTTATATAAGCCTTAGTCATGACTTGCTACCGTTTACCTAGACCTTAGCAAGGCTTGATTAGATCTTAGATCGGTCTTACTCAGGCTTGGCTAGGCCTTAACTAGGCCTTAGCCAGGATTTGCTGCCCTTTACCTAGGTCTTAGTAAGGCTTGGCTCGGCCTTAGCTCGACCTTAATCATGTTTTACTAGACCTTACCTGGGCGTTAGCCTGGCTTAACTATGCCTACCTACGCCTTTGCCAGTCTTCACTATGCCTTACCTAGGCTTTAGCGAGGTTTGACTAAGCCTTAACCAGGCTATAGCCAGTTAACTGGGAATTAGTCAGACTTGACTATGCCATACCTGGGCCGTAGCTAGCCTTGACTAGACCGTACCTAGGTGTTGGCTTGGCATTAACTAGGCTTTAATAGGATGTAGATAGGCTTGGCTACACCTTACGTAGGCCTTTAGCAACCTTGACTAGGCCATAGAGAGGCTTGCCTAGGCATTAACTAGACCTTCCCCAGGATTGATTAGGCCTTAGCAAGGCTTGACTAGGCCTTCGCCAGGCTCAAGTATGCCTTATCTAGGCCTTAGCGAGGCTTGACTAAGCCCTAGCCAAACCTTAGCCAGTTAGCTGGGCATTACACAGGCTTGATTAGACCAGACCTATGCCTTAACTAGGCTTGACTAGGCCGTACCTAGGTCCTGGCTCGGCCATAGCCAGGCTTGGATATGCCATAGTTAGGCTTGGCTACACTTTACCGAGGCCTTCGCCAAGCTTGACCTAGCAAAGCCTGGCTACGGCCTACGTATGGTCAAGTCAAGCCTAGCTAAGGCCTATACAAGGCCTACCCGCGCCTAGCTAAGGCATTTGTATGGCCTACTCACACCTGGCTACGGCCTTGGTACAGCATAATCCAGCCTAGATAAAGCCCAGCCAACCCTACCTAAGGACTAGCTACGGCCTAAGTAAGAAGTAGATAATGTCTATGTAAGCCAGCTTAAGGCACAGGTAAGAATAAATAAGCCTAGATAAGGCGTATCTTAGGCCCAAGTAAGTTCTAGCCATGCCTTAGCTAGCTACGGCATATCGAAGCCTAGATAAGGCTTCGCCAAGCTAGGATATGGTTTAGGTAAGGCCTAATCCGGCCTTGTTAACGCCTACTCAAGCCTAGTTAAGGCCTAGTCAAGTCAAGTTAAGGCCTAGCTATGACCTTGCAAAGCATACTAAGGCCGATCCAAAGCCTATGTATGGCCTGGTCAAGCATAGCTAAGGCCTAGACAAGGATAGATAATGACCAGTAAGGTTTAAGTATCGACTAACTAATGCCTGTGTGAGCATGGCTAAGGCCTAAGTAAGACTAAGCCAAGCCTAGATTAGGCATTGCTTAGGCATAGGAATGCCTAGCCAAGCCTAGCTACGGGATAGGTGCCACCGAGGTAACCCTAGCTAAGACCCAGCCAAGTCATGATAAGACATATTCAAGCCAGAGAAGGCCTATGTAAGGTCTAGGCAAGCTTAGCTGAGATCTACTTAAGACCTAGTCAAGCCTGGTTAAGGCAGAACTACGGCCTAACCATGTAGGCTAGACTAGGTCCGTAGGATAGTAGGATGGCATACTAAGTTTGTAGGCTAGGGAGCTGGTAGACTAGGCCCGTATGCTATTAGACTAGTAGGCTGTTAGACTATGCATGTAGGCTAGTAGAGTAGGCCTGTGGCTTGTACAGTATGTATGTCAACTAGAAAGCTGGTAGATTAGTAGGCTGGTAGACTAGGCGTGTAGGCTGGTAGGCAATGTCTGTTGGCTAGTAGGCTGGTAGAATAGACATGTAGGCTAGTAAGCTGGTATATTAGGGCTGTAGGCTGGTTGACTATGCTTGAAGGCTGGTAGACTAGGCATGTAGGCTAGTAGGCTGGTAGACTATAGGCGCGTAAGCTAGTAGACTAGTAGGCTGGTAGCTAAGACCTAGTCAAGCTTGGCGAGGGCCTAGGTAATGTGTAGCCAAGCCTAGTCAATGCTAGTTAAGGCCTAGGTCTGGGCGAGTCAAGCCTGGATATTCCCAGTTAACTGTCTAAGGCTTGGTTAAGGCCTATTCAACCCTCGCTAAGGCATGGGTAATGCATATTGAAGACTGGTGAAGGCCTATATAAGACATAGTTAAGCCTGGCTAAGGCAAGGCCTAGTAAACCGTGAACATGGCGTGGCTAAGGCCGAGTAAAGGCCTAGTCAAGCTTGATCAATGCCGAGCTAAGGTCGAGTCAAGGCCAGTTAAGGTCAAGTCAAGCCTGATTAAGGCCTAGTCAAGACTTGCTAAGGTCTAGGCAAAGGGCCACAAATTCTGGCTAAGACCTAGGTAAGGCCTAGCCAATTCTGACTAAGGCAAAAACTAAGGCCTAGTCAAGCCTTGCTAAGGCCTAGGTAAAGGGTAGCAAGTCATGGCTAAGGCCTAGGTAAACTTATCCAATCTTCGCTAAGGCGTAGCTAAAGCCTAGGTTATGTAGATTTAACCCTAGCTAAGTCCTAGTTAGACTTAGCTATGGCCTAGATAAGGCCTATCCAGCCAAGATACGTCCGACCGACCGACCGACCGACTGACCAACCGACCGACCGACCGACCGACCGACCGACCGACCGACTGACTGACCAAACGAACGAATGAATGACCGAATGACCGACCGACTGACCGACCGACCGACTTATTCACTGAATCACTCAGTCATTGAATCACTCACTCACACATGCACATCACCAACCCTCCCTCATACACGCCCACCCTCCATCCTACCAATCCACCCACGCCCTCACACACCCAAACACTCTAGGATATAAAATGAGAATAATGAATACAGTATAAAAAATTAAATATATTATCTAAGCAACAAGCAACAAACTGACTTGATCTAGATTTGCCATTGTCTTTACAGTTTAATTTAACCATCCCGTGGTCGAATTTGCCGGGGGCGAAGTTGAGTGATTTTTTAAGCGAAAAGCTGTGTACTACGTTGTCAATTATTTTGCAATGGCTGTTTGCTTAATTTTTTTATGAAATTCGTCAACAATGAGCTAAAAAGTAAAATAACGTGAGATATATGACATTTTTAATAGGATTTAAGGTGCCCACTTTTGACATTTTGACCCCGCCCCCTGCCTTCAGTTTGCCCCAAGATCAAAACAATTCCTTGTATTGTAGACTAATAATCATTGACTTGAAAATATTATGCGACATGACAACATTTTTTTTACCACCACATTCCCCACTCCACGGATATGCCCCTCCCTGTCCATATGTGCAATCATCCCCAACGTTCCAAATTTCTATCTGAAATGGTCTAGGAGGAGTTGCATTACAGTCGATTATTACTGGCCAATTTTAACATGTTGACCCCCTGGGCCCAGCCCCGGGGGTCAGAACAAAATTCCAAAAAGTGTCATGCACATTCTTGCGCATAGGTATGATCATCCCCAAGGTTTCATGTTTCTATCTTAAATGGTCTAGAAGGAGATGCGTTACAATCGATAAGTGCACAGCCGGCCGGCACACACACACGTGCACGCACGCACGCACGCACGCACGCACGCACGCACGCACGCACGCACGCACGCACGCACGCACGCACGCACGCAAGCACGCACGCACGCACGGACGCACGCATACAGGTCTGATCACATAATCCGCACCTTTTCTTCGAAAAGCGTGAGGATAATTAGTTTCAAAATATTCCACAACTTTCTATATCGATTAAATTTATAAAGAAAGAAAAGATATTAGTAATTACTCGAATTATTATTTCAATCATTCATTCATCCTTAAGGTGAAGTATCCTGCACCCATGTACAAAGAAAGCCCCCACTACAAGCCAGAGCTGTGACATTGGATGTAGAGGTTGAGAATATACAAAGGCTAACTTAATTAAATGACGATTGATTATTAAATGAAGCTTGAGTCCAAAGCTGCTTTGTGAGCTTTACGCTAGCGAACACTTCAATAACAGAATCAAAGACAAATTTTCGAACAAGTGTTGCCTCCAGCGCCAGTGTTCCCAAACTGGTTGGTCTATCTTGACACATAGTTGATCTCAAGACATTTTTACCCTTGTCAGCGTACTAACCGAGCGTTCTGCCTGTGCGGCAATGACTGGTACGTATCATATAACAAGAGAATAGTGAGAATGGGGGGGGGGGGGTTTGCTTTACTCTTGTCTATTAAGATATGATTAAGTTGGATTTAGAAAAAAAGGAGCTTCAGCTCTGGCCCCTTGACAGACTCCAGGATCCAGGGTAGTTGACCCCCTGACCGCCCCCCGCCCCATCTCGTCACCGCCGATTACTTCACATGTTTACATCACGTTCGACCGTTCTGGAAGCATATGCATGATGTCAACCTGCTATATGGTCTCATAACCTTGCTGACGGGAAGTTTGCTGATACCTTTTCTAACTTAAAATTGCTGAAAACGATACTGTCTACGTCTGTAGATCACTGGCAAACATATAGAAAGAGGAGACTACATCATAATTAGAGAGATCCGACAATCACATTGCGCCCCTCAGCGCTACCTATCATCACCAGTCCAGTAGTAATCGGCAATCAGACTTGTACATACAGCCAATTAAGAGAGCTAATGTGAGAAAGAACTATTTTTCCAGATGTAATGTGTAAATCAACGATGTTCTTCTATGCATTAGCAGCATAAAGCATAGCACAATCTGGTGATGTAGGACTAAACACAGGTCCTCGCCCTCCGAAGTACCCATGACAGATCTGCAACAGAGCGGTTAAATGGTCCCAGCGAGCACTAGCCTGTGAGGACCGCCAATTGTGGTATCATTCCCAGTGTACGGATATGAACTCTGCTTTATATGAATCATTAGCACACACTGACATGGCATGGTACTGTATGAACTGTTGAATGCCACAATTCTCATTCAGTCTGATTCAGCTTTGGTAGGTTTTAAGCAGTTCAGCTGACTCTGAGTCATTTAACAGAGATAATGGAAGCCCCACATTCATGTTGTCACTGCAAAATCCAACACGCCACAAGCAGACTATAAACAGAGCAAAGAAAGTGTTTGACGGCTCATCTAGTTAACATTCAGAGTATCAACAATAACTTACAGTGTAGAATTCAACCTGTCTCAGCCAGATATTATTTTTGGCACAGACACGTCGTTAAAAGCTAACACCACCAACAGTGAAATATTACCACCTCAGCAAAATTATAGGTAAGAATCAAGTGCTAATTGTAGGATCTATATACAGACCTCCATCCTCAGATGAAACACACATTGAAGATTTGGGATTTCTCTCCAGAGGTCATCGTCGATGACTGGAAAGTTCTTCTTCTTCTTCTCACTCAGTAACGATCTAATGATAATCCCGCCTCGCTACCTGTAGCTTGATAGCATTGCTGCGGCAACGGCTATCGGTAACAGAGAAGGATGACGGCAGTCGGCTCGCCTTGTCTGACTGATGGTAAGGTGGCGATATTTATCTTGAATGACTGCTGGGCCTATCTGACTAATTCTAAGGTTCCAAGTAAGGACTGAGTGTTTCTCTCAGCTCGGGTAGATTCTCCTATTCAACTTGACAAACGCGAGTCTTACATAAACGTAAGATTAAACTTTTATTTACAAAGAAATAAGTGCTGCACTTTAGTATTCTTAACCTCGCCCACAAACAGACTCTTAAGAGGTGTGTGGTCGGTATACACTATAAACTGCATGCCAAATAGATAAGGTCGTAGCTTCTTCAATGCATAGATCACAGCGTAAGCTTCCTTTTCTATCACGGGCCAACTTAGATGACTATCCTTAAGGGTTGAACTGACATACTGAATAACGTGTTCAATACTGTTATTACCAACTTGCACCAAAATTGCTCCTATCGCATAACTCGATGCGTCAGTGTACAGTTCATACGGTTTATTCAGATTCGAATAAGTGAGTACGGTCTCACTACACAGCAAGTTCTTTAATTTCTCAAACGCTTGCTGTTCATGCTTTCCCCATTCAAATCTCTTATACTTCTTCGTTAACTCGATCAAAGGCTTGGCAATTTCGGCATAGCCTTTCACGCAAGATCGATAATAGCCAGTAGCTCCGAGAAAACTACGAACTTCACCCACATCACGGGGTGGTGACATTTCTCGTATAACCTTGACCTTCTGACTCTGAGGACCTACTCCTTGGGCTGAAATGTGATAGCCTAACAAGTCAACAGACTTACTCGGAAAGTCACATTTCTTTTTCTTCAATTGCAAATTATATTCCTGAATCTTAGCCATGACCTGACGTAAATGACATGCATGTTCAGTTGGATTTCGTGAATATACGACTATATCGTCGACAAAAACATGCACATATTTTCCTACAAGATAACGGAAAATATCATTCATTGCCCTCTGAAATACGGCACCTGAGTTTCAAAAAACAAACGGCATCCGAAACCATTCAAAAAGACCTTCTGTGCAGACAAACGCTGTCTTCTCGATGTCTTGGCTAGCCATGGGTATCTGCCAATAGCCAGACTTCAAGTCCATCATAGAAAATAGTGCTGCGCCCCTCATCGAATCAAAAATATCTGAGATATTAGGTAGAGGGTAACTATCTTTATAACAAACTGAATTTAACTTCCTAAAATCTACACAGAAATGCGTATCGCCATCCTTCTTGGGTACCGAGGTGATGGGTGACGCCCACAGTGATGACGATGGTCTTATGACTCCAGCTGGTAACATTTCTTTAACCTGATTCTTAACCAAGTAAGCTTTAGCTAACAGTATTCAGTACACCTTCTGTCGTATTGGAGGGTGGTCTCCTGTCGGAATTGTACATTTAACCTGGGGCATGCATCCTACTGTATTTGGACAAGCCGTATCGAAAGTATTGGCACAGTCGCTCAGTACTTTGTCAATAACTGCATATCCGGTCGTTTCCTTACAACTGGCATATACATAATCATTTTGAGTCCTGAAGGGTATCCTGAATGGATACTTTTTACCAAACCATATTACTTCTTTGGTCTCACAGTCAATCTTTGCATTGAAACCAGAAACAAAGCATCCACACCGATTATACATTCATGCCTCATATTTTCCACAATCATACTTGGAATTGGCCTGGCATCTCTGAATTTAACTTGAGTTTCTCCCAAGACATTAATCGGTGAACCATTTACGGCTAACAAAGTCTTAGCCTTCTTTAATGGACGAGCATTTAAGATGCTCTTCCATATATCCTTCCTGACAAGGGAAGTGCTAGCACCGGTATCCACTAAAGCATCTAGGTACTCACCGTTGTCCTTTCAACCATTGGTTTCTACAAAGAAATAACAAATTGTAGTCAAGAGCTAAATCGCTCAGTAATACACTAAGTACAAAACGTTGTACAATCTAACAAGTACTAAACTATTCTCTAACTCGAACTTATTCTATTCTAACAACTAGCCTGTTAAGCGTAAAGCTATGGCTCGTAAGGAGTACCTTACGGAATCATAGATGGTGACGGATTCCTTTATCTCAGTTAATTTTCGCCTTATATACGCTTAGATTCAGATCTCTTGCCAAGTTCTATAGTAATTATAATAACTATATTCCTCCTGAATCTATTCTTAACTATTCCTACAACTCTTCTATATATTCCATAAGCACACTTTGACTGGCTGAACAATCGGTCCACCAATCAATCTCTGCTTATTTCTTCCTAGAAGTTCTGACCTGATAACTGATTGGTCCTCTCAGCCAATCAGTGATTCCTCCATCCTTTGCCTGGCGCACAAATCTATTCTTCATTATTCTTTAGTGCAGAGTCTGATCGATCCCGATTGGTTATGACGTCATTCTAACCAATCATACTCTGCCTAATCCTTCCATAGAGACTGCGCCTCACATAAACAAAGCGGTGGGGACCGGTTCTGGTTTGATGTGATCTGTCAGCTAACTAACAACATTACGGAATGTGTTGTTGTTGCATGCCACCGAATGAGTGACATATAGTTGATATACAAATTTCGATTATGTTATTCATTCCTAAAGGACGCTACAATGTCCATGTCCTGTCCATTGCCTATTGATGGAGAAGTCTCGAGAATGCTAGGGTGAAAGGCACATGTGCTGGAGGATATCATTACCAGGTGGTGCTGCTCTAGCCCAGTGTGAGAAACTAGATTGCTTAGGTCATCAACTAAGTCCGTTTGTCACGCTCAGTTTCACTCATCCCAACACTGATTATTATACATTGATTATTTCCTAAACCACGATTACCAACAACTGCTGAATATTATAAAAGTGAATGCCGACTGAACAGCAACAACTTTTATCTAAACTATTTTCAAATACATATCAACTCAGAACCATAGAATCTTTTCCAATCAATTCGTCCATTTCAAATATTACACTAATTTCATCTGCTGGTTTCATAACGTTATAACTAACAACCTATTCATTTAACGTTAGTACGTTCCTACTACATACAAAGAGATGACCCGGCCTGCTCGACTTTCCACCATCCCAATGATTGACATGTTCACATAACAACAGGTGGTCGACACAGCCAGAGTATACTTCGTCATCCGTGCGTCGAATTGTATGTCAGTACGTTACCAAAATAATGATGCATATCTATGGCATCCATCTTATGCTCACCTGGACTTTTATCTCACCTAGTATTTTCAAAACATAATTTCTTTTGGGACTTAAGTGAATTATAAGACATCCTGCGGGGTCATGACTTCCCACAAGACAATCCCATATTTGCAACATGAACAATTTATGTACCACCATTGAAGCACTACAAAGCACAAAAAGCAACATTCTCGTTGGGAGGTGATTTTAATTTAGCAGAAATCTATTGGGAAACCCTACCAATAGAAGGCAACCAAGACAAGCTAAGTATCAATAAGCACAACCTAAACATGTTCACAACTACAGGGCTGGAGTAAGCTATCGCCGTTCCTACCCGAAACAATGCTATACTAGACCTATTCCTAACAAGCAAACCATCACTGATAACCAAGAACTACCCTGGCCCAGGCCTTTGCGACCACGGCATCGTCCGCATCGAATCTGGCGTGACAGCCACGTGTAATCGGCAGTGAGAAGAACAATGCAATTATGGAAAAAGTCTGACTTATCACTGGTAAGGTAGTCAGCATACGCTCTTAGTAAATCATTCCTATCAGAATTTGGCATTGACAGAGGCATAGAATATATGTGGAAATTTATCGCCAGTGGCCTGAACAATATTCTGGACAACATTATACCAAGCAAAATGGCATCAACTCGTTACACACAGCCATGGTGTTACACAGATATCAAGCAAGTATCCCGTAGGAAAAGAATGTGCTATAATAAAGCCAAACAAACCAATGACCCACATGACTGTGATCGTCTAAGCAGCCTGAAAAAGAAAATGCAAAGCGTGCACCATGCTGCATACAAAGAATATATGCCCAACATCATAAGTCCGGATCTACACCAAAATCCAAAACGATGCTGGAGCTTCAGTTTAAGCAGGTGGTGCGAAAACTTTGGGGTAGCACCTGTGAAGAATGAACATGGCACACTCCTAAGTGATGACATCTCACAAGCAAACATTCTCAATGACCAATTTGCTTCAGTCTTCAGTTACTATGACCACACACGTCCCCTTCCTGATAAGGGGCCTAGCCTGCATCCAGACATACCAGCTATTACCATAGGACATGCATATGTACAAAGCCTCCTAGAGACCGCAAACCACATAAGGAATCGGGTCCAGAAACCTCTCCCCTGCGCTTACTAAAGGAGACAGCCTGCGAAATCACGTCAATGCTAAGCATGTGAGAATGAGGGGGTTTGCTTTACTCTTGTCTATTAAGATATGATTAAGTTGGATTTAGAAAAAAAGGAGCTTCAGCTCTGGCCCCTTGACAGACTCCAGGACCCAGGGTAGTTGACCCCCTGACCGCCCCCCCCCCCCCGCCCCATCTCATCACCGCCGATTACTTCACATGTTTACATCACGTTCGACAGTTCTGGAAGCATATGCATGATGTCAACCTGCTATATGGTCTCATAACCTTGCTGACCGGAAGTTTGCTGATACTTTTTCTAACTTAAAATTGCTGAAAACGATACTGTCTACGTCTGTAGATCACTGGCAAACATATAGAAAGAGGAGACTATATCATAATTAGAGAGTTCCGACTATCACATTGCGCCCCTCAGCGCTACCTATCATCACCAGTCCAGTAGTAATCCGCAATCAGACTTGTACATACAGCCAATTAAGAGAGCTAATGTGAGAAAGAACTATTTTTCCAGATGTTATGTGTAAATCAACGATGTTCTTCTATGCATTAGCAGCATAAAGCATAGCACAATCTGGTGATGTAGGACTAAACACAGGTCCTCGCCCTCCGAAGTACCCATGACAGATCTGCAACAGAGCGGTTAAATGGTCCCAGCGAGCACTAGCCTGTGAGGACTGCCAATTGTGGTATCATTCCCAGTGTATGGATATGAACTCTGCTTTATATGAATCATTAGCACACACTGACATGGCTATGGTACTGTATGAACTGTTGAATGCCACAATTCTCATTCAGTCTGATTCAGCTTTGATAGGTTTTAAGCAGTTCAGCTGACTCTGAGTCATTTAGCAGAGATAATGGAAGCCCCACATTCATGTTGTCACTGCAAAATCCAACACGCCACAAGCAGACTATAAACAGAGCAAAGAAAGTGTTTGACGGCCCAACTAGTTAACATTCAGAGTATCAACAATAACTTACAGTGTCGAATTCACCCTGTCTCAGCCAGATATTATTTATGGCACAGACACGTCGTTAAAAGCTAACACCACCAACAGTGAAATATTACCACCTCAGCATAATTATAGGTAAGAATCAAGTGCTAATTGTAGGATCTATATACAGACCTCCATCCTCAGATAAAACACACATTGAAGATTTGGGATTTCTCTCCAGAGGTCAACGTCGATGACTGGAAACTTCTTCTTCTTCTTCTCACTCAGTAACGATCTAATGATAATCCCGCCTCGCTACCTGTAGCTGGATAGCATTGCTGCGGCAACGGCTATTGGTAACGGAGAAGGATGATGGCAGTCGGCCCGCCTTGTCTGACTGATGGTAAGGTGGCAATATTTATCTTAAATGACTGCTGGGACTATCTGACTAATTCTAAGGTTCCAAGTAAGGACTGAGTGTTTCTCTCAGCTCGGGTAGATTCTCCTATTCAACTTGACAAAGGCGAGTCTTACATAAACGTAAGATTAAACTTTTATTTACAAAGAAATAAGTGCTGCACTTTAGTATTCTTAACCTCGCCCACAAACAGACTCTTAAGAGGTGTGTGGTCGGTATACACTATAAACTGCATGCCAAATAGATACGGTCGTAGCTTCTTCAATGCATAGATCACAGCGTAAGCTTCCTTTTCTATCACGGGCCAATTTAGATGACTATCCTTAAGGGTTGAACTGACATACTGAATAACGTGTTCAATACTGTTATTATCAACTTGCACCAAAATGGCTCCTATCGCATAACTCGATGCGTCAGTGTACAGTTCATACGGTTTATTCAGATTCGGATAAGTGAGTACGGTCTCACTACACAGCAAGTTCTTTAATTTCTCAAACGCTTGCTGTTCATGCTTTCCCCATTAAAATCTCTTATACTTCTTCGTTAACTCGATCAAAGGCTTGGCAATTTCGGCATAGCCTTTCACACAAGATCGATAATAGCCAGTAGCTCCGAGAAAACTACGAACTTCACCCACATCACGGGGTGGTGACATTTCTCGTATAACCTTGACCTTCTGACTCTGAGGAGCTACTCCTTGGGCTGAAATGTGATAGCCTAATAAGTCAACAGACTTACTCGCAAAGTTACATTTCTTTTTCTTCAATTGCAAATTATATTCCTGAATCTTAGCCATGACCTGACGTAAATGACGTGCATGTTCAGTTGGATTTCGTGAATATACGACTATATCGTCGACAAAAACATGTACATATTTTCCTACAAAATCACGGAAAATATCATTCATTGCCCTCTGAAATACGGCACCTGAGTTGCAAAAAACAAACGGCATCCGAAACCATTCAAAAAGACCTTCTGTGCAGACAAACGCTGTCTTCTCGATGTCTTGGCTAGCCATGGGTATCTGCCAATAGTCAGACTTCAAGTCCATCGTAGAAAATAGTGCTGCGCCCCTCATCGAATCAAAAATATCTGAGATATTAGGTAGAGGGTAACTATCTTTATAACAAACTGAATTTAACTTCCTAAAATCTACACAGAAATGCGTATCGCCATCCTTCTTGGGTACCGAGGTGATGGGTGACGCCCACAGTGATGACGATGGTCTTATGACGCCAGCTGGTAACATTTCTTTAACCTGATTCTTAACCAAGTAAGCTTTAGCTAACGGTATTCAGTACACCTTCGGTCGTATTGGAGGGTGGTCTCCTGTCGGAATTGTACATTTAACCTGTGGCATGCGTCCTACTGTATTTGGACAAGCCGTATCGAAAGTATTGGCACAGTCGCTCAGTACTTTGTCAATAACTGCATATCCGGTCGTTTCCTTACAACTGGCATATACATAATCATTTTGAGTCCTGAAGGGTATCCTGAATGGATACTTTTTACCAAACCATATTACTTCTTTGGTCTCACAGTCAATCTTTGCATTGAAACCAGAAACAAAGCATCCACACCGATTGTACATTCATGCCTCATATATGCCACAATCATACTTGGAATTGGCCTGGCATCTCTGAATTTAACTTGAGTTTCTCCCAAGACATTAATCGGTGAACCATTTACGCTAACAAAGTCTTAGCCTTCTTTAATGGACGAGCATTTAAGATGCTCTTCCATATATCCTTCCTGACAAGGGAAGTGCTAGCACCAGTATCCACTAAAGCATCTAGGTACTCACCGTTGTCCTTTCAACCATTGGTTTCTACAAAGAAATAACAAATTGTAGTCAAGAGATAAATCGCTCAGTAATACACTAAGTACAAAACGTTGCACAATCTAACAAGTACTAAACTATTCTCTAACTCGAACTTATTCTATTCTAACAATTAGCCTGTTAAGCGTAAAGCTATGGCTCGTAAGGAGTACCTTACAGAATCACAGATGGTGACGGATTCCTTTATCTCAGTTAATTTTCACCTTATATACGCTTAGATTCAGATCTCTTGCCAAGTTCTATAGTAATTATAATAACTATATTCCTCCTGAATCTATTCTTAACTATTCCTACAACTCTTCTATATATTCCATAAGCACACTTTGACTGGCTGAACAATCAGTCCACCAATCAATCTCTGCTTATTTCTTCCTAGAAGTTCTGACCTGATAACTGATTGGTCCTCTCAGCCAATCAGTGATTCCTCCATCCTTTGCCTGGCACACAAATCTATTCTTCATTATTCGTTAGTGCAGAGTCTGATCGATCCCGATTGGTTATGACGTCATTCTAACCAATCATACTCTGCCTAATCCTTCCATAGAGACTGCGCCTCACATAAACAAAGCGGTGGGGACCGGTTCTGGTTTGATGTGATCTGTCAGCTAACTAACAACATTACAGAATGTGTTGTTGTTGCATACCATCAAATGATTGACATATAGTTGATATACAAATTTCGATTATGTTATTCATTCCTAAAGGACGCTACAATGTCCATGTCCTGTCCATTGCCTATTGATGGAGAAGTCTCGAGAATGCTAGGGTGAAAGGCACATGTGCTGGAGGATATCATTACCAGGTGGTGCTGCTCATGCCCAGTGTGAGAAACTAGATTGCTTAGGTCATCAACTAAGTCCGTTTGTCACGTTCAGTTTCACTCATCCCAACACTGATTATTATACATTGATTACTTCCAAAACTACGATTACCAACAACTGCTGAATATTATAAAAGTGAATGCTGACTGAACAGCAACAACTTTTATCTAAACTATTTTCAAATACATATCAACTCAGAACCATAGAATCTTTTCCAATCAATTCGTCCATTTCAAATATTACACTAATTTCATCTGCTGGTTTCATATCGTTATAACTAGCAACCTATTCATTTAACGTTAGTACGTTCCTACTACATATAAAGAGATGACCCGGCCTGCTCGACTTTCCACCATCCCAATGATTGACATGTTCACATAACAACAGGTGGTCGACACAGCCAGAGTATACTTCGTCATCCTTGCGTCGAATTGTATGTCAGTACGTTACCAAAATAATGATGCATATCTATGGCATCCATCTTATGCTCACCTGGACTTTTGTCTCACCTAGTATTTTCAAAACATAATTTCTTTTGGGACTTAAGTGAATTATAAGACATCCTGCGGGGTCATGACTTCCCACAAGACAATCCCATATTTGCAACATGAACAATTTATGTACCACCATTGAAGCACTACAAAGCACAAAAAGCAACATTCTCGTTGGGAGGTGATTTTAATTTAGCAGACATCTATTGGGAAACCCTATCAATAGAAGGCAACCAAGACAAGCTAAGTATCAATAAGCACAACCTAAACATGTTCACAACTACAGGGCTGGAGTAAGCTATCGCCGTTCCTACCCGAAACAATGCTATACTAGACCTATTGCTAACAAGCAAACCATCACTGATAACCAAGAACTACCCTGGCCCAGGCCTTTGCGACCACGGCATCGTCCGCATCGAATCTGGCGTGACAGCCATGTGTAATCGACAGTGAGAAGAACAATGCAATTATGGAAAAAGTCTGACTTATCACTGGTAAGGTAGTCAGCATACGCTCTTAGTAAATCATTCCTATCAGAATTTGGCATTGACAGGGGCATAGAATATATGTGGAAATTTATCGCCAGTGGCCTGAACAATATTCTGGACAACAATATACCAAGCAAAATGGCATCAACTCGTTACACACAGCCATGGTGTTACACAGATATCAAGCGAGTATCCCGTAGGAAAAGAATGTGCTATAATAAAGCCGAACAAACCAATAACCCACATGACTCTGATCGTCTAAGCAGCCTGAAAAAGAAAAGGCAAAGCGTGCACCATGCTGCATACAAAGAATATATGACCAACATCATAAGTCCGGATCTACACCAAAATCCAAAACGATGCTGGAGCTTCAGTTTAAGCAGGTGGTGCGAAAACTTTGGGGTAGCACCTCTGAAGAATGAACATGGCACACTCCTAAGTGATGACATCTCACAAGCAAACATTCTCAATGACCAATTTGCTTCAGTCTTCACTTACTATGACCACTCACATCCCCTTCCTGATAAGGGGCCTAGCCTGCATCCAGACATACCAGCTATTACCATAGGACATGCATATGTTACAAAGCCTCCTAGAGAACGCAAACCACATAAGGAATCGGGTCCAGAAACCTCTCCCCTGCGCTTACTAAAGGAGACAGCCTGCGAAGTCACGTCAATGCTAAGCATGTGAGAATGAGGGGGTTTGCTTTACTCTTGTCTATTTAGATATGATTAAGTTGGATTTAGAAAAAAAGGAGCTTCAGCTCTGGCCCCTTGACAGACTCCAGGACCCAGGGTAGTTGACCCCCTGACCGCCCCCCCCCCAACCCACAGCCCCATCTCGTCACCGCCGATTACTTCACATGTTTCCATCACGTTCGACAGTTCTGGAAGCATATGCATGATGTCAACCTGCTAGATGGTCTCATAACCTTGCTGACGGGAAGTTTGCTGATACTTTTTCTAACTTAAAATTGCTGAAAACGATACTGTCTACCTCTGTAGATCACTGGCAAGTAGAAAGAGGAGACTACATCATAATTAGAGAGATCCGACTATCATATTGGGCCCCTCAGCGCTACCTATCATCACCAGTCCAGTAGTAATCTGCAATAAGACTTGTACATACAGCCAATTAAGATAGCTAATGTGAGAAAGAACTATTTTTGCAGATGTAATGTGTAAATCAACGATTGTTCTTCTATGCATTAGCAGCATCAGCATAGCACAATCTGGTGATGTAGGACTAACGACAGGTCCTCGCCCTCCGATGTACCCATGCCAGATCTGCAACAGAGCGGTTAAATGGTCCCAGCGAGCACTAGCCTGTGAGGACTGCCAATTGTGGTATCATTCCCAGTGTATGGATATGAACTCTGCTTTATATGAATCATTAGCACACACTGACATGGCATGGCACTGTATGAACTGTGGAATGCCACAATTCTCATTCAGTCTGAATCAGCATTGAGAGCAGAGGTTTTAAGCAGTTCAGCTGACTCTGAGTCATTTAACAGAGATAATGGAAGCCCCACATTCATGTTGTCACTGCAAAATCCAACACGCCACATGCAGACTATAAACAGAGCAAAGAAAGTGTTTGACGGCTCAACTAGTTAACATTCAGAGTATCAACAATAACTTACAGTGTCGAATTCACCCTGTCTCAGTCAGATATTATTCATGGCACAGACACGTCGTTAAAAGCTAACACCACCAACAGTGAAATATTACCACCTCAGCAAAATTCTATATATTGCAATGATCATATTATTGACCATATTGTCTTCTCTAACCAGCCAAATCTAAAATCTTCACTGAGATCATAATAGGTAAGAATCAAGTGCTAATTGTAGGATCTATATACAGACCTTCAACCTCAGATGAAACACACATTGAAGATTTGGGATTTCTCTCCAGAGGTCAACGTCGATGACTGGAAACTTCTTCTTCTTCTTCTCACTCAGTAATGATCTAATGATAATCCCACCTCGCCACCTGTAGCTGGATAGCATTGCTGCGGCAATGGCTATCGGTAACGGAGAAGGATGACGGCAGTCAGCTCACCTTGTCTGACTGATGGTAAGGTGTGAGTGTTTCTCTCAGCTTGGGTAGATTCTCCTATTCAACTTGACAAATGCGAGTGTTGCATAAACGTAAGATTAAGCTTTTATTTACAAAGAAATAAGTGCTGCACTTTAGTATTCTTGACCTCGCCCACAAACAGACTCTTAAGAGGTGTGTTGTTGGTATACACTATAAACTGCGCACCAAATCGATAAGGTCATAGCTTCTTCAATGCATAGATCACAGCGCAAGCTTCCTATTCTATCACGGGCCAATTTAGATGACTATCCTTAAGGGTTGAGCTGACATACTGAATAACGCGTTCAATACTGTTATTATCAACTTGCACCAAAATTGCTCCTATCGCATAACTCGATGCGTCAGTGTACAGTTCATACGGTGTATTCAGATTCGGATAAGTTAGTACGGTCTCACTACATGGCAAGTTCTTTAATTTCTCAAACGCTTGCTGTTCATGCTTTCCCCATTCAAATCTCTTATACTACTTCGTTAACTCGATCAAAGGCTTGGCAATTTCGGCATAGCCTTTCACGCAAGATCGATAATAGCCAGTAGCTCCGAGAAAACTACGAACTTCACCCACATCACGGGGTGGTGACATTTCTCGTATAACCTTGACCTTCTGACTCTGAGGAGCTACTCCTTGGGCTGAAATGTGATAGCCTAACAAGTCAACAGACTTACTCGCAAAGTCACATTTCTTTTTCTTCAATTGCAAATTATTTTCCTGAATCTTAGCCATGACCTGAGGTAAATGACGTGCATGTTCAGTTGGATTTCGTGAATATACGACTATATCGTCGACAAAAACATGCACATATTTTCCTACAAAATCACGGAAAATATCATTCATTGCACTCTGAAATACGGCACCTGAGTTGCAAAATACAAACGGCATCCGAAACCATTCAAAAAGACCTTCTGTGCAGACAAACGCTGTCTTCTCGATGTCTTGGCTAGCCATGGGTATCTGCCAATAGCCAGACTTCAAGTCCATCATAGAAAATAGTGCTGCGCCCCCCATCGAATCAAATATATCTGAGATATTAGGTAGAGGGTAACTATCTTTATGACAAACTGAATTTAACTACCTAAAATCTACACAGAAACGCGTATCACCATCCTTCTTGGGTACCGAGGTGATGGGTGACGCCCACAGTGATGCTGATGGTCTTATGATGCCAGCTGATAACAATTCTTTAACCTGATTCGTAACCAAGTAAGCTTTAGCTAACAGTATTCAGTACACTTTCTGTCATATTGGAGGTTGGTCTCCTGTCGGAATTGTACATTTAACCTGGGGCATGCGTCCGAATGTATTTGGACAAGCCGTATCGAAAGTATTGGCACAGTCGCTCAGTACTTTGTCAATAACTGCATACCCCGTTGTTTCCTTACAACTGGCATATACATAATCATTTTGACTCCTGAAGGGTATCCTAAACGGATACTTTTTACCAAACTATATTACTTCTTTGGTCTCATAGTCAATCTTTGCATTGAACCCAGAAACAAAGCATCCACACCGATTAGACATTCATGCCTCATATTTTCCACAATCATACTTGGAATTGGCCTGGCATCTCTGAATTTAACTTGAGTTTCTCCCAAGACGTTAAACGGTGAACCATTTATGGCTAACAAAGTCTTAGCCTTCTTTAATGGACGAGCATTTAAGATGCTCTTCCATATATCCTTCCTGACAAGGGAAGTGCTAGCACCAGTATCCACTAAAGCATCTAGGTACTCACCGTTGTCCTTTCAAACATTGGTTTCTACAAAGAAATAACAAATTGTAGTCAAGAGCTAAATCGCTCAGTAATACACTAAGTACAAAACGTTGCACAATCTAACAAGTACTAAACTATTCTCTAACTCGAACTTATTCTATTCTAACAATTAGCCTGTTAAGCGTAAAGCTATGGCTCGTAAGGAGTACCTTACAGAATCACAGATGGTGACGGATTCCTTTATCTCAGTTAATTTTCGCCTTATATACGCTTAGATTCAGATCTCTTGCCAAGTTCTATAGTAATTATAATAACTATATTCCTCCTGAATCTATTCTTAACTATTCCTACAACTCTTCTATATATTCCATAAGCACACTTTGACTGGCTGAACAATCAGTCCACCAATCAATCTCTGCTTATTTCTTCCTAGAAGTTCTGACCTGATAACTGATTGGTCCTCTCAGCCAATCCGTGATTCCTCCATCCTTCGCCTGGCACACAAATCTATTCTTCATTATTCGTTAGTGCAGAGTCTGCTCGATCGCGATTGGTTATGACGTCATTCTAACCTATCATACTCTGCCTAATCCTTCCATTGAGTCTGCGCCTCACATAAACAAAGCGGTGGGGACCGGTTCTGGTTTGATGTGATCTGTCAGCTAACTAACAACATTACGGAATGTGTTGTTGTTGCATGCCATCGAATGAGTGACATATAGTTGATATACAAATTTCGATTATGTTATTCATTCCTAAAGGACGCTACAATGTCCATGTCCTGTCCATTGCCTATAGATGGAGAAGTCTCGAGAATGCTAGGGTGAAAGGCACATGTGCTGGAGGATATCATTACCAGGTGGTGCTGCTCTAGCCCAGTGTGAGAAACTAGATTGCTTTGGTCATCAACTAAGTCTGTTTGTCACGTTCAGTTTCACTCATCCCAACACTGATTATTATACATTGATTATTTCCAAAACTATGATTACCAACAACTGCTGAATATTATAAAAGTGAATGCCGACTGAACAGCAACAACTTTTATCTAAACTATTTTCAAATACATATCAACTCAGAACTATAGAATCTTTTCCAATCAATTCGTCCATTTCAAATATTACACTAATTTCATCTGCTGGTTTCATAACGTTATAACTAGCATCCTATTCATTTAACATTAGTACGTTCATACTACATACAAAGAGATGACCCGGCCTGCTCGACTTTCCACCGTCCCAATGATTGACATGTTCACATAACAACAGGTGGTCGACACAGCCATAGTATACTTCGTCATCCGTGCGTCGAATTGTATGTCAGTACGTTACCAAAATAATGATGCATATCTATGGCATCCATCTTATGCTCACCTGGACTTTTATCTCACCTAGTATTTTCAAAACATAATTTCTTTTGGGACCTAAGTGAATTGTAAGACATCCTGCGGGGTTATGACTTCCCACAAGACAATCCTATATTTGCAACATGAACAATTTATGTACCACCATTGAATCACTACAAAGCACAAAAAGCAACATTCTCGTTGGGAGATGATTTTAATTTAGCAGACATCTATTGGGAAACCCTATCAATAGAAGGCAACCAAGACAAGCTAAGTATCAATAAGCACAACCTAAACATGTTCACAACTACAGGGCTGGAGTAAGCTATCGCCGTTCCTACCCGAAACAATGCTATACTAGACCTATTCCTAACAAGCAAACCATCACTGATAACCAAGAACTACCCTGGCCCAGGCCTTTGCGACCACGGCATCGTCCGCATCGAATCTGGCGTGACAGCCACGTGTAATAGACAGTGAGAAGAACAATGCAATTATGGAAAAAGTCTGACTTATCACTGGTAAGGTAGTCAGCATACGCTCTTAGTAAATCATTCCTATCAGAATTTGGCATTGACAGCGGCATAGAATATATGTGGAAATGTATCGCCAGTGGCCTGAACAATATTCTGCACAACATTATACCAAGCAAAATGGCATCAACTCGTTACACACAGCCATGGTGTTACACAGGTATCAAGCGAGTATCTCGTAGGAAATAATGTGCTATAATAAAGCCAAACAAACCAATGACCCACATGACTGTGATCGTCTACGCAGCCTGAAAAAGAAAATGCAAAGCGTGCACCATGCTGCATACAAAGAATATATGACCAACATCATAAGTCCGGATCTACACCAAAATCCAAAACGATGCTGGAGCTTCCGTTTAAGCAGGTGGTGTGAAAAGTTTGGGGTAGCACCTCTGAAGAATGAGCATGGCACACTCCTAAGTGATGACATCTCACAAGCAAACATTCTCAATGACCAATTTGCTTCGTCTTCAGTTACTATGACCACTCACGTCCCCTTCCTGATAAGGGGCCTAGCCTGCATCCAGACATACCAGCTATTACCATAGGACATGCATATGTTACAAAGCCTCCTAGAGACCTCAAACCACATAAGGAATCGGGTCCAGAAACCTCTCCCTTGCGCTTACTAAAGGAGACAGCCTGCGAAATCACGTCAATGCTAAGCATGTGAGAATGAGGGGGTTTGCTTTACTCTTGTCTATTAAGATATGATTAAGTTGGATTTAGAAAAAAAGGAGCTTCAGCTCTGGCCCCTTGACAGACTCCAGGACCCAGGGTAGTTGACCCCCTGACCGCCCCGCCCCATCTCGTCACCGCCGATTACTTCACATGTTTACATCACGTTCGACAGTTCTGGAAGCATATGCATGATGTCAACCTGCTATATGGTCTCATAACCTTGCTGACGGGAAGTTTGCTGATACTTTTTCTAACTTAAAATTGCTGAAAACGATACTGTCTACGTCTGTAGATCACTGGCAAACATATAGAAAGAGGAGACTACATCATAATTAGAGAGTTCCGACTATCACATTGCGCCCCGCCGCGCTACCTATCATCACCAGTCCAGTACTAATCTGCAATCAGACTTGTACATACAGCCAATTAAGATAGCTAATGTGAGAAAGAACTATTTTTGGCAGATGTAATGTGTAAATCAACGATTGTTCTTCTATGCATTAGCAGCATCAGCATAGCACAATCTGGTGATGTAGGACTAACCACAGGCCCTCCGAAGTACCCATGCCAGATCTGCAACAGAGTGGTTAAATGGTCCCAGCGAGCACTAGCCTGTGAGGACTGCCAATTGTGGTATCATTCCCAGTGTATGGATATGAACTCTGCTTTATATGAATCATTAGCACACACTGACATGGCATGGCACTGTATGAACTGTGGAATGCCACAATTCTCATTCAGTCTGATTCAGCTTTGAGAGCAGAGGTTTTAAGCAGTTCAGCTGCCTCTGAGTCATTTAACAGAGATAATGGAAGCCCCACATTCATGTTGTCACTGCAAATTCCAAAACGCCACATGCAGACTATAAACAGAGCAAAGAAAGTGTTTGACGGCTCAACTAGTTAACATTCAGAGTATCAACAATAACTTACAGTGTCGAATTCACCCTGTCTCAGCCAGATATTATGTATGGCACAGACACGTCGTTAAAAGCTAACACCACCAACAGTGAAATATTACCACCTCAGCAAAATTCTAATTATTGGAATGATCATATTATTGACCATATTGTCTTCTCTAACCAGACAAATCTAAAATCTTCACTGAGATCATAATAGGTAAGAATCAAGTGCTAATTGTAGGATCTATATACAGACCTCCATCCTCAGATGAAACACACATTGAAGATTTGGGATTTCTCTCCAGAGGTCAACGTCGATGACTGGAAACTTCTTCTTCTTCTTCTCACTCAGTAACGATCTAATGATCATCCTGCCTCGCTACCTGTAGCTGGATAGCATTGCTGCGGCAACGGCTATCGGTAACGGAGAAGGATGACGGCAGTCGGCTCGCCTTGTCTGACTGATTGTTAGGTGTGAGTGTTTCTCTCAGCTCAGGTAGATTCTCGTATTCAACTTGACAAATGCGAGTCTTACATAAACGTAAGATTAAACTTTTATTTACAAAGAAATAAGTGCTGCACTTTAGTATTCTTAACGTCGCCCACAAACAGACTCTTAAGAGGTGTGTGGTCGGTATACAGTATAAACTGTGCACCAAATAGATAAGGTCGTAGCTTCTTCAATGCATAGATCACAGTGTAAGGTTCCTTTTCTATCACGAGCCAATTTAGATGACTATCCTTAAGGGTTGAACTGACATACTGAATAACGAGTTCAATACTGTTATTATCAACTTGCACCAAAATTGCTCCTATCGCATAACTCGATGCGTCAGTGTACAGTTCATACGGTTTATTCAGATTCGGATAAGTGAGTATGGTCTCACTACACAGCAAGTTCTTTAATTTCTCAAACGCTTGCTGTTCATGCTTTCCCCATTCAAATCTCTTATACTTCTTCGTTAACTCGATCAAAAGCTTGGCAATTTCGGCATAGCCTTTCATGCAAGATCGATAATAACCAGTAGCTCCGAGAAAACTACGAACTTCACCCACATCACAGGGTGGTGACATTTCTCGTATAACCTTGATCTTCTGACTCTGAGGAGCTACTCATTGGGCTGAAATGTGATAGCCTAACAAGTAAACAGACTTACTCGCAAAGTCACATTTCTTTTTCTTCTATTGCAATTTATATTCCTGAATCTTAGCCATGACCTGACGTAAATGACGTGCATGTTCAGTTGGATTTCGTGAATATACGACTATATCGTCGACAAAAACATGCACATATTTTCCTACAAAATCACGGAAAATATCATTCATTGCCCTCTGAAATACGGCATCTGAGTTGCAAAAAACAAACAGCATCCGAAACCATTCAAAAAGACCTTCTGTGCAGACAAAGGCTGTCTTCTCGATGTCTTGGCTAGCCATGGGTATCTGCCAATAGCCAGACTTCAAGTCCATCGTAGAAAATCGTGCTGCGCCCCTCATCGAATCAAAAATATCTGAGATATTAGGTAGAGGGTAACTATCTTTATGACAAAATGAATTTAACTTCCTAAAATCTACACAGTAACGCGTATCACCATCCTTCTTGGGTACCAAGGTGATGGGTGACGGCCAAAGTGATGACGATGGTCTTATGATGCCAGCCGATAACATTTCTTTGACCTGATTTGTAACCAAGTAAGCTTTAGCTAACAGTATTCAGTACACCTTCTGTCGTATTGGAGGGTGGTCTCCTGTCGGAATTGTACATTTAACTTCGGGCATGCGTCGTAATGTATTTGGACAAGCCGTATCGAAAGTATTGGCACAGTCGCTCAGTACTTTGTCAATAACTGCATATCCCGTTGTTTCCTTACAACTGGCATATACATAATCATTTTGACTCCTGAAGGGTATCCTAAATGGATACTTTTTACCAAACCATATTACTTCTTCGATCTCATAGTCAATCTTTGCATTGAAACCAGAAACAAAGCATCCACACCGATTAGACATTCATGCCTCATATGTTCCACAATCATACTTGGAATTGGCCTGGCATCTCTGAATTTAACTTGAGTTTCTCCCAAGACAATACTCGGTGAACCATTTACGGCTAACAAAGTCTTAGCCTTCTTTAATAGACGAGCATTTAAGATGCTCTTCCATATATCCTTCCTTACAAGGGAAGTGCTAGCACCAGTATCCACTAAAGCATCTAGGTACTCACCCTTGTCCTTTCAAACATTGGGTCCTACAAAGAAATAACAAATTGTAGTCAAGAGCAAAATCGCTCAGTAATACACTAAGTGCAAAACGGTGTACAATCTAACAAGTACTAAACTATTCTCTAACTCTAACTTATTCTATTCTAACAATTAGCCTGTTAAGCGTAAAGCTATGGCTCGTAAGGAGTACCTTACGGAATCACAGATGGTGACGGACTCCTTTATCTCAGTTAATTTTCGCCTTATATACGCTTAGATTCAGATCTCTTGCCAAGTTCTATAGTAATTTTAATAACTATATTCCTCCTGAATCTATTCTTAACTATTCCCACAACTCTTCTATATATTCCATAAGCACACTTTGACTGGCTGAATAATCAGTCCACCAATCAATCTCTGCTTATTTCTTCCCAGAAGTTCTGTCCTGATAACTGATTGATCCTCTCAGCCAATCAGTGATTCCTCCATCCTTTGCCTGGCGCACAAATCTATTCTTCATTATTCTTTAGTGCAGAGTCTGATCGATCCCGATTGGTTATGACGTCATTCTAACCAATCATACTCTACCTAATCCTTCGATAGAGACTGCGCCTCACATAAACAAAGCGGTGGGGACCGGTTCTGGTTTGATGTGATCTGTCAGCTAACTAACAACATTACGGTATGTGTTGTTGTTGCATACCATCAAATGATTGGCATATAGTTGATATACAAATGTCGATTATGTTATTCATTGCTAAAGGACGCTACAATGTCCATGTCCTGTCCATTGCCTATTGATGGAGAAGTCTCGAGAATGCTAGGGTGAAAGGCACCTGTGCTGGAGGATATCATTACCAGGTGGTGCTGCTCTAGCCTAGTGTGAGAAACTAGATTGCTTACGTCATTAACCAAGTCTGTTTGTCACGTTCAGTTTCACTCATCCCAACACTGATTATTATACATTGATTATTTCCAAAACTACGATTACCAACAACTGCTGAATATTATAAAAGTGAATGCCGACTGAACAGCAACAACTTTTATCTAAACTATTTTTAAATACATATCAACTCAGAACCATAGAATCTTTTCCAATCAATTCGTCCATTTCAAAAATTACACTAATTTCATCTGCTGGTTTCATAACGTTATAACTAGCATCCTATTCATTTAACATTAGTACTTTCCTACTACATACAAAGAGATGACTCGGCCTGCTCGACTTTCCACCGTCTCAATGATTGACATGTTCACATAACAACAGGTGGTCGACACAGCCATAGTATACTTCGTCATCCGTGCGTCGAATTGTATGTCAGTACGTTACCAAAATAATGATGCATATCTATGGCATCCATCTTATGCTCACCTGGACTTTTATCTCACCTAGTATTTTCAAAACATAATTTCTTTTGGGACTTAAGTGAATTATAAGACATCCTGCGGGGTCATGACTTCCCACAAGACAATCCCATATTTGCAACATGAACAATTTATGTACCACCATTGAATCACTACAAAGCACAAAAAGCAACATTCTCGTAGGGAGGTGATTTTAATTTAGCAGACATCTATTGGGAAACCCTATCAATAGAAGGCAACCAAAACAAGCTAAGTATCAATAAGCACAACCTAAACATGTTCACAACTACAGGGCTGGAGTAAGCTATCGCCGTTCCTACCCGAAACAATGCTATACTAGACCTATTCCTAACAAGCAAACCATCACTGATAACCAAGAACTACCCTGGCCCAGGCCTTTGTGACCACGGCATCGTCCGCATCGAATCTGGCGTGACAGCCATGTGTAATCGACAGTGAGAAGAACAATGCAATTATGGAAAAAGTCTGACTTATCACTGGTAATGTAGTCAGCATACGCTCTTAGTAAATCATTCCTATCAGAATTTGGCATTGACAGCGGCATAGAATATATGTGGAAATTTATCGCCAGTGGCCTGAACAATATTCTGGACAACATTATACCAAGAAAAATGGCATCAACTCGTTACACACAGCCATGGTGTTACACAGATATCAAGCGAGTATCCCATAGGAAAAGAATGTGCTATAATAAAGCCAAACAAACCAATGACCCACATGACTGTGATCGTCTACGCAGCCTGAAAAAGAAAATGCAAAGCATGCACCATGCTGCATACAAAGAATATATGACCAACATCATAAGTCCGGATCTACACCCAAATCCAAAACAATGATGGGGCTTCAGTTTAAGCAGGTGGTGCGAAAACTTTGGGGTAGCACCTCTGAAGAATGAACATGGCACACTCCTAAGTGATGACATCTCACAAGCAAACATTCCCAATGACCAATTTGCTTCAGTCTTCAGTTACTATGACCACTCACGTCCCCTTCCTGATAAGGGGCCTAGCCTGCATCCAGACATACCAGCTATTACCATAGGACATGCATATGTTACAGCGCCTCCTAGAGACCTCAAACCACATACGGAATCGGGTCCAGAAACCTCTCCCCTGCGCTTACTAAAGGAGACAGCCTGCGAAATCACGTCAATGGTAAGCATGTGAGAATGACGGGGTTTACTTTACTCTTGTCTATTAAGATATGATTAAGTTGGATTTAGAAAAAAGGAGCTTCAGCTTTGGCCCCTTGACAGACTCCAGGACCCAGGGTAGTTGACCCCCTGACCGCCCCCCCCCCCGCCCCATCTCGTCACCGCCGATTACTTCACATGTTTACATCACGTTCGACAGTTCTGGAAGCATATGCATGATGTCAACCTGCTATATGGTCTCATAACCTTGCTGACGGGAAGTTGGCTGATACTTTTTCTAACTTAAAATTGCTGAAACCGATACTGTCTACCTCTCTAGATCACTGGCAAGCATATAGCAAGAGGAGACTACATCATAATTAGAGAGTTCCGACTATCACATTGTGCGCCTCAGCGCTACCTATCATCACCAGTCCAGTAGTAATCTGCAATCAGACTTGTACATACAGCCAATTAAGAGAGCTAATGTGAGAAAGAACTACTTTTCCAGATGTAATGTGTAAATCAACGATTGTTCTTCTATGCATTAGCGCATCAGCATAGCACAATCTGGTGATGTAGGACTAACCACAGGTCCTCACCCTCCGAAGTACTCATGCCAGATCTGCAACAGAGCGGTTAAATGGTCCCAGCGAGCACTAGGCTGTGAGGACTGCCAATTGTGGTATAATACCTAGTGTATGGATATGAACTCTGCTTTATATGAATCATTAGCACACACTGACATGGCATGGCACTGTACGAACTGTGGAATACCACAATTCTCATTCAGTCTGATTCATCTTTTAGAGCAGAGGTTTTAAGCAGTTCAGCTGACTCTGAGTCATTTAACAGAGATAATGGAAGCCCCACATTCATGTTGTCACTGCAAAATCCAACACGCCACATGCAGACTATAAACAGAGCAAAGAAAGTGTTTGACGGCTCAACTAGTTAACATTCAGAGTATCAACAATAACTTACAGTGTCGAATTCACCCTGTCTCAGTCAGATATTATTTATGGCACGGACACGTCGTTAAAAGCTAACACCACCAACAGCGAAATATTACCACCTCAGCAAAATTCTAATTATTGGAATGATCATATTATTGACCATATTGTGTTCTCTAACCAGCCAAATCTAAAATCTTCACTGAGATCATAATAGGTAAGAATCAAGTGCTAATTGTAGGATCTATATACAGACCTCCATCCTCAGATGAAACAAACATTGAAGATTTGGGATTTCTCTCCAGAGGTCAAAGTCGATGACAGGAAACTTCTTCTTCTTCTTCTCACTCAGTAACGATCTAATGATAATCCCACCTCGCTACCTGTAGCTGGATAGCATTGCTGCGGCAATGGCTATCGGTAACGGAGAATGATGACGGCAGTCGGCTCGCCTTGTCTGACTGATGGTAAGGTGTGAGTGTTTCTCTCAGCTTGGGTAGATTCTCCTATTCAACTTGACAAACGCGAGTGTTACATAAACGTAAGATTACACTTTTATTTACAAAGAAATCAGAGCTGCCCTTTAGTATTCTTAACCTCGCCCAAGAAACAGACTCTTAAGAGGTGTGTGGTCGGTATACACTATAAACTGCGCACCAAATAGATAAGGTCGTAGCTTCTTCAATGCAGATATCACAGCGTAAGCTTCCTTTTCTATCACGGGCCAATTTAGATGACTATCCTTAAGGGTTGAACTGACCTACAGAATAACGCATTCATTACTGTTATTATCAACTTGCACCAAAATTTCTCCTATCGCATAACTCGATGCGTCAGTGTACAGTTGATACGGTTTATTCAGATTCGGATAAGTGAGTTATGGTCTCCCTACATGGCAAGTTCTTTAATTTCTCAAATGCTTGCTGTTCATGCTTTCCCCAATCAAATCTCTTATACTACTTCGTTAACTCGATCAAAGGCTTGGCAATTTCGGCATAGCCTTACACGCAAGATCGATAATAGCCAGTAGCTCCGAGAAAACTACGAACTTCACCCACATCACGGGGTGGTGACATTTCTCGTATAACCTTGACCTTCTGACTCTGAGGAGCTACTCCTTGCACTGAAATGTGATAGCCTAACAAGTCAACAGACTTACTCGCAAAGTCACATTTCTTTTTCTTCAATTGCAAATTATATTCCTGAATCTTAGCCATGACCTGACGTAAATGACGTGCATGTTCGGTTGGATTTCGTGAATATACGACTATATCGTCGACAAAAACATGCACATATTTTCCTACAAAATCACGTAAAATTTCATTCATTGCCCTCTGAAATACGGCACCTGAGTTGCAAAAAACAAACGGCATCCGAAACCATTCAAAAAGTCCTTCTGTGCAGACAAACGCTGTCTTCTCGATGTCTTGGCTAGCCATGGGTATCTGGCAATATCCAGACTTCAAGTCCATCATAGAAAATAGTGCTGCGCCCCTCATCGAATCAAAAATATCTGAGATATTAGGTAGAGGGTAACTATCTTTATGACAAACTGAATTTAACTTCCTAAAATCTACACAGAAATGCGTATCACCATCCTTCTTGGGTACCGAGGTGGTGGGTGACGCCCACAGTGATGACGATGGTCTTATGATGCCAGCCGATAACATTTCTTTAACCTGATTCGTAACCAAGTAAGCTTTAGCTAACAGTATTCAGTACACCTTCTGTCGTATTGGAGGGTGGTCTCCTGTCGCAATTGTACATTTAACCTGGGGCATGCGTCCTAATGTATGTGGACAAGCCGTATCGAAAGTATTGGCACAGTCGCTCAGTACTTTGTCAATAACTGCATATCCCGTTGTTTCCTTACAACTGGCATATACATAATCATTTTGACTCCTGAAGGGTATCCTAACCGGATACTTTTTACCAAACCATATTACTTCTTTGGTCTCATAGTCAATCTTTGCATTGAAACCAGAAACAAAGCATCCACACCGATTAGACATTCATGCCTCATATTTTCCACAATCATACTTGGAATTGGCCTGGCATCTCTGAATTTAACTTGAGTTTCTCCCAAGACATTAATTGGTGAACCATTTACGGCTAACAAAGTCTTAGCCTTCTTTAATGGACGAGCATTTAAGATGCTCTTCCATATATCCTTCCTGACAAGGGAAGTGCTAGCACCAGTATCCACCAAAGTATCTAGGTACTCACCCCTGGCCTTTGAACCATTAGTTTCTACAAAGAAATAACAAATTGTAGTCAAGAGTAAAATCGCTCAGTAATACACTAAGTACAAAACGTTGTAGAATCTAACAAGTACTAAACTATTCTCTAACTCTAACTTATTCTATTCTAACAATTAGCCTGTTAAGCGTAAAGCTATGGCTCATAAGGAGTACCTTACGGAATCACAGATGGTGACGGATTCCTTTATCTCAGTTAACTTTCGCCTTATATACGCTTAGATTCAGATCTCTTGCCAAGTTCTATAGTAATTATAATAACTATATTCCTCCTGAATCTATTCTTAACTATTCCTACAACTCTTCTATATATTCCATAAGCACACTTTGACTGGCTGAACAATCAGTCCACCAATCAATCTCTGCTTATTTCTTCCTAGAAGTTCTGACCTGATAACTGATTGGTCCTCTCAGCCAATCAGTGATTCCTCCATCCTTTGCCTGGCGCACAAATCTATTCTTCATTATTCTTTAGTGCAGAGTCTGATCGATCCCGATTGGTTATGACGTCATTCTAACCAATCATACTCTGCCTAATCCTTCCATAGAGACTGCGCCTGACATAAACAAAGCGGTGGGGACCGGTTCTGGTTTGATGTGATCTGTCAGGTAACTAACAACATTACGGAATGTGTTGTTGTTGTATACCATCAAATGATTGACATATAGTTGATATACAAATTTTGATTATGTTATTCATTCCTAAAGGACGCTACAATGTCCATGTCCTGTCCATTGCCTATTGATGGAGAAGTCTCGAGAATGCTAGGGTGCAAGGCCCCTGTGCTGGAGGATATCATTACCAGGTGGTGCTGCTCTAGCCTAGTGTGAGAAACTAGATTGCTTACGTCATTAACTAAGTCCGTTTGTCACGTTCAGTTTCACTCATCCCAACACTGATTATTATACATTGATTATTTCCAAAACTACGATTACCAACAACTGCTGAATATTATAAAAGTGAATGCCGACTGAACGGCAACAACTTTTATCTAAACTATTTTCAAATACATATCAACTCAGAACCATAGAATCTTTTCCAATCAATTCGTCCATTTCAAATATTACACTAATTTCATCTGCTGGTTTCATAACGTCATAACTAGCATCCTATTCATTTAACATTAGTACGTTCCTACTAAATACAAAGAGATGACCCGGCCTGCTCGACTTTCCACCGTCCCAATGATTGACATGTTCACATAACAACAGGTGGTCGACACAGCCATAGTATACTTCGTCATCCGTGCGTCGAATTGTATGTCAGTACGTTACCAAAATAATAATGCTATCTATGGCATCCATCTTATGCTCACCTGGACTTTTATCTCACCTAGTATTTTCAAAACATAATTTCTTTTGGGACTTAAGTGAATTATAAGACATCCTGCGGGGTCATGACTTCCCACAAGACAATCCCATATTTGCAACATGAACAATTTATGTACCACCATTGAATCACTACAAAGCACAAAAAGCAACATTCTCGTTGGGAGGTGATTTTAATTTAGCAGACATCTATTGGGAAACCCTATCAATAGATGGCAACCAAGACAAGCTAAGTATCAATAAGCACAACCTAAACATGTTCACAACTACAGGGCTGGAGTAAACTATCGCCGTTCCTACCCGAAACAATGCTATACTATACCTATTCCTAACAAGCAAACCATCACTGATAACCAAGAACTACCCTGGCCCAGGCCTTTGCGACCACGGCATCGTCCGCATCGAATCCGGCGTGACAGCCACGTGTAATCGACAGTGAGAAGAACAATGCAATTATGGAAAAAGTCTGACTTATCACTGGTAAGGTAGTCAGCATACGCTCTTAGTAAATCAGTCCTCTCAGAATTTGGCATTGACAGCGGCATAGAATATATGTGGAAATTTATCGCCAGTGGCCTGAACAATATTCTGGACAACATTATACCAAGCAAAATGGCATCAACTCGTTATACACAGCCATGGTTTTACACAGATATCAAGCGGGTATCCCATAGGAAAAGAATGTGCTATAATAACGCCGAACAAACCAATGACCCACATGACTGTGATCGTCTACCCAGCCTGAAAAAGAAAATGCAACGCGTGTACCATGCTGCATACAAAGAATATATGACCAACATCATAAGTCCGGATCTACACCAAAATCCAAAACGATGCTGGAGCTTCAGTTTAAGCAGGTGGTGCGAACACTTTGGGGTAGCACCTCTGAAGAATGAACATGGCACACTCCTATGTGATGACATCTCACAAGCAAACATTCTCAATGACCAATTTGCTTCAGTCTTCAGTTACTATGACCACTCACGTCCCCTTCCTGATAAGGGGCCTAGCCTGCATCCAGACATACCAGCTATTACCATAGGACATGCATATGTTACAAAGCCTCTTAGAGACATCAAACCACATAAGGAATCGGGTCCAGAAACCTCTCCCATGCGCTTACTAAAGGAGACAGCCTGCGAAATCACGTCAATGCTAAGCATGTATTTCAAGCATCACTGAAACAAGGCAAATTCCCAGCTGACTGTAAGAAGACTCTTGTGGTCCCAATCTCCAAGAAAGGAGATCGTAGTAAAGCCAGCAACTACAAAGCCGTCTTGCTAACATGTATATGCTGTAAACTATTAGAACACATAATTTGCAGCAATATCATGATACACCTAGCTTCCCATAAGATCGCAACTGATGCACAACATTGTTTTAGAAAAACGACGATCATGTGACACCCAGCTTATTCTCACAGCAAATGACAGCATCCAGAATACTGAAAATGGACTTCAAACCGATCTCATTCTTCTCGATTTCTCCAAAGCATTCGATAAAGTTCCCCAAGAACATCTGATAAAGAAGCTCACGCTCTATGGCATCCGAGGAATCACCAGCAAATGGATCAGGAACTTCTTATCTGATCGAGTGCAAGAAGTAATTGTCGGCGGAGTCAGATCGAAGATAGAAAATATGACATCAGCGGTCCCACAAGGATCAATTCAGTGACCCATGTTATTCCTCCTTTTCATCAATGACCTGCCCGAATGCATATCAGCTGTAATAACTGTACACCTATTTGCCGAGTATACACAGGCTCTGCCGCCAAATCTTGACAGGGTACAGGAGTTGGAGAGTAAATGGCGTATGGAGTTCTACCCATCCAAGTGCCACGTCCTCCAGATCACCAAAAGGCGATCCAAGGTACCAGCAGCATACCATATTCACAACCAGACAATGACAATTTTGAGCCATGCCAAAACTTGAAGTGAACATATCAGATGCCATTTCATGGGACTACCACATTGACATCACAGCCTTGAAGGCGGTTGGTACACTTGCCTTTCTCCAGCGGAACAACGAACACTGTCCAAAGAACATAAAGAATCTTGCTTTACAACCCTGATTCGGCCCATCCTAGAATATGCATCCAGTGCCTGGTCTCCTCAAACTCCGAAAAACATAAATAACGTGAACGGATCCAGCGTCGCGCAGCTCGATTCACTCATGGTGACGACCAAAAACACAGTAGCGTCTCAAAGGATGGGACGGCCGACAGGAAAGACAGTATAAAACAAGATCAACAATACCATCATACCGCATCATGACTGCCCTTGTGAATATCTCTCTCAACGCTTACAAACGAGTGCAGAGCAAGATAAGGGGTCACAACAATAGGCTGCTAGTACCACATATCCGCACACTAGCACACCAGCACAGCTAGAGCCCAAACAGCGCCAGGCTGTGGAATTCGCTGCCAGCTTAAGTGGTTAGTCAGCCATTTCGAGACACCTTCAACACTTCACTTGAGAGGGTCCATTTCTACTAATCACCACTTAATTAATGTACATATCCTGTAAATATTTTTAACTTGCACAAGATGACCAATACCGCACATACGCACATTGGTGTAATACTACTCTGTAAGAGGCGATTCGCCATAATTTGAAGAAGGAGAAGGAGAAGAAGAAGAAGAAGAAGAAGAAGAAGAAGAAGAAGAAAGTCATTATCAATATGAACTCATCAATAAGAGACTCATTCTCAATATGACCTTGTCAATAAGAGTCATTATCAATATGACCTCGTCAATAAGAGACTCATTATCAACATGACATCATCAATACGAGAGTTATTATCAATATGACCTCGTTAATAAGAGAGTCATTATCAATATGACTCCGTCAATAAGAGAATCATTATCAATATGACCTCGTCAATAAGAGAGTCATTGTCAATATGACCTCAATAAGACTCATTATCAATATGACCTCGTCAATAAGAGAGTTGTTGTCAATATGACCTCAATAAGAGAGCAATTATCCATATGACCTCGTCAATAAGATATTCTTTATCAATATGACATCGTCAATACGAGTGTCATTATCAATATGACATCCTCAATAAGAGAGTCATTATCAATATGACTTCGTCAATAAGAGAGTTATTATCAATATGACATCGTCAATAAGAGACTCATTATCAATATCACATCGCCAATACGAGAGTTATTATCAATATGACATCGTCAATAAAAGAGCCATTATCAATATGACTTCGGCAATAAGAGAGTCATTATCAATACGACCTCGTCAATAAGAGACTCGTTATTAATATAACATCGTCATTAAGAGAATCATTATCATCATGACATCATCAATATGAGTTATTATCACTATGACTTCGGCAAAAAGAGACTTAATATCAATATGACATCGTCAATAAGAGACTCATTATCAATATGACTTCGTCAATAAGAGAGTTATTATCAATATGACCTCGTCAATAAGAGACTCATTATCAATATGACTTCGTCAATAAGAGAGTTATTATCAATATGACCTCGTCAATAAGAGACTCATTATCAATATGACATCGTCAATAAGAGACTCATTATCAATATGACTTCGTCAATAAGAGAGTTATTATCAATATGACCTCGTCAATAAGAGACTCATTATCAATATGGCATCGTCACGCCCAGAGTTATTATCAATATGACATCGTCAATAAGAGACTCATTATCAATATGACTTCGTCAATAAGAGAGTTATTAACAATATGACCTCGTCAATAAGAGACTCATTATCAATATGACATCTTCAATCAGAGAGTTATTATCAATATGACATCGTCAATAAGAGACTCATTATCAATATCACATCGCCAATACGAGAGTTATTATCAATATGGCATCGTCAATAAGAGAGCCATTATCAATATGACTTCGGCAATAAGAGAGTCATTATCAATATGACCTCGTCAATAAGAGACTCGTTATTAATATAACATCGTCATTAAGAGAATCATTATCATCATGACATCATCAATATGAGTTATTATCACTATGACTTCGGCAAAAAGAGACTTAATATCAATATGACATCGTCAATAAGAGAGTCATTATCAATATGACTCCGTCGATAAGAGAATCATTATCAATATGACCTCGTCAATAAGAGAGTCATTGTCAATATGACCTCAAGAAGACTCATTATCAATATGACCTCGTCAATAAGAGAGTTGTTGTCAATATGACCTCAATAAGAGAGTCATTATCAATATGACTTCGTCAATAAGAGAGCAATTATCCATATGACCTCGTCAATAAGATATTCATTATCATTATGACATCGTCAATACGAGTGTCATTATCAATATGACATCCTCAATAAGAGAGTCATTATCAATATGACTTCGTCAATAAGATAGTTATTATCAATATGACCTCGTCAATAAGAGACTCATTATCAATATGACATCGTCACGCCGAGAGTTATTATCAATATGACATCGTCAATAAGAGACTCATTATCAATATCACATCGCCAATACGAGAGTTATTATCAATATGACATCGTCAATAAGAGAGCCATTATCAATATGACTTCGGCAATAAGAGAGTCATTATCAATATGACCTCGTCAATAAGAGACTCGTTATTAATATAACATCGTCATTAAGAGAATCATTATCATCATGACATCATCAATATGAGTTATTATCACTATGACTTCGGCAAAAAGAGACTTAATATCAATATGACATCGTCAATAAGAGACTCATTATCAATATGACTTCGTCAATAAGAGAGTTATTATCAATATGACCTCGTCAATAAGAGACTCATTATCAATATGGCATCGTCACGCCCAGAGTTATTATCAATATGACATCGTCAATAAGAGACTCATTATCAATATGACTTCGTCAATAAGAGAGTTATTATCAATATGACCTCGTCAATAAGAGACTCATTATCAATATGACATCGTCAATAAGAGACTCATTATCAATATGACTTCGTCAATAAGAGAGTTATCATCAATATGACCTCGTCAATAAGAGACTCATTATCAATATGACATCGTCAATAAGAGAGTTATTATCAATATGACATCGTCAATAAGAGACTCATTATCAATATCACATCGCCAATACGAGTGTTATTATCAATATGGCATCGTCAATAAGAGAGCCATTATCAATATGACTTCGGCAATAAGAGAGTCATTATCAATATGACCTCGTCAATAAGAGACTCGTTATTAATATAACATCGTCATTAAGAGAATCATTATCATCATGACATCATCAATATGAGTTATTATCACTATGACTTCGGCAAAAAGAGACTTAATATCAATATGACATCGTCAATAAGAGACTCATTATCAATATGATGAATGATAGTGAATGATAGTGCATTTATATTGCGCTGAACTCCATGCGATTGCATGCTCAATATGACTTCGTCAATAAGAGACTCGTTATTAATATAACATCGCCATTAAGAGAATCATTATCAACATGACATCATCAATATGAGAGTTATTATCAATATGACTTCGGCAAAAAGAGACTTAATATCAATATGACATCGTCAATAAGAGACTCATTATCAATAGGATGAATGATAGTGAATGATAGTGCATTTATATTGCGCTGAACTCCATGCGATTGCATGCTCAATATGACTTCGTCAATAAGAGAGTTGTTATCAATATGACCTCGTCAATAAGAGACTCATTATTAATATGACATCGTCACGCCCAGAGTTATTATCAATATGGCATCGTCAATAAGAGACTCATTATCAATATGACATCGTCAATAAGAGACTCATTATCAATATGACTTCGTCAATAAGAGAGATATTATCAATATGACCTCGTCAATAAGAGACTCATTATCAATATGACATCGTCAATAAGAGAGTTATTATCAATATGACATCGTCAATAAGAGACTCATTATCAATATCACATCGCCAATACGAGAGTTATTATCAATATGACCTCGTCAATAAGAGACTCATTATCAATATGACACCGTCAATACGAGAGTTATTATCAATATGACCTCGTCAATAAGAGACTCGTTATTAATATAACATCGCCATTAAGAGAATCATTATCAACATGACATCATCAATATGAGAGTTATTATCAATATGACTTCGGCAAAAAGAGACTCAATATCAATATGACATCGTCAATAAGAGACTCATTATCAATATGATGAATGATAGTGAATGATAGTGCATTTATATTGCGCTGAACTCCATGCGATTGCATGCTCAATATGACTTCGTCAATAAGAGAGTTGTTATCAATATGACCTCGTCAATAAGAGACTCATTATTAATATGACATCGTCACGCCCAGAGTTATTATCAATATGGCATCGTCAATAAGAGACTCATTATCAATATCACATCGCCAATACGAGAGTTATTATCAATATGACATCGTCAATAAGAGAGCCATTATCAATATGACTTCGGCAATAAGAGAGTCATTATCAATATGACCTCGTCAATAAGAGACTCGTTATTAATATAATATCGTCATTAAGAGAATCATTATCAACAGGACATCATCAATATGAGAGTTATTATCAATATGACATCGGCAAAAAGAGACTCAATATCAATATGACATCGTCAATAAGAGACTCATTATCAATATGACACCGTAAATATTAGAGTTATTGTCAATATGACCTCGTCAATAAGAGACTCGTTATTAATATAACATCGCCATTAAGAGAATCATTATCAACATGACATCATCAATATGAGAGTTATTATCAATATGACTTCGGCAAAAAGAGACTCAATATCAATATGATATCGTCAATAAGAGACTCATTATCAATATGATGAATGATAGTGAATGATAGTGCATTTATATTGCGCTGAACTCCATGCGATTGCATGCTCAATATGACTTCGTCAATAAGAGAGTTGTTATCAATATGACCTCGTCAATAAGAGACTCTATTAATATGACATCGTCACGCCCAGAGTTATTATCAATATGGCATCGTCAATAAGACACTCATTATCAATATCACATCGCCAATACGAGAGTTATTATCAATATGACATCGTCAATAAGAGAGCCATTATCAATATGACTTCGGCAATAAGAGAGTCATTATCAATATGACCTCGTCAATAAGAGACTCGTTATTAATATAACATCGTCATTAAGAGAATCATTATCATCATGACATCATCAATATGAGTTATTATCACTATGACTTCGGTAAAAAGAGACTTAATATCAATATGACATCGTCAATAAGAGACTCATTATCAATATGACTTCGTCAATAAGAGAGTTATTATCAATATGACCTCGTCAATAAGAGACTCATTATCAATATGGCATCGTCACGCCCAGAGTTATTATCAATATGACATCGTCAATAAGAGACTCATTATCAATATGACTTCGTCAATAAGAGAGTTATTATCAATATGACCTCGTCAATAAGAGACTCATTATCAATATGACATCGTCAATAAGAGACTCATTATCAATATGACTTCGTCAATAAGAGAGTTATTATCAATATGACCTCGTCAATAAGAGACTCATTATCAATATGACATCGTCAATAAGAGAGTTATTATCAATATGACATCGTCAATAAGAGACTCATTATCAATATCACATCGCCAATACGAGTGTTATTATCAATATGGCATCGTCAATAAGAGAGCCATTATCAATATGACTTCGGCAATAAGAGAGTCATTATCAATATGACCTCGTCAATAAGAGACTCGTTATTAATATAACATCGTCATTAAGAGAATCATTATCATCATGACATCATCAATATGAGTTATTATCACTATGACTTCGGCAAAAAGGGACTTAATATCAATATGACATCGTCAATAAGAGACTCATTATCAATATGATGAATGATAGTGAATGATAGTGCATTTATATTGCGCTGAACTCCATGCGATTGCATGCTCAATATGACTTCGTCAATAAGAGACTCGTTATTAATATAACATCGCCATTAAGAGAATCATTATCAACATGACATCATCAATATGAGAGTTATTATCAATATGACTTCGGCAAAAAGAGACTTAATATCAATATGACATCGTCAATAAGAGACTCATTATCAATATGATGAATGATAGTGAATGATAGTGCATTTATATTGCGCTGAAATCCATGCGATTGCATGCTCAATATGACTTCGTCAATAAGAGAGTTGTTATCAATATGACCTCGTCAATAAGAGACTCATTATTAATATGACATCGTCACGCCCAGAGTTATTATCAATATGGCATCGTCAATAAGAGACTCATTATCAATATCACATCGCCAATACGAGAGTTATTGTCAATATGACTTCGTCAATAAGAGAGGTATTATCAATATGACCTCGTCAATAAGAGACTCATTATCAATATGACATCGTCAATAAGAGACTCATTATCAATATGACTTCGTCAATAAGAGAGATATTATCAATATGACCTCGTCAATAAGAGACTCATTATCAATATGACATCGTCAATAAGAGAGTTATTATCAATATGACATCGTCAATAAGAGACTCATTATCAATATCACATCGCCAATACGAGAGTTATTATCAATATGGCATCGTCAATGATAGTGAATGATAGTGCATTTATCATTGCGCTGACATCATCCAATATGCGAGTTGCATGCTCAATATGACATCGGCAAAAAGAGACTCAATATCAATATGACATCGTCAATAAGAGACTCATTATCAATATGACTTCGTCAATAAGAGAGTTATTATCAATATGACCTCGTCAATAAGAGACTCATTATCAATATCACATCGCCAATACGAGAGTTATTATCAATATGACATCGTCAATAAGAGAGCCATTATCAATATGACTTCGGCAATAAGAGAGTCATTATCAATATGACCTCGTCAATAAGAGACTCGTTATTAATATAATATCGTCATTAAGAGAATCATTATCAACAGGACATCATCAATATGAGAGTTATTATCAATATGACATCGGCAAAAAGAGACTCAATATCAATATGACATCGTCAATAAGAGACTCATTATCAATATGACCTCGTCAATAAGAGACTCGTTATTAATATAACATCGCCATAAGAGAATCATTATCAACATGACATCATCAATATGAGAGTTATTATCAATATGACTTCGGCAAAAAGAGACTCAATATCAATATGACATCGTCAATAAGAGACTCATTATCAATATGACACCGTCAATACGAGAGTTATTGTCAATATGACCTCGTCAATAAGAGACTCGTTATTAATATAACATCGCCATTAAGAGAATCATTATCAACATGACATCATCAATATGAGAGTTATTATCAATATGACTTCGGCAAAAAGAGACTCAATATCAATATGATATCGTCAATAAGAGACTCATTATCAATATGATGAATGATAGTGAATGATAGTGCATTTATATTGCGCTGAACTCCATGCGATTGCATGCTCAATATGACTTCGTCAATAAGAGAGTTGTTATCAATATGACCTCGTCAATAAGAGACTCTTTATTAATATGACATCGTCACGCCCAGAGTTATTATCAATATGGCATCGTCAATAAGACACTCATTATCAATATCACATCGCCAATACGAGAGTTATTATCAATATGACATCGTCAATAAGAGAGCCATTATTAATATGACATCGTCACGCCCAGAGTTATTATCAATATGACATCGTCAATAAGAGACTCATTATCAATATCACATCGCCAATACGAGAGTTATTATCAATATGACATCGTCAATAAGAGAGCCATTATCAATATGACTTCGGCAATAAGAGAGTCATTATCAATATGACCTCGTCAATAAGAGACTCGTTATTAATATAACATCGTCATTAAGAGAATCATTATCATCATGACATCATCAATATGAGTTATTATCACTATGACTTCGGCAAAAAGAGACTTAATATCAATATGACATCGTCAATAAGAGACTCATTATCAATATGACTTCATCAATAAGAGAGTTATTATCAATATGACCTCGTCAATAAGAGACTCATTATCAATATGGCATCGTCACGCCCAGAGTTATTATCAATATTACATCGTCAATAAGAGACTCATTATCAATATGACTTCGTCAATAAGAGAGTTATTATCAATATGACCTCGTCAATAAGAGACTCATTATCAATATGACATCGTCAATAAGAGATTCATTATCAATATGACTTCGTCAATAAGAGAGTTATTATCAATATGACCTCGTCAATAAGAGACTCATTATCAATATCACATCGCCAATACGAGAGTTATTATCAATATGGCATCGTCAATAAGAGAGCCATTATCAATATGACTTCGGCAATAAGAGAGTCATTATCAATATGACCTCGTCAATAAGAGACTCGTTATTAATATAACATCGCCATTAAGGGAATCATTATCAACATGCCATCATCAATATGAGAGTTATTATCAATATGACTTCGGCAAAAAGAGACTCAATATCAATATGACATCGTCAATAAGAGACTCATTATCAATATGATGAATGATAGTGAATGATAGTGCATTTATATTGCGCTGAACTCCATGCGATTGCATGCTCAATATGACTTCGTCAATAAGAGAGTTGTTATCAATATGACCTCGTCAATAAGAGACTCATTATTAATATGACATCGTCACGCCCAGAGTTATTATCAATATGGCATCGTCAATAAGAGACTCATTATCAATATCACATCGCCAATACGAGAGTTATTAGCAATATGACATCGTCAATAAGAGAGCCATTATCAATATGACTTCGGCAATAAGAGAGTCATTATCAATATGACCTCGTCAATAAGAGACTCGTTATTAATTTAATATCGTCATTAAGAGAATCATTATCAACAGGACATCATCAATATGAGAGTTATTATCAATATGACATCGGCAAAAAGAGACTCAATATCAATATAACATCGTCAATAAGAGACTCATTATCAATATGACACCGTCAATACGAGAGTTATTATCAATATGACCACGTCAATAAGAGACTCGTTATTAATATAACATCGCCATTAAGAGAATCATTATCAACATGACATCATCAATATGAGAGTTATTATCAATATGACTTCGGCAAAAAGAGACTCAATATCAATATGACATCGTCAATAAGAGACTCATTATCAATATGATGAATGATAGTGAATGATAGTGCATTTATATTGCGCTGAACTCCATGCGATTGCATGCTCAATATGACTTCGTCAATAAGAGAGTTGTTATCAATATTACATCGTCAATAAGAGAGCCATTATCAATATGACTTCGGCAATAAGAGAGTCATTATCAATATGACCTCGTCAATAAGAGACTCGTTATTAATATAACATCGTCATTAAGAGAATCATTATCAACATGACATCATCAATATGAGAGTTATTATCAATATGACTTCGGCAAAAAGAGACTCAATATCAATATGACATCGACAATAAGAGACTCATTATCAATATGATGAATGATAGTGAATGATAGTGCATTTATATTGCGCTGAACTCCATGCGATTGCATGCTCAATATGACTTCGTCAATAAGAGAGTTGTTATCAATATTACATCGTCAATAAGAGACTCGTTATTAATATAACATCGTCATTAAGAGAATCATTATCATCATGACATCATCAATATGAGTTATTATCACTATGACTTCGGCAAAAAGAGACTTAATATCAATATGACATCGTCAATAAGAGAGTCATTATCAATATGACTCCGTCAATAAGAGAATCATTATCAATATGACCTCGTCAATAAGAGAGTCATTTCCAATATGACCTCAAGAAGACTCATTATCAATATGACATCCTCAATAAGAGAGTCATTATCAATATGACTTCGTCAATAAGATAGTTATTATCAATATGACCTCGTCAATAAGAGACTCATTATCAATATGACATCGTCACGCCGAGAGTTATTATCAATATGACATCGTCAATAAGAGACTCATTATCAATATCACATCGCCAATACGAGAGTTATTATCAATATGACATCGTCAATAAGAGAGCCATTATCAATATGACTTCGGCAATAAGAGAGTCATTATCAATATGACCTCGTCAATAAGAGACTCGTTATTAATATAACATCGTCATTAAGAGAATCATTATCATCATGACATCATCAATATGAGTTATTATCACTATGACTTCGGCAAAAAGAGACTTAATATCAATATGACATCGTCAATAAGAGACTCATTATCAATATGACTTCGTCAATAAGAGAGTTATTATCAATATGACCTCGTCAATAAGAGACTCATTATCAATATGGCATCGTCACGCCCAGAGTTATTATCAATATGACATCGTCAATAAGAGACTCATTATCAATATGACTTCGTCAATAAGAGAGTTATTATCAATATGACCTCGTCAATAAGAGACTCATTATCAATATGACATCGTCAATAAGAGACTCATTATCAATATGACTTCGTCAATAAGAGAGTTATTATCAATATGACCTCGTCAATAAGAGACTCATTATCAATATGACATCGTCAATAAGAGAGTTATTATCAATATGACATCGTCAATAAGAGACTCATTATCAATATCACATCGCCAATACGAGTGTTATTATCAATATGGCATCGTCAATAAGAGAGCCATTATCAATATGACTTCGGCAATAAGAGAGTCATTATCAATATGACCTCGTCAATAAGAGACTCGTTATTAATATAACATCGTCATTAAGAGAATCATTATCATCATGACATCATCAATATGAGTTATTATCACTATGACTTCGGCAAAAAGAGACTTAATATCAATATGACATCGTCAATAAGAGACTCATTATCAATATGATGAATGATAGTGAATGATAGTGCATTTATATTGCGCTGAACTCCATGCGATTGCATGCTCAATATGACTTCGTCAATAAGAGAGTTGTTATCAATATGACCTCGTCAATAAGAGACTCATTATTAATATGACATCGTCACGCCCAGAGTTATTATCAATATGGCATCGTCAATAAGAGACTCATTATCAATATCACATCGCCAATACGAGAGTTATTATCAATATGACTTCGTCAATAAGAGAGTTATTATCAATATGACCTCGTCAATAAGAGACTCATTATCAATATGACCTCGTCAATAAGAGACTCATTATCAATATGACATCGTCAATAAGAGAGTTATTATCAATATGACATCGTCAATAAGAGACTCATTATCAATATCACATCGCCAATACGAGAGTTATTATCAATATGGCATCGTCAATAAGAGAATCATTATCAACAGGACATCATCAATATGAGAGTTATTATCAATATGACATCGGCAAAAAGAGACTCAATATCAATATGACATCGTCAATAAGAGACTCATTATCAATATGACTTCGTCAATAAGAGAGTTATTATCAATATGACCTCGTCAATAAGAGACTCATTATCAATATGACACCGTCAATACGAGAGTTATTATCAATATGACCTCGTCAATAAGAGACTCGTTATTAATATAACATCGCCATTAAGAGAATCATTATCAACATGACATCATCAATATGAGAGTTATTATCAATATGACTTCGGCAAAAAGAGACTCAATATCAATATGACATCGTCAATAAGAGACTCATTATCAATATGATGAATGATAGTGAATGATAGTGCATTTATATTGCGCTGAACTCCATGCGATTGCATGCTCAATATGACTTCGTCAATAAGAGAGTTGTTATCAATATGACCTCGTCAATAAGAGACTCATTATTAATATGACATCGTCACGCCCAGAGTTATTATCAATATGGCATCGTCAATAAGAGACTCATTATCAATATCACATCGCCAATACGAGAGTTATTATCAATATGACATCGTCAATAAGAGAGCCATTATCAATATGACTTCGGCAATAAGAGAGTCATTATCAATATGACCTCGTCAATAAGAGACTCGTTATTAATATAATATCGTTATTAAGAGAATCATTATCAACAGGACATCATCAATATGAGAGTTATTATCAATATGACATCGGCAAAAAGAGACTCAATATCAATATGACACCGTCAATACGAGAGTTATTATCAATATGACCTCGTCAATAAGAGACTCGTTATTAAAATAACATCGCCATTAAGAGAATCATTATCAACATGACATCATCAATATGAGAGTTATTATCAATATGACTTCGGCAAAAAGAGACTCAATATCAATATGACATCGTCAATAAGAGACTCATTATCAATATGACACCGTCAATACGAGAGTTATTGTCAATATGACCTCGTCAATAAGAGACTCGTTATTAATATAACATCGCCATTAAGAGAATCATTATCAACATGACATCATCAATATGAGAGTTATTATCAATATGACTTCGGCAAAAAGAGACTCAATATCAATATGATATCGTCAATAAGAGACTCATTATCAATATGATGAATGATAGTGAATGATAGTGCATTTATATTGCGCTGAACTCCATGCGATTGCATGCTCAATATGACTTCGTCAATAAGAGAGTTGTTATCAATATGACCTCGTCAATAAGAGACTCTTTATTAATATGACATCGTCACGCCCAGAGTTATTATCAATATGGCATCGTCAATAAGACACTCATTATCAATATGACTTCGGCAATAAGAGACTCATTATCAATATGACCTCGTCAATAAGAGACTCGTTATTAATATAACATCGTCATTAAGAGAATCATTATCATCATGACATCATCAATATGAGTTATTATCACTATGACTTCGGCAAAAAGAGACTTAATATCAATATGACATCGTCAATAAGAGACTCATTATCAATATGACTTCATCAATAAGAGAGTTATTATCAATATGACCTCGTCAATAAGAGACTCATTATCAATATGGCATCGTCACGCCCAGAGTTATTATCAATATGACATCGTCAATAAGAGACTCATTATCAATATGACTTCGTCAATAAGAGAGTTTTTATCAATATGACCTCGTCAATAAGAGACTCATTATCAATATGACATCGTCAATAAGAGACTCATTATCAATATGACTTCGTCAATAAGAGACTCATTATCAATATCACATCGCCAATACGAGAGTTATTATCAATATGGCATCGTCAATAAGAGAGCCATTATCAATATGACTTCGGCAATAAGAGAGTCATTATCAATATGACCTCGTCAATAAGAGACTCGTTATTAATATAACATCGCCATTAAGGGAATCATTATCAACATGCCATCATCAATATGAGAGTTATTATCAATATGACTTCGGCAAAAAGAGACTCAATATCAATATGACATCGTCAATAAGAGACTCATTATCAATATGATGAATGATAGTGAATGATAGTGCATTTATATTGCGCTGAACTCCATGCGATTGCATGCTCAATATGACTTCGTCAATAAGAGAGTTGTTATCAATATGACCTCGTCAATAAGAGACTCATTATTAATATGACATCGTCACGCCCAGAGTTATTATCAATATGGCATCGTCAATAAGAGACTCATTATCAATATCACATCGCCAATACGAGAGTTATTAGCAATATGACATCGTCAATAAGAGAGCCATTATCAATATGACTTCGGCAATAAGAGAGTCATTATCAATATGACCTCGTCAATAAGAGACTCGTTATTAATTTAATATCGTCATTAAGAGAATCATTATCAACAGGACATCATCAATATGAGAGTTATTATCAATATGACATCGGCAAAAAGAGACTCAATATCAATATAACATCGTCAATAAGAGACTCATTATCAATATGACACCGTCAATACGACAGTTATTATCAATATGACCACGTCAATAAGAGACTCGTTATTAATATAACATCGCCATTAAGAGAATCATTATCAACATGACATCATCAATATGAGAGTTATTATCAATATGACTTCGGCAAAAAGAGACTCAATATCAATATGACATCGTCAATAAGAGACTCATTATCAATATGATGAATGATAGTGAATGATAGTGCATTTATATTGCGCTGAACTCCATGCGATTGCATGCTCAATATGACTTCGTCAATAAGAGAGTTGTTATCAATATTACATCGTCAATAAGAGAGCCATTATCAATATGACTTCGGCAATAAGAGAGTCATTATCAATATGACCTCGTCAATAAGAGACTCGTTATTAATATAACATCGTCATTAAGAGAATCATTATCAACATGACATCATCAATATGAGAGTTATTATCAATATGACTTCGGCAAAAAGAGACTCAATATCAATATGACATCGTCAATAAGAGACTCATTATCAATATGACTTCGTCAATAAGAGAGTTGTTATCAATATGACTCCGGCAATAAAAGAGTCATTATCGGTATGACATCGTCAATGCGAGAATTATTATCAACACCACGTCGGCAATAAGAGACTCATTATCAATATGACACCGTCAATACGAGAGTTATTATCAATATGACATCGTCAATACGAGCGTTATTATCAATATGACGTCGGCAATAAGAGAGTCATTATCAATATGACGTCGTCAATAAGAGACTCCTTATCAATACGCCATCGTCAATAAGCGAGTCATTATCGATATGACATCGTCAATGCCAGAGTTATTATCAATATCACTTCGGCAATAACAGTATCATTATCAATATGACCTCGGCAATAAAACTTATTATCAAAAGGACATCGTTATAAATATAGCACAGCCAATAGGCTAGGTGTGATTTTCAGCTTAAAGGAAAACTTACTTCATCTTATCGTACCCATTCAGGTAAATGAATATGCAACAGATACGCTATCGATGGCATATTATTTTCTTTATCATGTCGACAAACAAAGATATCCAGGCTTGTAATGCATTTCTCCCGCCTCTGAAGGATGACATGATTTAGATTTGAACCGATCAGAAAAATCCCTGTTGTCTCCCTGGCTATACATGTTCAGTCATATAGGTATTATCTATAGTTCGACAACGTGGTCATAAAAATCAACCATACAGGTAATCTGTTGGATACTTTAAAACGAATTTTACTGGAAACTGTAACTGCTTTAGGCAAAGTCAAATGATTGTTAAAATAATCAACAGGATGAGAGTTACATAAAAAAGATGTGCTGTATCGACACGTACACGACATCACAATGTATGAAGGATTCCAGTGTATCCATCAATCGCACGACGTCATAATCAACTACGTGACGTGTAGGCTGATGCCATAATCAATTACGTCATGGATGGCGTAGAAAAGTTCGTCACGAATGCTTAATTGATGACGGACAAACCGTTGTTGTGCGAATTGTATGTCTTTTTAATATTTAATAAACATTCTCTTGAATATTGTGAAACTAATTTGACTGGGCGCTGGACTGCTGTCATAGGCATCAAGAGCACCCAGTCAAATTACTTTCACCATATTCAACAGCTTACCTGTATTTGAAATTGTGGATTCAATGAATGCATGGATCGATCGATCCCAACACGGGCAAAGCATGGGTGGGTCTTAGCTAGAGATGGACGGGACATAGCTAAAGATTCCTCTATTGCTCGAGATGAATTGGTCAGGCAAATATACGTCATACAGATAAAGGACTGTGCCGTGATGTCAATGATATGGTATCTGAATATACAATAATGTATGGGTGGAAAACAACATGTGCGATGAGATTAGTATGATTTTAATGCGGAGATGAGTTGAATTATTAGTTAAGCTACTCACACGTCCATCTGAGCATCTCAAGAATATCACCATGCAAAGAACCAGTAAAGTGTATATCCGCATCGTGAGCTTCAAACTCGATCTCTGAAGAGACAGTGGCAAACATGTCAACATTGAACATTCGTACGTGCGTGTGCGCGTGGATGCGTCAGTGCGTGCGTGCAATGGATGGATGGATGGATGGATGGATGGATGGATGGAGTGACGGGCGGGTTGATGGACAGACAGACGGAGGGACGAACGGACGGATGGTGGTCAGTCAGTCGGTCTGTCGGTCGGCTATACCAGTGAGAGTACACTTGTGCAAATTTGTACTTGTGGGGTGCATCCTGATACAGCGGGTACATCTGAGTAGCACCTTAAAAGCGTCCATCTTATGAGGTGCATTGTCCATATTACTGAGGTGCAAATTGTCCATAATACTGAGGTGCAAATTATCCATTATGTAGGGTTATTTGTCCATCAACTATGAGGTGAGTTGTCCATAAGTCTGGGGTGCATATGAGATACTGCACTTGAAATGAAATCGGTAAATGTTAGCCGTTTCGTGGGGTGGTTTGTCCATCAACTATGAAGTGAGTTGTGCATAAGTCTGTGGAGCAAATGGGTTTGCTGTTCCTGAAAGAAAAGGGATATATAAATTAATCATGTCCATTATGTGCGGTGATTTGTCCATCAGCTACGAGGTGAGGTGTCCATAAGGCTGGGGTGCATATGAGATACTGCACTTGAAATGAAATCGGTAAATGTAGGCCATTTTGCGGGGTGATTTGTCCATCAACGATGAGGTGAGTTGTGCATAAGTATGTGGAGCAAAAGTGGAATTTGCTGTTCCTGAAAGAAAAGGGATATATAAATTAATCATGCCCATTGTGTGGGGTGATTTGGCCATCAGTTATGAGGTGAGTTGTCCATAAGTCTGGGGTGTATATGACGTACTGCACTTGAAATGAAATCGGTAAATGCTAGCCATTTTGTGGGCTGATTTGTCCATCAACTATGAGGTGAATTGTGCATAGGTCGGGGGAGCAAATGGGTTTACTGTTCCTGAACGAAAAGGGACATATAAATTAATCATGTCCATTGTGTGGGGTGATTTTTCCATCAGTTATGAGGAGAGGTGTCCATAAGTATGGGGTGCATATGATGTACTGCACGTGAAATAAAATGGGTAAATGTTAGCCATTTTGTGGGGTGATTTGGCCATCAACTATGAGGTGAGTTGTGCATAAGTCTGTGGAGCAAATGGTTTACTGTTCCTGAAAGAAAAGGGATATATAAATTAATCATGTCCATTATGCGGGGTAATTTGTCCATCAATTATGAGGTGAGTTATCCATAGGTCTGGGGTGCATATGAGATACTGCACTTGAAATGAAATCGGTAAATGTTAACCATTTTGTGGGGTGGTTTGTCCATCAACTATGAAATGAGTTGTGCATAAGTCTATGGAGCAAATGGTGTACTGTTCCTGAAAGAAAAGGGATATATAAATTAATCATGTCCATTGTGTGGGGTGATTTGTCCATCAGCTGTGAGGTGAGTTGTCCATAAGTATCGGGTGCATATGATGTATTGCACTTGATTTAAAATGGGTAAAATGGGTAAATGTTAGCTACAGTACAGATCTTAGTTAGCTTTACTTAAACGCATCCTAAAGCTCGTTTAAAACACATCTGTATGGCGTCATTTTCCAGACATTTTCTCGTAGTGATGGTGCGTTTGGTAAAATTTCAATATGCATCTTGAATTTTATCTTGACGGGTTGAAATTTTGACACTACGGGTTTTACATTTTGAATGATGGGTTTAACTTTTTGCCCTACGCGTTTGGTAGCGTTTGAAAATTTTTACGATAAATTAAACACGCCATTAATTCCAACCGCGGTTTTCCAGTTCTTTCGACGAGTCCTATGGCTAGAAGCAAACGGGTACCCGGTTCCTAGTCTATGCAGAACCGCTTATCAGTACATGTTTCCTCCGTACATGATTTTAGCTTATTTACGTCAATTTGTGGCTGGATTTATCAGAAGATGTATTTAATTTAGTGTTTCTTCGCGGGATTCGTCTAATTTCTGCGCTTTTATAGTGAAAATCTCGATATATCTAAGGCCGAATGGACAATCGTCTTGAACTGGAACACCATTCCATTCTGATGACGTCATCGCGTATATATTTAACCTCGTTATCTTTGATTGGCAGAGATATGTTGGAAAAGCCATCAATGGCAAATCTGATTGGTTGAACTAATCTCATGACGCTTTGACAGTTGTGTACTATTAGACGACAGGTAAAAAAGCAACATAACCTAAACAAGGATTTCCAGACTTTGGCTGTGATCGGGACAAAAACCAAGTTGGATCCAGATTGGGTACAAATTTTAATCTATGGATATATCGGAAACAAACTGGTCAGATTGTGCTCAAATTTTAATAAAGGAGGTTGTGTGATCATACATTAAGATTTAACAACCCTGGAAGTGATCAAAAGAAAAATTATAGGCTGTGGGTTACAATCTCTGATAACTTGGATCTATCTGACGATGGAAAGTAAGTGATAACTAGATTGTTTGGTCGATGGTGTGTCATAGCAATCGACCACATTCACTACCCCAGGGGAGGAGCCAAATGTAATACCAGAAATGTGGCTGCAATGCAACCATGAATCTCGACTTCATGACAGCAATGAACTCTGATGATTGACTTCAAAGATAAAATAAACTTAGAAGGCTTATCAACAAGGGGGCCAAGGGCCAGTAACGGTATCCTGGACGGTGTATGGCAATAAGGGCTGCCAGCAGAGAAGGCTGCTACTATGTCAAAAAAGGCTGCCTATAAAATATACCGAGTATGTACATACCTATCTATCTATCTATCAAAACTTTTCAAAATATTCAGTAGGTTGCCTGTATACCCTTATCTAACTTCCACTTCCTATTTTTCTTTTGAGATGAGGTGGACATAGAGGCGAACTGTCAAAATATCTCATCTGATGACGGCTGTTGCTAAGCACAGAATTATAAAAAAAAATTCTGAATAGAAGTTCTAGAGCCAACTACTGCAGAATCCTTCCGCCAAATTTGGATATAATCCACCAAGCGGTCATGGAGAATATGCATTTTGGCAGTTTATGTCCAGCCAACTAGGGTTGCAATCTGTCAATTGGTTAATGAGGAGTAGCGTTTTGGCAATTTCTGCTAAATTTTTCATAAAGTCAAAGATTTTCACACAAAAAGTTACTAATCAAAATTCTGTATGCATGTTCGGAAGCCGAAAGCATTAGGGTCCTTCCAGCCAAATTAGTTTGAAATCCGCCAAGCGGTTAATGTATGTATGAGACACAGCATCACACAATGATGTTCTGGCCAAAAGGTCAAAATCACTGATACGCATGGCAACCATCTGCTGTCCGCCATCCATCCGTCAACTTATTTTTTTAAACAAAAGTTGACGGATGGATGGCGGACAGCAAATGGTTGCATGCGTATCAGTGATTTTGACCTTTTGGCCAGATCATCATTGTGTGATGCCGTGTCATTATAAGGAGGCATGTGTCCAAGTTTAGGACCAGTATGATCAACCAAACATGAGATATAAACAGAAAAGTTGAGCTAAACGCAAATTAGACGGTGCTGGGCGACGTGCATGGTATCACAATAGCTCATTTTACTTCGTAGGTGAGATAAAAATGACCTCTTGCACTCTATAGTAACCTACAACATTTGTTTGAATTCCATCCACCGCTTTCGGAGGAGTTACATTACACAGAGACTGGCGTGGATCGCTGTGAAAAATCTGGAGGTCTTAAGGGGAAATGATCTGTGAGAGCAGGGGTTAAAATTAACATGAGCGCGAGGTTAGCAGAAATTGACCAGGGCTAGTACAATTTGTAACTGACCAACCCAATGGTAACAATTTGACATATCAACTCTTTAATGGTCAAGGTGGTCAAAAAATTCCTCTACTGTGAACAGAGCAAGACGACTATTTATGGAAATTTACCAGTAGAATGACTGGCTCGATAATTGAGCCAGTCATTTCAGTGGTAAAATTAAAAAAATAGTCTTCCCTTGGTCTGTAAAGATTTGAAGGGCTATAGTAGAATCTAGTAATCACTAGTCCTATCTAGATGTAGTGGCTCATCTGGCTTAATTTAAAACTATTGAGAGGGTGTCAAATGATGTGCGAGAGTGTGGGCAGGACTATGGGAAATCTAGATAAATCTGGAAGACACCAATCTCTGACTACATAAAATAAATGTTGTCAGCCAATCCACAATCATATGGATAACCCATTTACCAAATTTGGTTGAATTCCACCCAACTGTTTGGGAGGAGATAGCATGATGAATGGATGGAGACAAATGTATCCTAATTTTTTCAAAACATGGAGATAAAGAAAGGACTCGAGGAGATTTTAAAGGTAGGTAGGTAATTAATTCAACGTCATCATACTACTCATGCAGGGTTTTGCGGAGGCAGGGCCCTTGCACCATTTAGTGCTCTAATATTCAGACCATCCAATCATTACCTTCACACATGGTTATCTTCGATGTATGTACTTGATCCAACATTTGTCAAAATGACCCATGATTTCTTGAGGAAGTGGGACAGTTCACCCCACTAAGCAAACCGGATCGGCAGAACCCGGCTCATATCATCCAAAACCGGTTTCTGCAGTGGTGTTGAGAAATATTTATTTGCAGACCAAGAAAAGGCTATTTTTGAAAATTTATCACTGGAATGACTGTCTCGATAACCAAGCCAGTCATTCCAGTCATACATTTTCAAAAATAGTCTTCTCTTGTTCTGCAAATAGATATTTTCCTATCGGTCATTGGTGGTCTGACTTGAATCAGTCTTTCACTCTCCTGACATGCGCGATTCACTGTCCTCAGCGGTCACTCACCTGGAAACACCAACTTTCCACCGGAAAACTTTGAAGTCTAGATGCTCTCCGAGAGCAGCTGAGGCCAGGTATAAATATGCTTAAGGGCTGTTTTGTTGTCTATGAAACTTAAATATTTTTTTACTAGTTTCCATAGAATTTTTTCTTTCAAACTTCACATCACCTGAGTTGTAACCACCATGCATGCCACCCAGAAAAATTAATGAATAATCCAGCATGCTTATCAGGTACCACAATGCATGTCACCCAACAAAATGAATGAATAAACTGGCATGATTATAATCGTGCTGGTTTATTCTAACAAATATTATCGGTGAGGTACGTGGTGGTATAGTGAATATCACTATGAGCAATGTACGCTGTACTCAGACAGAGTGAGATTATAGTAGCTAATTTATTATTGTGGCGTGAGACTGAGTGGTGGTAAACAATTGACCGGGCAGTGCACCAGTAGCATGTCAAAATACATGTAGCATTCTATCAGTATTTGTGTTGGTACACTTTTTAATAATTTATTACATAATGTACTTGTACCAACACAGATAGATTGCTATTTTGTCGTGCTACTATTACAGTGCTAGGTCAGGTGTTCACTACCACCGCTCAGTCTTACTTATATCTTTGCCCAATGGAAGAATCCAGTTTTAGCTATTCCCCGCCCATCTCTAGCTAAGCTCCACCCAAGCTTTACCTGCATTGGGATCGATCTCTGTACTCTCTGAATCTCAAATTCCTGAAAACTATACATGTAAGCTGTTGATATGACAGCAACAACTCCCAGTCAAATTAGTTTTAAAATATTCGACATCATTTTTATTAACCCTTTAATGGCCATGCCGACCAAAACTGGCCTCTATTATGGCCTTGTGAAATGTCCATTTACAGGCCAAGAGAATAGAATTTTTTTAAATGCACCACAAATGACTGGCTCAATGACCGAGCCAGTAATTTGTCATACATTTTCAAAAATTGCATTCTCTTGGCCTCTAATTGGACATTCAATAAGTGGGTATTAAAATTTTCTTCACCAAATTTGTCCATTAAAGGGTTAAATAGAATACATATAGTCCGTCATCAATTAAGTGTCTGTGAAGATTGACGAACTTATCTACGTCATTCATTATGTTGTCATCCTTATGCATCATGTAGTTGATTATGACATCATGATTGATGGATAAAATGGAAAGGTCCATTATGTAATGCTTATAACTCCAGGTGTAATCATATTTGTTTCACTTTCTATTTCAGCTACTGTTGAAACATAGCCAGACCACAAACAAATGTTGCAAAAATAAACGTACGCAATCTGGAACAGTAGGACAGAAATTTGAAAGACCACTATCAGTAATATATGACCTGTGACCAGCAACATCATTCATCAACACAGACAGTAGCATAACCATAAAACACCGCTGATCACAAGCATGGGCAATATTATATAGGACCAAGATAGTTTACTTTTGTTCTAGAGACTGGACTTGTATTGTTATTGATCATCGATAACAATACAAATCTCAAAATCAACAGTAAAGTAAACTTAATCTTGGTCCTATATAATATTGCTCATGCTGCTAATGAGTGGTGGTTTGCGCTACTGTCTGTGTTGGTGATTGTTTGAGCAAACTCTGCATTATATCAATATGGCAGCATTCAATAACAATGACATTTAAACTTGTTAAGTGAATGAATAAACAATTTAATCAAATCCAAAATGACCTGGTTTGACTTATTTACTGTATGTAAGTAAAGGTTGTATGGTGTTTTCATCATTTCTTTGATCTTCAGTGGAACAAGGATTGAGAATTTTTCCCCATTGTGAACAGCAGAACAAGGTCGTTAAAGGTAAGTAAAGCTCCAGCTTTACAACCCTTTACTGTCTAATATTTGTCAAGAAAATGTAAATTTCTGCTGAACCCTTTAATGGGTAAATTTGGTCGAGAAAATTCCAATTGTCTCATAAAATGTCAATTTGCTGATCAAGAGCATTCTGGGAGCCAGTCATTACAGTGATAAATTTTCAAAAATAATATTCTCTTAGTCAGCAAAAGGGCATTTCTCAGGAACACTGCAGAGGCTGGTTATGGCTGATTTGACCATTAAAGGGTTAATAAATGCCCATTTGCAAGCCAAGGCAATCTTTTAACATTTAGAACTGTAATGATTAGCTTGGTTATCAAGCCTGTTATTCCAGTGGTAAAATCTTAAAGTAGTCTTCTCTTGGCCTGCAAATGATCATTTCTCAAGACAATTTGATTGCAGAGGCCAGTTTTGACCACTCACTGAGTCACGGTAAAAAAATAATTCTTGTTCTGCATGTGGACATTTCTCAAGGCCACCACAGAACATGTTTTCACCAGCTGGAGTGTTAAAGGGTCAATTGCTAAAATGTACAATTCTTATAACAGTGACTAACTACTAACTCTTGGTATGTTATTGGTATATCTAATCATGTTAGTTAGAGCTAATTCAATATAACAAACTTTAACATTTAATTAAATTCAAACGGCACACATGATCATGGTGAATGCACCAAAATAACCCAAACTTCAGGGCAAACTCTTTGTCACTGATTGGAGAAGTTCACTCAATCTGTAGTGTACCAGCTTCAAGTTCATCTTCAAGTCATTCCAGTAGTGGTGGCTTCCTCATCGTCAAACATGTCATCATCAGAAGATTCAGTCCCACACATTAGCCGTCTCACCATTACTATCAGTGTCTGATTCCACGTTTACAACGCCACGATGAGTGATATTTGGTTTAAAATATATGGCACAATATATATCCAGTAATATACTATATACATGTACAGTTAGGCCCTATGACCAGACAGCGGCTGTTATGGTCATACGCCGCCCTCAGACTTTAGCGCAGAAATCAAACACATTATTCATAGTTTCGCACATCCTGGCATCTTGAATTCGACAGCCATTAAAGTTGGGGAAAACTTACTACATGCTAAAGAGGACTGCCCATACAAACGCATTGTTTACATTTTCCTTGATGTTCAAACCATTAAATCCTGAGTCTGAAAATCTGTAATAACCCTGTCAGGTATCAGAAAACATGAAATCATGAGTGAATTTCGCAACATATTAAAGAAAACGTAATTGAGGTTTACCGGCCCATTGCTCGTAATGTTAAATTAGCCCCTCTGAAAATGGCGTATCTCCCAAGGTAGTATGGGAAATTTGATTGTGATGACGTCATTGTGATTCTATGAATATAATACAGGGTGGGAATATCGCCTCCAACAAGGGAGTACTTCTTCTATTGCATTAACAATTTCAAACGACAAGAGAAAATAATAAATTTGTTACGAATGTGTCAAAATTCTGGTGAATATTTTGAAACTAATTTGACTGAAAGCCAGCTTCCAGTCAAATTGCTTTCAAAATATTCAACATCATACATATATAATGACTGTAAAAGTGGAATTCTGGGATTTCAGGTTCAAATGGATAAAATGTGGTAATTCATTGGTATAGATTTGGGGCCTACTTCACTGATAATGCAGGTTACTAGGCCAATATTGGCCCAGTAACCTGCATTATCATTTCTGTTTTAGTAAATGTGATGTCACCGATAATTAGAAAGTTATTGATTGTCGCAAGAGAGCCGCAGACACAAAATATATATATATAATATCCATTTCGTCCTGGTCGCGAAAAAACAATGTTGAAGATAAACAATCCGATAAACTCGATCATCGACGCGTGTCTTTGTTTACAGTTTTCAAGATAACTAACTTGAAGCACTGTCAGTAATAAGCCTGAGTTAAGATGCCGAAGCGGTCAAATATATAGGCATCACACTTTCCGATTGGCAGTTTCGTTATTCCGTGTTATCGGTCTACTTTTTAGTCTGTGGCGTACACGAAATGTGCGTAGATTGATGAATTGCACACACAAGAATATGTTATTTTCTAAACAGTCGACGCCATCTTTGCTAGATCTGATTAAATATGCGTGTATTCTCGACCAATCAGACGGTGATACCCGTTGCTGAAAACGGGTAATAACGTTATGTACTCGGATACTCCTGGAGTGAGTTCGGGAAGGCGAATGTTCGGCGAACGTTCGCGATCTACGCGGTACAGTGTTCAGTATATATAATGGAAAACGTTTTTCGCGGTCCTGAACGCACCCCAGGCACGGGTAAAACAACTATGTACGCATGTGCATGTCTATGTAAAAGCGGAGATTTTCGGCTACTTATTATGTATGAAATAGCGAACTCGAAAACAACCGAATGTCAGGTTTGCAGATTTTGTAAATCGCTTCCATTTCCGTTATAAGACACACTGGACATAACACACTAGCTGCAACTGGTGCATATATTGTTCTAAAAAGTTATGCCTATTACGTCGGCTCAAATTAGACTATATTGTAATAAACCCATTTCAGAGAATATCTTGGTTTATTCAACCAGATTTCAAAAGAAATTGTGGATTAAAAATGTTTTCAAATATACGCACAGACATCACACTAGCTTTATACTCAGTAAAGAATACCCAGGTACAAAATTAGAATTGATTACGATGATGACATTTCGACAATTATCATTTACAGCCACAAAAAAAGCTAAAGGCGGATACACATACGGCTCCAATTGCAATTTAAATTTACATGTACGGGTTCTTGACAGACTATAGACCGATTCCACTTTATGTTTAATGACGCGTAGTAAGAATCTTTGTAGCGTTAATGAATACATTTGATTGCGCGTTTGACTTTTTCCGTGACGGGTTTAAAATATATCATGATAAGTTTAACATATTGTAGGACGGGTTAGACTTTCCGTTAGACGCGGCTATAACATAAATAAAATGGGTTTGGTGTTTGGCCACGCCTGGAAACGCTACGCGTTTTGGACGCGTTAAAGACGCATTTTTGTTTCGTTTTTGCTTCGTCAAACAGTAAAGCTAACTAAGGTCTGTACTGTATTATGTGGGGTGATTTGTCCATCAGCTATGGGGTGAGTTGTCCTGGGGAGTAAATTGGCTTACTGTTCTCCCCTACCAGACGAGAAAATCACCAAAGGGTATGATATGAAACTGAAAAATAGACATATTTGCATTTTTTCCCCAAAATAGTCGACATCTTACGCTACCTAGCTGTGCATTTATGTATGAGCTTAGTGGGATGGAGTATTATAGATATACATATGTGTGCTATATGTATGCAAAACAAACATGTTGTTTAATACTCTCCGCACCAACCACACCATCCCTGGGTGGGGTGGCTGGGTGAAATAGGCGACCCCACCTGCTCGCAAGCTACAAAGGAGAGGTCACACCACACCACATAGGCAACTCCCCACCGTGAACATACATTCAGATATGCCTATATATCTGTAGTTGATCATTGACAACAGTGAGATATTTAGAACCCATCCAGTCTGAATGATGTAAGGATCATCTATCCGTACTCCACCCACTCGCAACCTCCCATCATACCTTTATTTCGTGCAATATCTCAGTGAATCGTAAAATTAGACATAGCTGATACGACTGTTTATCAACTCAACACATGTGAGCATGGTGTATCATTTGCCAACCAGCTAATGCTCATACGCTGGTGTGACATCACCAAGCATAAACAAGAAAACAGCCTATTGTCAACACATGTTCCAAAACAAGTTTCATGGTGGCTTGGCCTACAAGCGGACAATTTCTACGATAAAACTGAACTTTTATTGAATAAATCTAGATGGTATTTAAGGGTTAAATGATTTTACTGAACATCTGAAATTCCATTCTCAGTGCGGGAAGTTAAATTTTCTATCTCTTAGTTCAATTTCGAGGATGCTGGTACAAAATCTGTGTTTACATGTACAAGTGCATGCCCGTTCACTCAAATTCATATAAGATTGTGGATTTTAAAGTTTGAATTAGTGCAAGATGAATGAATAATTGCTACAAATTTATGCTCCTCTAGATTTATATGATCATTTCATTGGTTTTAGATGTTGGAAGATGCATGACAATTGCAATTTGATAGTAAGAATATTGTTTTCAAAACATATGTATATATATATATATATATTTATCATAATTTTACAGCCCGGCGGGCATAGTGATTACCAGTGGAGCTATGACAGCAACACCATTCAACTGCATCAGACTCATAAGCAACACCAGCTACCATGACTAAAATTAGGGAAAATTAAGATAAATATGGTACTATTGGACAGGTTGAAATATATTACTTAGATTATGCAAACAGCATACATAAAAAGGATGCTGTATTACGTACCTACAAATCGATCAAGGATGAAACCAGGCAAGGGATACCGCCAAACAGAAAACATTGTAGGAATGAATGATTTATGCAAAAGTGCACAAGAAAGCTAAAAAATGTAGGGACAAGTAAAAATAAGCAAGAAATATTTGTGAGAAATAATATGAATATAAAAAGAGTCATGAAACCGACTCGAAATCGAATGATAAAAAAGTTTGAATGAACAGCGACTAGAAAATAATCCAGCACACACAGGTTTCATATTTCAGAAGTTCATACATGTACATGTATCTTGGAATCTGAAAATTTAAATACAAACATCATAGCCATTATGAAATGTACTAAGGGGTGTGTATCGCTCACCTGCAATTATTGGCCACTGACACCTTGGCAACCATTTGGCAAATCAAGTTCCCTCGAACAAACATGATTCAGTTCTTGGCCTAGATCATATTTCAAGAGGCGTGCATCAATCACCCCGCCCCCACCCCAAAGACATTTCAGAGATTTTTAAGAGGTTTCCAAAAGTCAGCCAAAATCCAAGATGGCCACCAGCCAAATTGGCCGATCGGGTACGTTTGTACAAACTTGAATCTCTATGTCTTAAGGTTTGTTCCTGCCATATATAATTGAAATCGGCCTACTGGTTCTCCAGTAGACGACATTTTAAATTGCACATGGGAGCTATTGGCTGGAAAATGATTTCAAAAATGGCTAATTTGATATTAGAATACCCCTATTAAGCATATAATATATATATATATATATATATACAATTATAACCAATTTCGGCCTCAAATCCATCAAATAAAAAATTCTAAATGGCCACCAAACACGCTATGTTGTGATTGGCTCACGGCGGCCATGTTTTTTGATGGATCGACTTCACTTGAACAAACTTTAATCACCCTTAGTGCCTGATTATATCTTACAAATTTCGGCTTTATCCTTTCAGCGGTTCTGGAGAAGTCGCTTTCGGGAAAACTAGGTCATCCAAGATGGCCGCCAAACTATTTGGCCAATCAATTTCTCTTGAACAAACTTGGTTCAGCCCTTGCCCTAGATGATATTTCCTGAGTTTTGAATCGATCTGCCCAGCGGTTTCGGAGATTTTTAAAGACATTTCTCAAAATCGGCGGATTTGGCCGGCGGCCATCTTGGATTTGGCCGGCGGCCATCTTGGATATGGCCGATCGGCTTCGTTTGAACAAACTTAGATCCCTATGTCCTGAGGATGCTTCCTGTCAAATATAATTGAATTCGGCCCAGTAGTTTCTGAGAAGTCGTTTAAAGGAAAAGTTGACGGACAGACAGACAGACGGGTGGTTGCCACAGCATAAGCTCTCACTTAGCCATTCTGGCCAGGTGAGCTAACACTGCCTAAATACTTAAAGGGCCTTGTCATAAGTCTTGTCCTTCTGATAACATTTTGACAAAAACAAGAATTCCGCGGAATTAAATGTCTCGCCTATCGCCGCTTTTTCGCCTTTGACCTTGTGACCTTAATGCCATCATGCTGTTTCTTAACTTTATCCCTTAACATCTATCCAAGTTTAGTTTCAATAGGATGCTAAACGCAAAAGCTTAAAGTTGAAATAACTGATTTTTGTATCAAGGTCAAAGTGACCTTGACCTTTGACCCTGTGACCTTATAACCATGCTGCTGTTTCCTAACAGTATGGGCAATCATGTACCCAAGTTTGGTTGGAATAGGATTAGCCAATCTTGAGATATAAGCCGAGAAGTTTTGCTAAACGCAAAAAACTTAACATTGTTGACGCCGTCGCCGTCAGAAAAGTGATACCTATGTCTCGCTTTTTTCTTCATCCCCACCCTCCTTCGCATTCCCGGTCTGACAGCTCCACAACACACACACCCCAAACCTAGTCTAACATTCCCACACCACACACTTCGATTCATGTCTATGGTATGTTTATATCAATGTCTGTCTGTGTGTGGTGGTAGAATGCATAGGATCTAGTTTCTGCAAAGGAATTTCAGTAATATGGTGTGTTGAAAGCTTTCACTCTTATAATAATTTATTAAATAATTTAGTAAATCTGCTGAATATTTTGAAACTAATTTGGCTGGAATCTATTGCTGCCTATATGACAGCAACAGCTTACAGGCTTCTAAATCTGACCTATTATTATTGGTTTGACAATGTAATGTGTGAATGGGATGATGAGACAAAAATATTCTATGCTTGGGGATACAATTCCAATAACTTCCAATACAAGCAGATGCTAGTGGAATGGAAACACTTGACACAATTGTACATGCTTGCTGTGCTCTGCCCAATTTATGTGTTCAACCCTATTGTTGCGTGAGAGGACTCAGGAGTGGTCTTATACCCGCCAATCTCAGAGAACCACCATCCTATAGCAGATGAGAGTTATCAACTTACTGCCTGTCTTTATGGGCCACTTTAGTGTTGCAGGGCTGGAAACAAGCAACTGACCACAGTATCCCATACCAGGTCACCGTAATATTCAAGACAGTAACCACACAGGTTGCATATGAGATTTGAGTGTGAAGGAAAAACACTATATTTTCTGTGTAATTTTATAAAGTACATAGCCTATATGTACGCCGTTGGGGCACATTTTAATGAACTGATAATCTGTATTAAGGTTAAACTTATTTGAGACACATATATTTGTGTATCACGTACATATAGGCCTAGTGCCCCGGTCTCCCCTATGCCTGAAAAGACAAAGACTTGGAATGCGGTGCTAAAGTTGATAAATAGGTGAACTAGTCTTCAGGAATTTGTATTTTTTATTATAACTATGTTTTCATAGACTTGTCATTAACCGAAATTAAATGTCACCAGCAAACAGTGTCTTCAAAATGTACCACAGATATGTGAATCAGACTATACCATCTCATATTTGTCTGATTATTTTGCAAGGGAGGTAATTCAACTAAAAATCACATGCCATTTTATTTTCAACTTAAATTGTTTGTAGTTCTAATATTTAATATCCGGCACGTTACATGTTTAAAAGGAGCAGAACCCCCCTCTGCGTGATAAACATGGAACCTCTGGCTTCTCTCTACATATTTGAAGTAAATAACTAGTTTCTATATTGACAAAAAAAATAGGCTGGTGTCCCACAATAAAGTACGGAGTTGCCTTATGGCTATATAAGGTAAATCTTGGTTATGTTATATAAAGTATTGTAGTGTCAACCAGTTATTGTTACAGGGATACATCATGCCGCCGATAACATTAATTATGCTTTGACTTGTCGTTTGTTAACAGCAAGCACTAACACCAAGACTTAATCTCAACACGGTGTTAACCTCTAGAGGTTAGTGTTAACACCAAACTAGATATAACTATAAGTGACTAAATTTTCATCTGCCAGTGAAAAGGGAAGCTAATAACTCATTCACGCCAAGTAAATTAAGCTTATTTTATGCTGATTTGAATATCTATTTCCATTTTATTAGCTAATGACTTATGGGAAAATGAAGGCAAAAGCAGGGGTTGGTATCAACACTAACACTAACACAATATTTGGTGTTAACACTATAGGCGCTAACACGGTGTTAACACTAAATCTGGTGCTAACACTAACACGAGGTCAAGTCTCGGTGTTATCTCGGTGTTAGTATTGCACTAACACTAACACTAACACCCAGACTTGACCTCACCCAATGTAGTCGCGTGACTGAAATACGTACGAGTCTTTATATTGACAATATTTCTTTGGCCGGGTTGGCGGATAACTGTTCAGGATGAAATCATACTGCGTGCTTTAATCAATCAATCAATCAATCAATCATATTCTATTTCTGTGAGAAGGCTAAAAGCCTGTAATGACAGATTCCTAATTTCCTTTTTCAATTTGGTTATAAAACATGGGATTTATATTGCCAGCTAGATAGTTATAGTATAGGGGTTGGTTATCCCATAGTTTATCTAATTTTGTTTCAAATGATATCATGGTTGTTGCTTCTATAACATGCAGTGGCGGATTAAGGGGGGGGGGGGGGGGGGGGGGCTGGCTGGGCTGCAGCCCGGGGCCCCCAATATTTTGGGGCCCCCAAATCAAAAACCATTATCGCATTTAACCAATTTGAACGTTTTAATCCCAGTATCTCACTTTTGCAACCACGATACGCCATAGGCAGCACCAGCACCCAGTCGAATTAGTTTCAAAATATTCAACAGCTCACCTGCATAGTTGTATGAAAATTGATAGTCAGGGAGTTCAGAGATCGATCGATCCCAAAACGAGCGTGGTGTGGGTGGAGCTTAGATAGAGAGGGACTGCATGGCTAAAGCTGGAAAGACCCATTGGAATCACACTTCCTGTGAGTAGCATTATAAGGGGCCCCTACAACTATTTAGCCCTGGGCCCCAACTAGGCTTAATCCGGCTCTGATAACATGGTTCGGAAGACTGTTCCATAAGTCCACAATTCTATGTTTAAAGGAGTATTTTTGTATGTTTAAACGTGATCTGGATTTGTATAGTTTTAGCCTGTGTCCCCTGGTTCTTGAGTCTGATCGAAATTCAAATAGGTTGCACATTTCTGGATCATATTTTTTGGTTATAATTGTGTAAGCTTCAATAATGTCTCCTCGTACTCTACGGTATGCAAGAGTTTGTATATTAAGGACCCTGAGCCTAGTCTCATAATTTAGTTTTGATAGTCCCGAGACACTTTTTGTCGCCTTTCGCTGAACATTTTCTAACAGCTCTATATGTTTCTTGAGATAAGGGCTCCAAACCTGATTAGCAAATTCCAGATATGGCCGCGCTAATGATGTATACAGGGTTCTAAATATGTTTGTGTCAAGGGATACAAATGTGCGCCTTATTACACCCATAATGGAGTTGGCTTTATTAACTTTATCTATTATGTGCTTCTCGAAACATAGTTTATCATCAATAATAACACCTATATCCTTTTCGTCCTCGCTTGGATTAATACGGGGCCCGTCTTTACCGAGAATATAGCTATGATTTTGTAAATTGGTTTTGCCAATTCGCATAGATTTACACTTATCAGCATTAAATTGGAGTAACCAATTACTGGTCCATTCTGTTAACAAGAATATATATCGGGTTGCATTTCGTTAGCATCATCATTGGATTTTATGCCATGAAAAAGTTTTGTGTCATCCGCATACAGGTATATTTCACTATTGTTAGCTATCCCATTAGGTAAGTCATTTATATATAAAACAAACAACACTGGTCCTAAAACTGATCCCTGTGGTATCCCGCTAAATACTAATTTCCATTCAGAGGGTTCATCACTAATGATTACTCTCTGGCTACGCTGTGACAAGAAGCTTTCTATCCATTTAATAATCTGTGGATTGATGTTATATAGATTCAGTTTATGTACAAGTCTACGATGGGGAACCGTGTCAAATGCCTTTAAAAAATCAAAATATGCAACGTCCACCACACCACCATCACTATCCAATATTTGTAAACATTTATCCACTACCGTCAATAACTGCAGTGTGGTGGACCTACCTGGGATGAAACCAAATAAGCTATCTCGGAGTTCCGAATGCGCATGTGCAGCAAACGTCGGGTCAAAGGTCAACGCACATAAACAAACCACTTTGTGTGCCTTCGCTTAGCAATAATCACATAGCTTTTGCGGTGTTTTCAGCTAAATAAACTTTTTACAAACATCTCGCTTCATAAAGATAATATTCTTACGTAATAATCACTGCGTGTTTATAAAAGAAATTTCATATGGCTAACACGAATCGCACGAAATACCCTATTTTTGTATATGCCCTATATAGTTAGCCTATATAATATGTAGCACTGTTGTTTAATTCCAGCGACTGTCGCCGGGTATTCTAACTTTTTTTTATTTCATACCCATATTGATTAAAACCTACAAAATCAACAGTTTGTAACTATTATTTTTTATCTAATATATAATTTGCAGCCTCGGCGGTTAGCGCGTCGACCCCCCCCCCCCCCCCAACACGCAGACCCCCCCCCCCCCCCCCCCCAAAAAAAAATAGCCACGGCCGGGGTGTCACAGACCGACCGACTCAGAGACCGACCGACTCAGAGACCGACCGACTCAGAGACCGACTGACTCAGAGACAGACCAGCTCACAGACCGACCGACTTACAGACCGACTGACCCGACCAACAGACTGACCCCACCCACCCATCCACTCACCGACTGACCAACTCACTCACTCACTCACTCACTCACTCACTCACTCACTCACTCACTCACTCACTCACTCACTCACTCACTCACTCACTCACTCACTCACTCACTCACTCACTCACTCACTCACTCACTCACTCACTCACTCACTCACTCACTCACTCACTCACTCACTCACTCACTCACTCACTCACTCACTCACTCACTCACTCACTCACTCACTCACTCACTCACTCACTCACTCACTCACTCACTCACTCACTCACTCACTCACTCACTCACTCACTCACTCACTCACTCACTCACTCACTCACTCACTAACTCACTCACTCACTCACTCACTCACTCACTCACTCACTCACTCACTCACTCACTCACTCACTCACCCACCCACTGGCTGGTCAACCGACCAACTAACTGGCTGAGTGGGTGGGTGGGTTGGTCAGTGGTGGATTGGGTCATAGGTCGATGTCTGTCTTCCGCTGGGGCTGCCACATGCCTGGTTGTCTGGCTGCCGCCCTGGCTGATTGCCTGACTTGGCTGCCTAATTGCGTACCCTGCCCTACACTGCCCTGCCCTGCGCTGCCCAGCCCAGTACTGGCTGCATGCCTGCCATGCCCTGGCTGCCTGACTACATGTCATGCCTTGACTGACTGCCTGCCTGTCCTCTACTGGCTGCCTGCCAGCCCTACTCTGGCTGCCTGATTGCTTGCCCTGCCCTGGCTGCCTGTCCTGACTGCCTGCCCTGCTCTGGCTGCCTGTCATGCCCTGACTGACTATCTGCCCTGGCTGCCTGCCTTCCTGTCCTCCCCTGGCTGCCTGATTGCATGGCTGCCATGCCATGCCATTGCTGCCTGCCTGCTCTGATCTGGCTGCCTGATTACCTGCCATGTCCTGACTGATTGCCAGCACTGGCTGGCTGCCTGTCTGCCTGCCCTCCCTGGCTGCCTGATGCCTGCCTGCCATACCCTGGCTGCCTGATTGCCCTCCCTTGGCTGCGTGATTGCCTGCCTGACCTGCCCTTGCTGCCTGATTGCTTGCCCTGCCATGGCTGCCTGATTGGGGGTAATATTACATAGTGCACCGGTCCTGCCCTGGCTTCCGGCCTGAGTGGTTTGTTTGACTGATGTTTATTTATGGATAATATGATAAACATAATTATACTCTGTTTGGGATAATTCATGTATCAATGATTAGCGCAATCTACGCGCACGTATTACATTCAATGATTACATTAGGTAGCCTAATAGTGCCTTTAGGAGACTAGAGAATTATATAGTGTTAAATTGGGAATATTAGAACAATGAAATTGTAAAACCCAAGTATGCGTAGTACCATACACACTAACTATATAGGCCTAACTATGAAGCTGGTGTACGTGTGTACGTCAAGTCTTATATTTATTTATTGAATTTATGCAAAATACACTAGTGTGAATCCACTTCTAATCGGAACAGCGAATTAATGGGCCGAATTGGAACCGGGGCGAATGCGCTTGACCGCGTTGTTTTCCGCCTCCAGTTGCGTAAATATTATTTGATTTTCTAATTCTGGCGCATAAATATCTTGATATGATTCCATATCAAGCTGTCGCTAAGAAGTTCACACATAAGAACACCATTAAACACGCATGGATGCCGAGGAAAATTCGTAGCATAGCATTCACAACCGCAGAGCTGTCAGACTCGAGAGATTTGTTTATGTGCTTTGACCTTTGACATTACCCATAATTCTTTGCGACGCCGTAACTCCGAGGTAGCTTATTGACATTTACTAAATAAGCCATTCGTTTTCATATGCTGGATGATACTGTCTCTAATTAAACCTTCAAGTACTTTGCAGACGACACTTGTCAGACTTATTGGCCTATAATTGCTTGTGACTTTTCTGTCTCCCTTTTTAAATATAGGTGTAATATTGGCCTGCTTCCATGGTGTTGGTAATGTACTGGAGTTCAATGAGTTTTGAAATAATATTTTGAGCGGGTGGGCTAAAGTATTACTAAGTTCTTTTAGGATACGCGGTTGGATGCCATCAGGACCGGGTGACTTTGATATTTTTAATTTATCTAAACTCTTTTTGATATCATTTTGCTTTATTTGTAAGATATTTTGCTGTCGGGTAGATAGTCTATCAAGCTCTGGTAGCATATCATCAGGTTCGCAGACGAATACAGATGAAAAGAAATTTGCTAAGGCATTTGCTTTTTCACAGTTAGAAGTAGTAAGGTTTTTCTTATTGTTATCAGTATATAAGTCTGGTATAGACAGTCTAGTTTTCGTCTTAGTTTGAACATATGTCCAGAATTTCTTTGGGTTTATTTTAATTTTTTCTGTAATTTTTTGCTCATGTAACTTAACAATTGTTCTAGTTTCCTGACAGACTTGATTTCGTACTTTATTGTATTTAATCCTCACAGTATCATTTCTTGTTGGCTTATATTCTGCCAATAGTCTACGCTTGCGGTGAATCTTGGACAAAATTTTTTGACTGAATGGGAGTTTGTGTTTGTTGAGGTTTGTAAAATCTCTCTTAATACATGTTTGTGGTACACATTCCTGAATAGCCGAATTTAATTCTGATGTAATAATTTGCCACTGATCGTCTACTTCCTTATCCTTCAACATCTCATCCCAATCCATATCAAGCATTTGTTTCATTTTCTCATAATCAGCTTTCTCATACAAATATATTGTTTTTGGTTTTGGCAAGCCTGTCACTTCAGCAATAAACTTAAAGGTTATTAGTGCATGATCGCTTTTTCCAACGGGGTGCGCCAATGTCAATTTGATCTACCATCCCCTCTTCATTTGTAAATAGTAGATCAATGCATGATGATCTATCTGTTCCCCTCCCTCTTGTTGGTTCTGTAATATGTTGGTACAAGAAGTAATCTCTTACAGTCTCAATAAATTCATATTCTGTATGGTCTGGCCCATTTGTAGTTGAGTTATTTACCCAATTGATGCATGGAAAGTTGAAGTCTCCAACAATAATGCAGTGGGAGAATCGCTTGTGGACTAGGTCTCCTAAAAGTATTTGTAGATTTTTGTTATTTTCTAATGTTGAATTTGGGCTGCGATAAATGCATGTGAACAACAGGTTATTTCCACCACCCAAATCAATTCCAATGCTGATAGATTCAGAAAATTCAAGGTCAGTGTCTATGAGTTTGTATGGCAATGATGATTTTATATAAATGATCATTCCCCTGCCTTCTGTCCCTTTAGATATGTTCAAAGGTAAAGTATCATAGCCGTTTATGTTATATTCAGCTAATACTCTTTCATATCGGAAATGCTTGGGTTTGATTTCTGAGATAGCTAATATTGCTGGTTTGCTGTCCATAAGTTCCAGTCGTAACTTTTTCTAAAACATTAGTAATATACGGTTTGCGACAGTGCTTATTTAGTGATTTGTTACTTTTGTTTGTTTTTGCTTTGTTGGCTATTGATCTTGATTGAATTGTTGTGTTTTTATGTTTATCATTACAATTTCCATCAGCATCCATATCAGTGGCTGGATTTGTAGTGTTGCATAAATCTGGAAGGATCTTAAAACGATTGGATAATTTTAATTGGTTCTTTTGACATTCATTATTGTTTGTTTTTGTTCTAGATTGATTAAAATACACGTGCTCTGTTGTGTTGGTTTGTGCTGCGTTTATAGGATTAATATTTAGCATGGTTGAACAGACGCACTCGTCCTGGGGGCTGTGGATAAAAAATTATTAGGTTTTGATGGTTTGCTTTGAGCTACAGTTGAATCAAATATGCTTTCTACGCAACTCATAATGTTATTTGACAATAACCTCATACCATCGTAGTTTGGGTGTATGTGGTCATGGAAAAGCTCTTGCATAATGCGTCCATCTGGATGGCAGAAGAGATTATTATGATCTATGAAATTTACAGAATGCCATGTGGCAAGGGAGTGCAACATGTGGTTGAACTGCATAATTTTCCTATTGGCATATATGCTGGTGGGTCGTGGCAAGAGAGCTGATAGGCTAATGGTAATGCCAGGAGCTAGAGCCTTGATGTGGTCAATTAAACCATCATAATCATATATCATGTCAGTGGTGGATTGTCTACGTATATCATTACTACCGACGTGTATGACTACAGCATCAAAGTGATTTGGACTAAGGAAGTCAGTTACTCGGTTTGTAATGTCATCTATACATGCTCCACTGTACGATCGAACTGTTGCGTTGATACAGTCATTTGACATGTATTTTCCACTGAGGTTCCTCAGTGTCGAACTTCCAATTACAAGGATATTTTTGTAGTTGTTTGTTCCTGTTGGGTTGTCTGTCTATTAGGCATACGTGTATCCCCAGAGTTAGGCCTATCAGGACAAGTTTGGTTTGAGAGAACTTCTCTGTAGGACCTGATTCCAGGCTGTATAATAGGTTTGGGTGTATTAGATTCCGTAATCTTAGTAGGTACAGGAACATGGTTGGACATGTTAGATGCAGGCACATGCAGGTCATGACCTATGGGCCTATGCCTTATGGGCAAACTTTCATAGCTGGTTTTGTCAGGTATAACTAATGGGGTGAACTGTTCCCCTGCCCTGTTGGCAGAAATGTTGCCAGCGTGAGCAGTCCGAGTCTGATTTTTCAGAATGAGAACATCTGCTTGGAGGGATGACTGATTCTTTTTCATTTGTTGTATTTCATCCAAAATTTCATTTAGTATTTCAACATTATTAAATGTTGACTGTTTTTCTTTATTGCATGTGGTTACACCAATATCCTGTAATTTAGGAGTTAAAACCTGTGATTCCGGGATCACATCATGACTCAGTGAGACATTGGATGCTGATGATGCATTCAGAGAATCCTTATGGGTGTCCTGATGCACGATACTTGAGTTGTCAGCATCTGGAGGGATATTATTTCCAGATGATGCCATGTAATGCTGTGATAGATCATGGTAATATGTGCGTCTATGTTCTGCGACATACCAAGCTAGAAACTCTTTAACGTGGTCAGTAATACGTGAACATTCAAAACAGGTGTATTTCCGTTTGGATGATGTTAAAATTGACAAAATGTAGGGGGGAAGCCCTGAACATGCGTAGTGCATCCAAACTTTGCATTCATCGCACTTGATCATATATTGATTACTAGGATCCCCGCATAGCCAGCCATCATGTTGGTTTTTTTGCCGTTTATTTGGTTAGTATTTGGCTGGGTAGCTGTAACAGAGTCTGTTGTTGTGCAGATTGGAAGATCTGGTGTAGTACATATTGCAGGGGCAGTACAGGTAGAAGCAGAATCAAAAATTGGTTTAGAGTTAGTATATGGTAAGGTAGGATTGCTGTTTGTGTTAGCATTAGTAGTAGGTGACAAGATCGTTATTGAGATGGGTGGTGATTTAAATGGCGTATGTGCAGCGGTCTGTGTGTCTGCTACATGAAATGAAGGTGGCATGGCGATAGCCCCTTCCTGTAGCGTGTTGTTTGCAATCTCTTTATTTGCCCTACGTGCATTATTACAGGTATTACATAGAAAGTAGTCACACTCCCGATTTTCGACTGACGGGTCTTTTGTTTTGCCTACACCACAGTCATGGCAAGATATCTTATGGTCTAGATACTTAACCATGATGACTAGTGTGTCAGTGTTGATGTGACTGTATAAATGTATATTTAACCTATGTTATTTTATTTTTAGATTTTTAGATATTCATGATGGGATTTGGTGTTGTGGTATTTAACCTATGTTATTTTATTTTATTTTTAGATTTTTAGATATTCATGATGGATTTGGTCTTGTGGTTGCTATGGGGAATATTATCAACAAAGAGCAAATAATTAATGCTATCAAACAAAGCGCAAACAGTTAATGCATTTAATAATATAGTATATTATAATTAGATTGTTGATATAATTTTAATTCTCTGCCTCTATTGTGTAAGTGGGCAGTCTATACGCTTTGATGGTTGCTTAGGAACGACTTGTGTATTAATCCCGAATATAGAATACAATTTAGAACTTTTGATAATCTATCCAATCAGGTGATAAGGATGATGCAGATTTTTATGAAAACGTCACGATCTAACACTTTATTATTCATGTTCTACAAAGTAATCACTATATATTAAACACAACACTGTGTATCACTGATCTTAAACACCAGTTTTGGAATACGAAATACTGCACTCGTCCCTTTCTAATCATCCTTGACATTATTGTCAAGATTTAGTGTTAATGAAGAGGTGTTTTCCCCTAAAAACACCAAATTCCGGGAAATGCCCATTTCTATTTCAACATGTTCGATGCAAATTTATGCAAGGTGTTTGGTAGGGTGAGGTGAGGTGGCGGAGCTTTGTCATTCCCTACAAGCTGGGTGTTTCAAGGAGTGAAAACCGAAAAGTACCATTCTCTCCCGTATGTAGAGATATCTGATAATCCCATTATTCTAATCAACTGTTTTGGGTGAAATGGGTTATAATCTGAACGGTAAATGACTGATGGCATTAGATATTTAAATTACAAGTTATTAAACTTACCAAGCATAAATACGCGCAAAACGGGCAAGGCGGATGTTGCGAAAAAATCACGGTTATTTCGACATTCGGTGACTCGTATTTTGTCTTCTATGTAGTTCATGAAACCGAAGCACCCCTTCTTCAACCTTCAACGTCATCGACTCCGCGCACTTATAACCGGGTATGAGATTCGTAGTACCCGTTTATCACTTACGTTACTAACGAGAGGATACACGAATCCTCGATTCCGGAAAGAATTAAGGGAGTCGTTTTAATTCTGTCCGAGTCCAAGAACGGGTATATATGTTAATTACCCACATATTATATAACTCAAACACTGGGTCTTTTTGTCCGTGATGGCCATAACGGACGATAAAATCGTGTCCGTAATATTTGTGGCCTACTTTACCAAAATTGTTTGTGTAAGCCAGAAATGCCAAACTGACCAGTTTTACCACATATGCATGTGGCTTGCAAGCCACAAGTGCCAAATAGGCCACAACTGACCCCTGTACTTACAAATCAGGCCACATGTGTACTCTCATAAGTGCGGACGGAGGGACGAACTGACAGATGGACGGATGGACAGTCGGTCGGTCGGATGGATGGATGGATGCGTGGGTGGGTGGTGGGTGGATGGGTGGATTGGTGAATGGATGGATGGATGGATGGATGGATGGATGGATGGGTGGGTGGGTGGGTGGGTGGGTGGGTGGATGGATGGATGGGGTGATGGGCGGTCGGACGGATGGATGGATGGTCAGTCCGACGGACAGACTAATGGACGGACGGACGAATGATGGATAAATGGATGGATGGATGGATGGATGAACGGATGAACGGACGGATGGATGGACAGGCAGTTGGATGGCTGGGTGGGCGCACATGGCGGGCTGGTAGAATATGTGGGCAGTGCAGGTTGTGCTAGGCAGGTGGGACGGGATAGGGGATAGAGGGGCAGGCATATCGGGTGGCCAACTGAGGTGGACGTCGGGAGGTCACGTTGGCGGGTAGGCAGGAGGGCAGGCATGTCCCCAGGTCCGGTAGGTTGGTGGGCGGATGGGTGTGGACGAGTGGGTGGGCTTGTGGGTGGGCGGGAGGGTAGATTGGTGTGGATGTGAGCATGCGGACGGGTGGATGGATGGGTAGAATGAGCAGATAGATGGTTAGATGGATGGATGGATGAACGGGCAAATAGACAATCAGATAAACAGACTGACAGGTAGACAGATGAGGGAGGGAGGCAAAGAAGTTTGCTGTATAAGATGAGGTTGAAGGGAAGGGGGTGGGGGAGACTAGAAGAAGAGGACCTGGTGAGGAAAGGATTAACTGTAGAGAGAGAGGGAGTGCGGAAGTCGAGGGAATTGTTAGAAGAGGGAGTGAGTGCGGAAGGGATGGATGAGTTAGAAGAGAGCTGGAGCTTTGTTGAACGAATGCTCTGAATACGATTGACCATGCTGAGTGTTTCTTATCACTAGAGCGCTTGTAGAATCTGATAATATTGTGGCAGGTTTTCGTCTCGAATCTCTCTGTTTGTGAATTTTATTTAGACTAATAAAAATGTGTGGTTTGCACTCAGATTTTGTGTCAATATAGTTATATTGGCGATTTTGATGATTTTGTTATTGTCAAACAATGTATCACATATTTTCTTTAAATTGGAGGAGTTTTATTTGACCAAAGTGTTTCGTCTATGTGAATCTTAATTCAGTTTGCGATATGGGCCCAAAATATATCATTTAATCAATTACACCCCTGAGGTCATGAAACTAATAGAATCTTAATTCAGTGTGAGATATCGGCCCAAATATATCATTCAATAAGTTACACCCCTTAGGCCACGAAACTAGTGAGGTTTTTAACATGCTATTACGTAAATTCGAAATTCCGTGAAATATAATGATGTTAATGTTAGAGAATTGTATTGCGATTTTTACCCCTTACCACTCTGATGTCAAACGTATATCTTTTACTCTGTCAATATCAAAGCCACTGGTGTACATTTTCCTACAATTTTGGAGGACGATGTTTCTGTATATAAAAGCAACACAACACAGCAAATATGTTGAAAACTGAACATCAGTTCATCTTTTGATTTAATTTTTAAATTTTCTAAATTCGGCATCAGGTTGGTAAGGGTGAATGGTGTTTTTACGTTGCGCAAATTAGAGAGCAAATATGAAGAACGCGTTGAGCTCGTTCTCATAGCAATTTGGGCTACGGTTATTTATAACTCAGCAATTTATCAACCATATCTTCTTATTAAATGTATGCATTTTCCCCGAATGCTATGATAGACCTCCTACACTACTAGCGGCCGCTTTTGCCTCAACTATAAGAATTTCATTGTACACATGAGGTGCCAATATTATTAAAGCGATGCTAATCTCATCTCAAATGTTGTATTGCAACGATAGAATATGGTGTATAGATACCATATCATTCATATCCTGTCACATTCCCTGATCTGTATCGCAATTATCTGTTTTGTAATATCGAGTAAATGTTGAACAGTGATCGACACCATTTTGTTTTCTCAAGCTATTGTGTGTGATGTCATGTAGGGTCCAATGCAGCACATTCTTCATTATGTAATGCTCATCCCATAGAATATTTTGAAACTAATTTGATTGGAAGTTGTTGCTGCCTATGGTTTCAAAATATTCAACAGCTTACCTGTACGATTGCTTTTATACTACGTTTCCAAACTATAGCTGGCGCCTCTATGACTGAGCGTATATACCGAGGCAGACACACTTGGGTTTTTCTGATTGGTTGAAAAGTAAATCATGACAGCCATCGTAGGGTGTAGAAATGTACCAACATTTACCTATTAAATCCTGAATATCTTTCTCTAGCGACGTGATAAAAAGCTTAAAATTACCTGGATAGTTTATGACCTGAGTGTTAGATCACCTGAATAGCTATCAAGAGATGGGACTAGTTATCCTTTAAGCCTAGAAAAATAAAGATAACCGAAGATGAAACTGAGCGAAGATGAAACTGAGCCATCAGTGGTATGTGCCACCACCGTATGCTTGGTAGCTGCAAACTCTTTCAACTAACTTACTAAATGTAGCCTCAAATGAAGTTCGTAATATGTTACCAGTTTCTTATTGAATACAACCCGAGTCAGTCAATTGCATCTGTTTGCATTTGTAAAGTAGCGATGCCTATGGTACAGTTTATCAGGTTGTGAAATTTATAAGCATTTTGGGGTAAATTCTTAGCAATTTTCAGAGAACATTCCTCTAACATAAAGAAATGTAAAACAAATTTTTTACGCGCTTTCTGTCACCAGAACAACAGTCATCTTGGATTTCAAATGGTCGCCATTTTGAACCTACCTTGGACTATATCGTCCATTCCAAGGCCCAGATAAGCATTATTTGAATGCTAATATTGTCCTCTTTGGGTTAACGACTGCCATTGTTACCATACTGAGTCAAATAAACACAATCCTGGAATGGAACAAGCTTGGCAGCCATTTTAAATTTCAAAATGGTCACCATTTAAAATCAAATGTAAACTGTTCTTTCATTTGTAAACCCTATACAAATCCAATTAAAAAAAATAAACCTCTCTTCTTATTAGATACAATAATGGTTATCATACTGAAAAAAACAATTCTAGAATGTTAAAGTTTGTCAGCCATCTTCAATTTCAAAATGGCTACGGGGGGCGCTATTTACTGCATATGTTAGCCTGCATCTGACTTACTAGGCCACTGAGACACTTTCCAAAGAATGCTATGTATTGTTACCATTCTCAAATTAAAAATGACACTGCATCTGAGTTTCAAATTAGACTCGACTTCATAGATGCCATTTCACGCCAATGTTACGATATTCTAATTGACGTATACCTATATTTTCAGGAAATTTATCCACAGCTTAGCAGCAAATAAGCTTGTCATGCAGAAAAAGACCAAAACTACGATACCCCTTTTCGCAAGTGTCCCCACACGATTTCCAATTCGTTGTTTGCATATCATTGTGTTTAATAACACACCAAATCCGTCTTTACATAGGTGCAATTACAACACGTCATTCAGGTTTAAATGTCTGTCCATGTTCTTGAATGTCTCCATGTCTGCTTCACACTGACAAAGCTCTGTGCAAACCACATGCTCCACATGAACACTTCTCTGATGAATGGTTTACTTGTACCACACTCACCTCACTAACTCAACAACTGCATACGGGGCCGGTGCAACCTCGGAAATATTGGTAATATACAGTTGTCTTCTATCCAGCCGATTTTGAGAGGGTCTGTGACTACGGAATGGCGAATAAGATCCTGCTCCCAAACCGCAGGGAGCTCTTCTGATGATGTGTTGCGTCCAAGCTCCAAGTGTTGGCGGTAGCAATTGAACACCATTTAAATGCTTTGCCGCTTGAATAACGTCCACCCGTGGTTACCTTGCTGCATGATATGGACACATTTCTTACAGAGGACTCTGCAGAGAAATGATACACAGCCCTTGATAGAAGCATCCGAATGTCCACTCCCGATTTCCAGAGCAGATATATATGCTATAGTTCTAGGAACTTCATGTCTCCAAATAAGCCTTCAACGACATGTAATATAATCAAAGTGACTGCCTCGTTCCGAGAGCTAACTGCAAGAATTCACCTTTCCAGAGTATCCATCGAATATCTTACCTCGTATGACGTCATAATCAGTCCAGCGCGTCTATTATGACGTCACAATCATTACGTCACAAAAGGTTCCATATAGACCGTCACCAAATCTCAAATACTCCGACACATTGTATGCATTGTATGTCTGTAATTCTTAGCTATTTAATAAACATGCTGTTGAATATTTTGAAACTAATTTGACTGGGCGCTGTTGCTGCCTTAGGCAGCAACAGCACCCAGTCAAATTAGTTTCAAAATATTCAACAGCTTACTTGTGTATTTTTGGGGAAATTGATAGTCAGGGTGTTCAGAGATCGATCGATCCCAACACGAGCGAGGTGTCGGTGGAACTTAGCTAGAGATGGGCGGGGCATAGCTATCTTTGATTTTCCTTCTATCATTTACTATATATCCTATAGTAGCTCATAGATCTAGAAATGTTATTTGTCATGTCCATATAAACACGGCTTTCAGCCCGTTGCATATTTTTTCGATATAAACACGGGTGTAATATTCAACGACAGATTATTAGTTAGATAACGCATATAAAATATTTTTTATGGGTTAGATAACACATAATAATCACGCATGCGCAGCGACGCTGCAAATATTTCCTAACGATGACGACGGCGAAAATGTAAACAAGACGGGATATGTTAAGTTGTTGATTTAAATTCTGTAATACACATATATACTACCTAGTTGTGAAATACGTTTGTAAATTTGCATGATAGATGCAGAAATAACGATGCTTTGTTTGTCATTACTTTTTGCAGCTCGTTGATCAGAGCCATAGAGATAGATTCGTAGAGTGTTCATGCGCATACCTTCAATATGGGACTAGTTGTCACGATCGCCAGTGACGTCAGTTCGGTAAATCGCAATTGCGCATGTTCGGGCATCACTGACTGACTGACGCAGACAATCAGCTGCCTATATCATAGGCCATATAATGTCCAAAAAGGACTAAATTATTTTTTGGTAATTGTACGAGAAATTGAACGGAAGCCAATTGATATTGTCTTATTAGAAATAAAATTGTAGTAGCTGTATTAAACTAACACTTTATTCGAATGGTAATAGAATTAGTAACAAAAACATATTACTTTGGAGACTATAGATCCGGCGAGAAAGTACTGAACTCTAAAATTCCGCCCTTAAGAGAGTCGTGAACGCTCTACGGCTATTCTAACTCTATGGTCAGAACGCTTAGCAAGTGATGCGTCACAGCCACGAAAACGAACAGCTTCAAACGGGTTTCAGCGATCAAATTTATTGGAAAATCGTTATCGATTTATCAGTTTATATGATAAATAGAATCTCAAATTTGATCCCATTTCATATCACTATTATCAACCTCGTCGAAAATTATCACATTGTACTATGGCAGCAGCAGCGCCCAGTCAAATTAGTTTTAAAATATTCAACAGAATATTTGTTAAATAGTACAGTCATCAAAGGCATACAATACAATTCGTACACTTGACGGACTTTTCCAGCTTCACGGCGGAGTACTCTCTGTCAATTACAATTGCGATATCAGCCTTATGTGACGTAATTGGCTATGACGTCATATAGGAACTTGGTGATAGTTCGGATCCATCCATAGTCACGGTTTCCACAGAACTATACAGGTAAGCTGTTGAATATTTTGAAACTAATTTGACTTGGTGATGTTGCTGCCTATGGGAGCAACAGCTCCCAGTCAAATTAGTTTCAAAATATTCAACAGCATGTATATTAAATAGTAACTACATACAATTCATACAGCAACACTTAGTCCGTCATCAATTAAGCGATCGTGACTAACTTAGCTACGTCATTCGTGACGTAATTGAGTATTACCTCATCCTACACGTCACATAGTTCATTATGACGTCATATTATTGACGCATAAACTGGAATCCTCCACTGTTAGATTATATCTACTAACAAATTTCATTAAAATTTATATCCTAGAGACAGGCAGGCGGCCCGCTAGACTTACCTGATGGCTTCTCACTGGATAACTGTATGTTGCCGAATGTTTATGGAGCGGCGTGGTCATTTCCCTTATAAATAGAAGAAATGGCCAGAGGATATATGTGAAAAATAAGAATGACGTTGTTAAAATCACGAGCTATTGCAACGCAAAACCTAATTCATACATTCTGCTCGTGGCCGTCGTCGTCGTCGTTTCCATGGTTTCCCTGGTTTCCGAGGCTTCATTCACCTCCGCTTCCTCTTCATTCTCATGCTTATATTCATCCCTGTCTTCTTCACACGGTTTTTGCTTCTCGCTTATCTTCCTTACGTCAAAATGGCCGGCGCTCCAACCATTCTCATGACCACCATCTTCTGTCAACTACGCGTTTTCCTATAGCAGATTCTCGACGTCAGATTTCATCATCGTCTCCCCTATTGAACAACGTCATCATCTCCGCCATTATTATTATACCCCGCTTCTTCCTCCTATTCGTCCTCCTCCTCATCCTCCCCATCCTCTTCCTTCTCCTCCTCGTTCTCGTGCTTGTCCTCCTAGTAAACAGAGGCGTTGCTGCAGAGCGGCGGGCTGGAACGCGGGCTCAGACGACGCAGGATGGCGGTGGCGGCTAGTATGAGCAAACTGCTGCAGGCATTGGGTCGTGTGTGATCGCTACCCCCAATAGGCGCGCTGGTTCTAAGTTTCAGGCCTAGTTTATGTACTGTGTCACTTGTCGCTACTTTGCCTTAATCCTTTTGGCGGCTCTTCATTTCGAAAACGGGGAAATGCTAAACATGTATAACTCCAAGCGAAACGAGAGAGAGAGAGAGAGAGAGAGAGAGAGAGAGAGAGAGAGAGAGAGGGAGAGGGAGAGGGGGAGGGAGAGGGAGAGGGAGAGAGAGAGGGAGAGAGAGAGGAAGGGAGAGAGAGAGAGAGAGAGGGAGAGAGAGAGAGGGAGAGAGATAGAGTGGGAGAGAGATGGAGAGACAGAGAAAGAGGGAGAGAGAGAGGGAGAGAGAGAGAGGGAGAGAGAGAGAGGGAGAAAGGGAGAGAGAGACAGAGAGAGAGGGAGAGAGAGATATGGAGAGAGGGAGAGAGAGAGAGAGAGAGAGAGGGAGAGGGAGAGAGGGAGAGAGAGAGAGATAGAGAGAGAGAGCGAGAGAGAGAGAGAGAGAGAGGGAGGGAGAGAGAGAGAGCACACACCACGCGGGATGCTCTATGTAAAGTTTAATGTATTAGGCGGCTTATACCTAATTTTAAAGGTGCACCAATTTCTCGAGAGAAGAGGACGAGAAGAGGAGAAAGAAAGAATAGAAGGCGATCCTTTTAGAATGGCCTTCCTGTTTAACGGTGTAGAGCACAACTCGAAAAGTGCATAATTTGGGACTGATGGTGGCCTACTCGAGGTTCCAAGAAGGTGAAACGAAAGAGACGGGAAATGCCTTTCCCCGAATTTCGACAGGAGGTCGGAAAGCGTGAGTCAAAAAGGCACCTATCACGTGGATTTCTGTATAAACCAGAACGGTAGGTTACTAAGACAGTTTAATCGTTGCCGCTGTCGAGGTCCCGTGACGGTCTTTCTAGGCTATAGTTTGCCCACTGTAGGCATTTGTCTACCTACATGTATGCTAACGGTTTGAGATTTTAGCCTGTGCGTGTGCTTTATGCCTCACGGACTAGCGATATCCTAACTTATTAGAATACTGTTAGTAGACATGACCGAACGTGAGCATAATATTGCCCTTCACTTGACTTCCGAGTCAACACTAATGGTCACAATGAAGGGCGCTGCATGCTTTATAGTGACACAATCCATCATAGCATGGGACAGATACGAATACAGAGATGCAAAT